>BMAO01005150.1:0-66131 GCA_019973975.1 Trichonephila clavata | reverse complement strand
AATATAAATTTAGCAAAATTAAATGTTTTACATTAGATGTTTTAAATACACATCTGGAAGAAAAACATTGTTTCGTGCGAAAGATTTTACTAAATTCTTTCTTTCATATTAGTAATTGATTTGCGATACTTCTCATTAATTTTATTTAACACGAATGCTGTGGCAATTTGTGGCACAAATTCTTGATAACTCATACGAAAGGGAATTTTAAGAGCATTTTCTTTATCCGACGGGAAAATTCAAACAGATAAGAAAAAAGCATTTATTTATTTCGCTTAGTACTGTGGTAACGATAACTTTGTACTAATATGTTTTAATTCAACCGATTGCTGTACGTAATGTAATTGTCTGATTTCATGTTTGATGATATTGTCGTTGTTCTAAATGTTACATGGTTTTGCTTGTGAATAAAATGATGAAAGAAAAATTTACAATGTGTTTATTTAGAATTGAGCAACATTGACTTCGGACTAAGGAAATATATAACAAAAACAAATTTGGTGACTCAGGTGTGATATAAACACGCAATCTTCTGATTTCTTTAAAATGATGATATAATTGTTCACAACAATTATCTTATATTTAAGAGAAGTAAAAATAGATTAAATGAATATAAAATAACATAAATTACATTTCAAGCTCTTTAACAATAGGGAATAAAAAACCCATTTTCTCTCTTTAATATAAATTATAGTAGTAGCAAAATGAAAAAAAAAAAGGATTTGATTAAATATTACTGAAATAGTACCTTGATAGGCAGGTTAAAAGTAGGTTAACTTTATGTACATAAGAAAGGATTCTAAATCGAGTCACTTGAGTTATAGACACTGTTCAGACAGATGATATTTGAAAAGGCCTTTAGCTGCGACATGCAAATAATATGGTCTAATCAAAGTATAGATTTCCGATCACTTTGAGAGCTTCAGGTTTCTCGTATGTAGTTGCAATGGTGACATCTTTCTTTAAGCAAATATGTCTTTGGAAACGTCGAGTAGGATATATTTTATGTGACGTAAGAAAACGAAAATAGTTGAACTTTCTTTGTTTATTTAACTCCAGAAATTGCATTCCGGCTATATCGTTGTTGAAATGTGTTGACATCCTGTAATGTAGGATCCATTTTCGCTTACAAATAGAGATCAGGACATCTTCTGGAGATGTCTGGAATAAAATATCCAATAAACATCACCAAAGAATAGAAGAATAAGCAATCTGATCGAAGGTATGGCAGTCCAGATAAGCTTGAGGTGTTCTATTTTGCAAATAATGTAACCAGTTCATGAAGAAAAACTGAAGGTTAAAGTATTTTGTTTGTATTTACACGATTTCTATTCTGGCTTTGTCTAGAATGAAGATAAATGTTATATCAAATAGTTATAAATGAAATTGGCTTTCGAATTCTCTTTCTTTTCTCTGAGTTGAGGCAGTGTGAAAATAGATATATTGTAGGAACTTTTGACAAATAAAATAACTTTAAACCATAGAATATATATTACAATATTCTAAAATACATCTGATTTCAGAATATCATGGAAAATAAAAATAATCCTTTACAGAAGTAATTTAAATACATTTATACTATATAACGTTATACAGAAACGCATTTTGGAAATGATTTCTTACACACATAATGTATTTAAATGTAAAAGGATAAAAGTACTGGTTCTTTGTTAGGAATTATTTATCAAATGATGAATTCCCGTTAAAATGTTAGTTTTAAGATAGGAGAGAAATATGCACTATATATAATTTAGTATGATGTAATTGGCTAAATTAATCATTACTCATATGTTCTGTAAGTATAAAATATAGTTATTTTTATGGAAGTAATTATTATAAAAATATTGATGATTTGTGCAAATAAAAGCACTATGTAATGCCAAAACACATCGTTATAAACGTAATGCGGGCTTTTGTAGTATTTTCCATTTAATATTGACATCTTTATCGCAATCCCGCAGTCGCTGGTGAAATTGGAGACACCGAATAATCAGCCATTTATAAAAAAAATCAATATTTTTTATTAATCTTTCAATTTACTATCAAGAAATATACTATACTAAATGAGTAATAAACTTAATCACTATCCGAAGTATCTATGACAAATAATTTGAACACATATTTTTCTTACGATCCGATGTAACAACACTAGTCAGGGCTTGACCGGTATAACTTGATAACTCGGACTAAAGATCCTCTTCCTGAACTCTGAGGACTTCAGATGCTGACTTTGATAATCTAACTTCAATAACAGCCTTCAATAATAGCTTTCAAATGAACATAAATCATGGTTTTCCACAGGTAACGGTTTTATAATCATACAATAGTTAAAGAAGCATTTACCCAAGATGACTAGTAGGAACGCGAATAGGATCGGTCATACCTTTATTTCCAGAGAATTTGCAAAAACATAAAACTCTCAGTATGTATGGGGAACGTATTGCAACTTTTATTACTAGTTTTAAAATCGTAATTAATTTACATTTATATTCGAACCTTTATTGTATGGTATTTGGGGATAATATTTTTATGATGTATATATAAAAAGAGTCCTTCAAATGTGTGTATATTAATCCTTTAAGAACCAGCTATCACGATCGTGTGGGTTTTTGTGTGTGTGTGAGGGGGTAGACATTCTTATCCTTTTAAGACCCGAAATATTTTTATCCTTAAATATTACATTCTTTTGGTTATTAATGCTATACTGACCCCAATGACGAAAAAATAATAAACTTTTTGCTAACTCCCAACCTGGGCATATAAAGTGTTGCAGCATAAACGTGTGGGCTTGGTCTTAAAAGGGTACTATAAGTGATATAATGTTTATGTATTTTGCTTAAGCATCCAAGGCTTAAATTTTAGAATAAATATATAAGAAAACCATTTTCTTGCAGTGGATACTAATTCTGAAAGGATATTATAAATTCCAGTATGAGCTTCGATTTTATGTATCTGGTTACCACAACATTTACAAGCGGCTAACCAATAAATTGTCATCTTAAATACTGATCACCAGTTACATTGTATCATAAAAAATATCAGCTCTAAATGAGTATAAAGTAGCATCATTACTCAATGAAAGCAATTTTTCTTCATTAGAATATCAGCCTTTTTGACATCGAAGAATAGTTCTTATAAGAATATTTTGTACATAATTTTCATAAGTCTAACATTTGATGTGAGCAAATAAAACATTTAAAATGTTTCTGTGAGTAAATTAAATTTTTCTATGTTTGGAAAACCTATTTTCTAGCTATATCCAGAGGTTTTGATTTACATATTTTCTGCGTTGGATATTTTTTTTTTACACAGCCTTTTTTATTTACCTTATAAAATTGGTTCAAAAATGTTGCAAACTACAAATTTTATTTTGAATTATAAAGTTTTGATACATTTTAATGCTTTTGGTCTCACGAGATCAATATCTCCTGCACAAAAACTGATTTGAGTGCATTTGGATATTTATGTTTGATGGTAATATTGCTTGATTCATCGATTGCTTACTAGTATCTCACTTTGAAGCTATAAAGACTATTGGAGAAGTACTTCGTAGTTTTGTACCTCCGTCAAGTGACGATGACACCCAAACTGGGCCTTCCTTCTGGAAATTTTTCCTCACGCCAACTTGAGGACTTAAAGTTTTGACAGATTTTATGGCCATCAGTCTATCTACACGGTGGTTCTTCAGTGGCATCAGAGCTCGAAACCATGGCTTGACAACGGAGACCACGGGTTTGTAACCATAACCACTCGGCAATCACGGTTATAAGAAAATAAGTGTGATTTCTATGAATATGGATCATTACGAGCTAATAGGCATTATATGATGGTCCACGAGTAATTTGAATTTCCAGCATAGAGCAAAATGCATTGGATACCATTCGAAGGAATCCGAGTACCAGCGTACGAGCCGTCACTGCTACCAAAGGAGGATCTCGGAGTCATGCTTATCGTGTTTTGTAACGTGAAGGCAAACCACATCACACTCATACCATCTCCAAAGAGTACTGCCACAAATTGTGATGAAAATTAGCGAAGAACCGGTGATCAGGTCCATTTCTATGTAAGTATCTTTTCCGACATAATCTTTCTGTTGCTGGTGCATTTCCTTCTGTCACTCCGCGAATCAGGTGCATTTCTGCCAGCTAGGTGTTGATAAAACTGTTCCATACTTCTTTGCGGGCGATGACAGCTCAAATAACTGCGGTAATACAAGTCTGTCTTCTCCAATGCTCTTGTGAACAACGCCACCTAGCGCCAATCGAAGATGTCTCCGACCATGGGTTGCTATGCAAAAATCTAAATCCTTACCTTTCCTTAAAGTTTGTCTGAAAAATCCTGGAACACCCTGTATATCATTTTAAATAATGATAATGACATTGTCTAAAATTATATTGACAATGTATTTAAGAAATTCAAATATTGTGACAGGCACATATAATTCTTATTTTTAATTTAAATTAGGAAAGACATTTTTTTAACAAAGTGGAATATGTTGATCTATGTAATTGAAGAATGTGTCTAAAGAAATATGTTCGTGATAATTCTTTACACATTAAGTTTTTAAATAAATTATGTTAAAATCATTTTTATTATAAATATTGTAAAACATAATTTTAAATGAAATTCACTCGATTTTTAGCGAAATTAGAACGTATTATAGAAACATAGATATTAATTAAGTTTTTAAAGAATCATATTAAAGATAATTAACATATTCAATATCAATCATTTATATTCATTTAAAAAATACTGAAGTTTTCCATTAAAATTTAGATATATTATTACAAAACAAATTATTCATCAAAGTATTTTTATAAAATAATTTGTACTTTAAAACACAATAAACAGTTTCATTTCCGTCTCACAGTATTTTAAGAGAACAAGGAGTCTCAGGGATATACAGCCATTTATTTTCATTTCTTCGTAGGAAAATAAGAGCTGTCTAAATTCTTCTAGAGCTTTTGTCGACTATTCAACATTTTCAACATCCTTAATTTATTGCAAACCATTTTCATTTGTCCTTGAGGTTGAAGAATTCACCCATTTATTCAGCATCCTCAGCATCTTTAATTTATTCCTAACATTTTCATTCGTCCTTGAAGCTCAGAAATTCGCCCATTTATTTCCAATCGAGTTTTGCATTCTCTTCAGTTATTTGAAGGATAAATTTTATTCATTTCTCTTACACCCGCTTATTTAATAAATAGGTGGAATTTTATTTAAGTGCACTTTCAAATTCTTGCATAAATCGCTTAATTACTACTACGTGTTTATAGTTTAGTTTTATAATTTTGATCCATAAAACGTTTTACTTGAAGTGATTTATTTATATTTAAATTAAAAGGATTATACAAGATTATTCATTATTCCCCCCATGTTTTCGAACCACTATAGTTAATAAACTAAGACGAGTACAGCAAAAAAAAAAAAGTATTTGAAACAGTGCAAGTTTTATTTACATACCTTACAAGTATTCTATGTTGTTGATGATGATGATGTTGTATCCGTGACGAGACCAAATCAGACAGTACCATGGGCCGAGATGACTGTTCTGGCAATCTGTTCAATGTTATTCACATAGAGGTTTGTTGACGAAAAAAGAACCCTCATTTCTTGTGGAGCAGCAAGAATAGCTGGACAGTCAAAATACGAGCAGGTGTTAGCTCTGTATCTAATCAGTTATTACAGTTCCCATAAGTTTTACCATCCCTATCAAACTTTATTCCTATGTGATGACCAGTTTTTGGTCTTTGTTATAAGGTGGTCTCCACTTATATTACAGATTTGATACTTACAGGAATTGACTTCTATCTTAATTTACAATTTGTGACAGCATTTGCATCCAATAAAGTAACGTTGACAAAATTGTTATTATTAAATTTCCAGCTTTTTTCGCCAATTTATCCGCATTTTTAATGCTATGTTTCAAACCTTAAATACACAGCATACTTCTTTGCAGTGTTTCGCAAATTTTCAACATTTGCTATCCAATTTTCAATCAGACATTTCATTCCACCCCTCCCTTGTCCATACAATAACAATGGATTAAACTCAATAATAATGTACTTTGACGTAAAGCTACAATACGAATTGAATTAAAAAAAGTACAAATTAATAAGATAAGTATTAAGTTTTGTATGTAACTTGTTTATGACACAAAAAAAAAGCTCACACACACTCATGGGGGCACTAGTAAATATTAAGAAAATATTCTTAGTTCAGTATTTTATGAAATAATTATCAATGCGCATTGTGTACTGATACATTTATAAGTATATTATATCAGTGGAAATGTGTTTTTTATTTTTCTTTATTATGTTCAAATGTATTTTTTTTGTTTTGCCTTTTTTCAGTAGATTAATTATTTTTAAAATTATCTTTGGTTTTCGACTTTTCGATTTGCTTGCGCCCCCTGGTTTGATTCTTACACCCCATATGGGGTGCGTTTCAAAGCTTGAGAAATTTTGCTTCAATGTGATTCCCCAATTCCCGTCACACTCTACTTAATATAGTATTATCTATGTTATTGACATACCAGGTTATCCTTTCATGCAATTCAGCTACATACCGCAGCAAAGTGGGCACGAAAGCGTGTTTTTGAGTAAATGATCAAGTTTTCGGATAACACGGAAAGAATAACACGTGCTATCAATAACGATTATACCACCATGTTGAGTAGAGAGTAACGGGAACTGGGCTATCACACTGATGTATGCCACATAACTAAGGTTTCAAACATAGCATATTTGTAAGGCAGGGATGTCAAACTCGTGACCCGCGGGCCTCATGCAGCCTGCAATGAATATTTTTGCACACTATAATATATAATAAAATATCAAGTTTTTCTCGAAATTAGACAGATTGTAACAGAAAATAGATGTCAAGTGTCAGGGCGTAAACATTAAATATTTCTTGTACTTTTATATATGTTTATTATAATGCATTATTCGAAATAAACCTACGTTTCTATGAATATTAACTTTTTTGCGGCCCAACTAAAGTTAAATCTTATTCGTTTGACCCAAGTTAGGCTTTGACACCCTTGCTGTAAGGTATATAAATAAGACTTGAATTGTTTAAATATTCTTCTAACTGTCTTTTTTTTTGCTATAGACGTCTTAGTTTGTTTACTATAGCACTTCAAAAATATGGAGGGAATTATGAATAACCCAGTATTATAAATATAAAATAAATTTGAATTTGCAATGAAATAAAAATTTAGAAAATAATTTATAATGTGAAATTTTAGAATAATCTATTTTCGAATAGGTCAAATTTCTAAAGTTTAAGTGTTACAAGACCTAATTTTACCAGACGGAATAGCTATATTAAGAATTTAAACAAGATATTAACTTGGACACAGTAACTGTTACTTTTTAAATATTTATTTAGACATTATAATTTTTAAAAAATAAAAACTTTTGATTTTGTAATTTTCAGATTTTTCTGCATTGTCCAATAAATTCAAAAACAAAAAGGACTGCTACAGATAGAAGATATTTTTTCATATTTAGATATTTTATCATTTTTTCATATTATTCAAGAAATGCCTCAAAAAATTAAATCTCTCTTACAATACATTTCAATAAAGTGTTAGAATAAGTAGAGTTAATCCTTATTTTTTAATAGTTCAGTGATTTCTTAAGAGAATATTTTTCTCTAAACACATATGCATTATTAATTATGCTTATTTGATCTGTGTGGTAAATTGTTAAATTAGGCATGAGAGTATAAGTATTTATTATAAGTATTTACTTATAGGGAGTATTTTTAGTATAAGTTATAGTTAAATGGATCACATAGTTTGTGTATAGTAGTGGATACAAACGGTATGCCATGAGCGTACCATCAATTTTTCTTATAATGATGATTTACGCATCTTGAGGGGTGAAATGATTCATAAAATTTTTATATAATTTATTTTTGACTATGCATAATTTACTGCAGTTACTTTTCGTGCTTTAATAAGCAGAAGATTCCTCGTTACGTGCTTTGAACAACTTGAGCTTTAACTTTTGTTTCTTTACAATAATTGTTGAGTTAACTGTTTTGTTGATTTTATTTAGCTAAAACTCATTGGTGTACCTTCTCAGAAAAGTAGTAATAATTACTATTGATAGTAATTGAGCCTCAAACTCCAAAGCTGTAATTTTTCATTCATTTTTACCAAATACTGGTTTTCTAGAAATATCTAATGAATACTTATTAGTGATATATATTTACTATACTATTGAGTTTTTAAATGTATATTATATTATCAGATTTGAAAGCAATATTGTATCTAATATGTTAGTAATGTTTATTTAAAAACATAATGTGTCTTCTTTTTTTATTTGTAGGCTATTCAGATCAATGAAGGGGGGGGGGGTTAATTTATTAGGATAGGGCTAAAAATAAAACAAAAATGTTACAGACAAATTAAAAAAAAAGCATTTAAATAAAGCAACGCATTGTTAAAAGTATAGGCAAAATAACTGATAAAATGAAGTAAATTTAAAATTACAAAAATTTATTTGGTTTAAGATTTTTTTTATATATGTGAATACACTTCATAGTCATTAGCCATGTTAAATCTATACATTCCGACTTCTTATCCAAGAGAATATTAATCTAAAATATTTTCCAAGAGCCTTGAATTTCGAAATACCTTTTTTTGAATTTTCGAGCCGAATTGAGAAAAATGATATACCTTCTTTTATCTTAATGTATGGTAAATCGTCTCTTTTTGACGAAAAAAAAATATTAAGGGCAATATATATTTGACATTCATCTTCATTTCATTATTTTCTAAAACTCAAAACCAAACTCTACCATTCCCCCCCTCCATCTGTATAAATGAAGAAAGATTGCGATACCAGTAATACACCTTTTACTTTGCATCGTTAAAACCTTTGAGCATTAGAAAGCCATTCTTACTTCTTCCACATTTGTTTCCTTATAGTTCACTTCCACAAAGGAAGAAAATTTGGAGAAGACAATTCAATTTACTATAAACGCAGGTCAGAGAGAAAAAGATTTCAAGCTCTATATATGAGGAAATCCACATAAAATAAAATGGAACGTTTAAAATTATTTTATCAATTCTTTTGATTTATGACTTGAAAAATCAGTCAAAACATGCAATTCCTATCACGAAAAGAAACACAAATATTGCACTTTTTTCCGGTTTATTTCTGTTTTCTTGATTGTTTAGTCTTAGGACATTTTGTTCTTTATTTTTGAATTCTTTTTTTTTCTGTTCTTTCAACGTATCTTTTCGTATGGATAAACCCCTTAATGCTTTTCGATCATTTATTTAATTTAGCGATTTGGTCGTAGGAGTTATCAGGGAGTATTTATTACTTTCCCTGGTCATGACAGCGAAATATGTCAAACTGATTCTTTTGTTTGATGGGTAATGTAAAGGAAATTATACCTTATTTCTTTGTTTCTTAACCCTTTTTAGTCATAGGGTTACTCTAGGCTTGTATTGAAATATAGATTTGGTAACTTTTGTAAAAAAAATTTCTGATAGAGTTAAAAATATCTCTTTGGGGACTAGCTCAACATACTTTAATTTTAAAGAGTTGTTTCAAAGCAATTTTAAATAACTTTAAAACTCCAAGTAATAAAAAGTTTGCTTATTTTTAAATAAAAACATTTTATTTTTGTATCAGTAATATTGAACATTAAACATTTAGTTCAGAAATAATGTCTTACTATTCTAGATTATTTCAGGATAATCATTTTTAGACATGATTTTCCCAAGACGTTTGACTGATTCTTTTCTATTATTGTCTTTATTTATTATAAAAATTAATTATAGAAACTGTTATTATAAGTAGAACTCCAGCTATTAAGATTTTTGTTATAGTCATAATATAAATATGTTTCTATGTTTGGAGAACATTTGCACTATAGTAAAATTTGCAAATTAATGTTCTTTTACTAGCGAATTCCTATACAAGTAGTTTGTTCTCAATAATATTTGTAGTGTGAACATAAATTACCATATTAAATAAGAATTTAAAGTGTTTTTAATGAAGATAACAGATTAAACTGATTAAACGTATGAAATATTTCAGTTGTTGATAATCATAAAAATTACCTTGATTTTATACCAGGCCATGTAAATATCTTCGGTAATGAGAAAGCTGATGGACTTGAAAAAGAATCCGAATCTTGCCTTCAATCATCTAACCTCACGCCCTCATCGACTCCAATGCAGTTTCCAGACGAAGGCTATTAAAAATAATTTAAAATATTCCATTCCAGCTCTAAATAACAACCGTACAATAACATCAATAATAACTAGACTTAAAACAAAGCACGTAAAAGGAAGGAAAATCTCAACTGACGGACAAAGAAGTTACACAAACCGTTGCTCAAACTGCCCTAATATTAAATTGTCTCCACAACATATTCTCAGCTGCCCAGCAATTCAAGCTAGGCTTTTCAAGATCAACCCAGAAGACCCAGAAAATTTGATCTTCTCTGATAAACCTTCTGAGGTTACAAAAGTTACTGAGGTTACTTCGACAGCTTCGGAGCGATCTAAAGCTTCTTTTTTTATTAATCTGTACAACATGGACACGCCAAAAACCACAACCTTGATTTTGTTGAGAGTTTTCGTGGGAATTTAAATTTTAAAATTAAAATAAAAAACTAACATCTGGTTCAAATAATGAAAATCAATTTTCTATTTCATTGACTTTGTATTTGTCTCAGATTTGTATTATTCAAAAGTATTTTTTTAGTTATAAATCACGAGGCTTGAAGTAAGTATTGGAAGGATGTCAGAACTTATATTTGAGGAATATACCAAAATTTATTAAACAAATGTTGAAGGGAACAAAAAAAAGTTTGAACCTAGCAGTCTGCTGAGAATCAAGATGGTCAAGTTCATTAAGACAATCAATTAGATTTAGCGAGCAAAAAATTAGAAACTTTTTCTAACTATTCAGAAAGTTCAATTTAAAACAGTTTCGTTGGATACAGTTAAAGAAATCAATACTTTAATCACTTTTATTTCAAACAAAAGCATTTTTTAATGTTTATTTTAATATAATAATTATTTCTTAAGGTCACCATAGAAAAGAATACAGCGATTAGGATCTTTGGCTTATTAGTTTGGAGGGGGAGTGAGATCAAATTGATATTTTTAAGAAAAAAGACATGTAACTTTTTGAATTATTGCATTTCTTTGGATGCTATGAAACTGCTACTAGCAATTTAAGTTTTATCATAATCCAGTAGAAAAATTTACTAATGTATTACAGCAAAAAATAAAGAATTTAATAAATGGAGTTTTGAGTTGAATTATTATTGATTAAAAATTGAATTGTACCTTACTGCGTAGTTTTGCTTTTAAAATATTTCAAATATTTTTTGTGTTGCATTGTTCTTAGATATATTATCAAAATTTTTTTTGTTATATTTTCTTTTAAAATAAAAAATTGCAGATTCAAGATTTTCCACCTTTTAAGTAAATTTAAAATTTCGAGAAACATTTTGAATGCAGAAAAATTAGTTTGAGTAAAAGAAATACAAAGAAAGAGATATTGAAGAAGTTTAAGTAATTATTATAAAATATTTATATATAAACACTAGATGACTGAAAAACTGTCAAATTTTAGTAGTTCCTTTCGCTTATGATAGATGACTGCTTACGAGTATAATGAATTTTTCAATCAAAATGCAATTTTTCATAAATTTGATCTTTTTTGTGTCTCTTGTGTTTTCAAATTGATTTTTTAATGTTGAAACGGAAAATTTTCTGTGCTATTATATCCTGTTTATGCATGTGGATCAGAGTTGTAGTAATATATATATATATATATATATATTTTCGAAACGTAAAATTTAAGCACATTTTTTTCGAATGGATGGAATTATGTTTATTTTTACTTAAGAATAAGATATTTATATCTCAAAAAATTTCACAAATGAGAGTTTTGAATTGCTATTTAAAATGTGGCAATAAGTATTGTTACGGGAAATAAATCAACATATTAAGTAATCCACGAATTGTTATAAGAGAAAAATAAAGCAAATATGAGTTTTAATGAGTGTGTAATTTTATTGTAAAGATATATCTAACTGAAGTCAACCGTTTCTATGATCATGTTGATAACAAAATATACAAATTTTAATAATTGTTATTTTTACTGGATGCTCTTAATTTTGACTCCTCATGACTCCCTATAAACAATATTTTTTACTTTCATCAACATAGTAGATTAAAATTTACTTGCAATGTATTGAACCTTTATTTGATAATTTTGCCTTTCACCTTTTCTTTACCCCCCCCCCCCTAACTTAATTTTTTACTTCATTTACTTTTTAACTGATAGAAACTTGATAATTTAATGGAATATATTTTTGTATATGAAATTAACTAATTTAGTTTTAATCTCAGCAGCGTTCTATTCTTTGAGAATAAACTGCAGTTAATTTTAAATTTAACTTGAATTTCCTTTAATTTTTGAAAACATGCTCTATTGATTATATATATATATATTATCATAGTGTCACATCTTTGAGGTTTCATGGGGACAAATTCCCCTTCCCTTCCCCAAATTCTTTGCTACTCTAATTTTTCACGTCTTAATTTAAATAACTTTCTATTTATAAAAAGAAGAGCATCTTTTATTGGAGTAATGTGGCAGTTAAAGTCTTCTTAAATTAACTTTTTTAAAATTGGCTAATGGGTACAATTTTTCATTTATTTTCAAATGTCATTTATTAAAACGATTTTTAGGAGATTATGAACACTACAGGAAAACTTTATACACACGATAAAAAAAGAGGGATGGTAGTAGATAACATGGGGACGACAAATCACCATAGAACATGGGGTCACAAACCACGTTTAGTCGGTGAATATAAGCCGTCGGGTAGACGATGAGACAGGCAAGGAGAGTTGTCAAAAGAATGCGGGGATATACATATACAACCCGAAAGCCTCAATGGCACAAAATACCTTTTCGAACGTCTTTCGAATACCTTACCACGTCCTCTCGAAGTTGCTGCAGGTAGTACCGGTTACTGCGCACCAAAATGTTTGGTTCATGCACGATGCTGCATTAGCACATTGTTCGATTGTGGTGCGTAACCACCTCCATGCTACTTGTTCCAGTAGATGAATTGAATGAGGCTGACCTGTTGCTTGGCTTCCACGCTTCTCGACCTTTAATCTCTTCCTGCAATTTTACGTCAAACTATGTTGCATTGTTCGTATTGCAAATTGGCTTTACTTCTAACCTCTTATTGCCCCCTTTCATTCCAGTCAACATCATACCCTTCATAATTGTTTTTGCGAATTACTCCAACTAAACGTGGCTTACGACCCTATGTTTTATATTGATTTGTCGTCCCCATGCCACTATCACCCCTTTGAATTTGTCGGTCGAATTCGGCAGCACCCTGTACAGTATATAATCAGAAATATCCTTACTTAATCATGAGAAAGGTATAAATGGTACAAAAATAATTGTTTCTTCATGAATGTACTCCCCTTACTACTTTACTTCCCTCATTAACTTACTCCCCCATGTAATGTTTTATTTGTTATGTAACAGTATATTTTCCTTCCTGGCAGTTTTGTTTTGGCAAAAAGCATTTCAATGCCTTCAAATGAATTTCTATTTAATTTTTTATCTTCGAAATTTCAGACTTAAAGTCTTCCAACTAAACTGCAAGAAAAGGACGTTGCATTCAGAGATAAAATAATCATTTTTAAAGTCTCTTTCATTGGTAAATATTTTCAACATTCTCAGGCAGATTTATTTTTCAAATGAAATAATATCATCGATCCCATTATCGATAAAACCCAGTAACTCTTATTTGGATAAATGAGGATGAGAGTGGAGAGGAATTATGTTAATAAATTGTAAGTGGAAAATAAGTGGAATAAATTCATGGATTTTTTTTTGTATTTAAAAAACATATTAAGTTTTGGGGGGATTCCATCCACTTTTGCCTTTTTAATAAATTATTTTATTTTATTTTTTCTATATTTAGTCAGTTTCAGTACTAATCTTTTAAAATTTTAGTGAACTTCAACTATTTTCTTGCAAAATAAAAGTAATCCTTAAAAATGCAATAATTCCAAAAGTAATCTTTAGGAATCATTGCTCGTTGTAAAGGATTGACAGCTCTTTGAAAATGTACGCATCATCAATCAAATTATAATTTTCCTTGTAATAATTCAAAAGAAATGAAATACAAAAAGGGGAATTTGTGTATTTTTTGTTCTTTAACTACGAACAAAATTAAGGAGCAAAATCTAAACAAATATTTATTGCTACTTTTTGCTACACAACTAATAGACCAAAAATGTAACGTTATTAATCTAATAAAATATTCAAGAAATACTATAAAATCCATTAATTTCAAATTGAATCTTACTCAAATATGAAAAAATGTGTTAAAATTTTACAAATTGCATTATGTACTCTTATATTTCGGTTTGATTAGCTGCAACAATATTTTTCGTTTTCCTTTATATGAATGTGGAATAGCTGCAAATGAAAAATTCTACACATGTTTAGCATCATCAGAAATACAACCATGTTTTATTACGAACTATTACTCTAGGAACATGAGTTATTTTTATTCATTGAAAAGCATCTAACATTAATCTTTTATACTCATCAAAAAAGACAATTAGATACCATAAAGCAGACAAATTAAATGTTATCTTTTAAGTGAACACAATTCACACTAAGTAACAACATATTTATTTCTGACTCATAAGTGTTATTTTTGAATTTTACTTTTATCTATAAAAATTGTAAATATGAAAAATGAATGTGATTTCCTCGCACTTTATTTTTATAACCAGGACAGTTATACATATATTTTGAGTTCTTCACGCTTTGAAAGAGAAAGTTTGTGGATTCGTATTTTATATAAAGTAAAAGGCAAATGCTTGTGTAGCTAAAGTGACATATATTTACATTGCAACTGTGTGTGAATAAAAATATAAAGAACAATTTTTACATTTTTCTCTCATTGTGAATTATCTTTTCACGAATAAACACCAAATTTAATCCCTCGTATTATCATTAAATTGGTCTTGGTGGCGTCGTTCGCAATAACATCATACCTTGATCTATAGCAGTGATTCCCAAAGTGATATATATCGACCCCCAGGGGTCTATAATGACTTGCAAGGGGCCTACGTAAGCGAAAAAATAATGGGGGTTTATGACAGTGGTTCTCATTGAACCAGATCTTGACTTTAATTTTAAAAGAAAATTTAATTAAGTGGAAACCAGAATTTTACATATTTAACACATAATAAATTTTTTTGAGGTTAATTTGCAGTTATGATGTGACAGAAAAATTTTATTGATACAAGGACCATCTCAGTTTTTTTCCAGAATTAGGGTAAAGCAGCATAATATTGGACGTTGCGAATTTTCTCAATTTGTCACAGACAATATGTCAGGATGTTTTAATCTACGTTCAGCATTTAAGTTCCCTTTATTCAGATTTAGAAACTAGACTTAAGAATGCTTTGAGTGTGGTAATACCACAATAGACAATTAATTAATGTGGTCACAGTGAAAAAAAATTTCATTTTAGAACAGGAACTGATAGGAATAGGCAATAGCAAATATCTTAAAGGAAAGTTTAGAAATGGATACAAGCAATTTTTTCTTTAAAAAGGCATACCTGTCCCTACATTTATCCCAAATTATGGAATATCGTAAGAAAGTTTTCAATTGCTTTCCTAGAGAGAAGTTTCAGCGCGGTTGCCAATTTAAAAAAAAAACTGGTCACTATTAACAGAGATTTAGGGTCAAG
Organism: Trichonephila clavata; assembly: GCA_019973975.1. NCBI lineage: Eukaryota > Metazoa > Arthropoda > Arachnida > Araneae > Nephilidae > Trichonephila > Trichonephila clavata. The sequence continues at coordinate 50,336 of BMAO01005150.1, read as the reverse complement.
ATTGACAAGATTGACACAAAATGCTAAGAATTTGTTATTGAAGCACCAGATTCATCTCTGTCATTAAAAGCATTTGTTTGTTGTTTAGTTATTTTATGCAGTAATTAAATTTTAATCTAATTAATTAACACATGCTTCTTAAATTTTAAACACTGTACTTCACTACAGTTAGAAATTTAATTCTTTTAAAGTAAGTAGCGCTATGCTAGCTGTTAAAAAGACATTAAGATTGATAAATTTACTAAAATTCAATATTAGATAAGCAAGGGTTTGCCTCAAACCGAAAAATGTGGCAAGGGATCTATGAGATAAAATATTTGGGAACCTCTGTTCTATAGGATTGCTCTGCTCCTTCCCGTTGGCCCCGAATTTATTCTTAAATTTATTTAAATAAAGCAGAGGAATGAATTTTCAGATATATCCTGTACCCGATGTTGCTGAAAAATTTTACCAAGTTCTGTACAGCTTTCAGATGTAAGATTACTGACTTAATCACTTAATCAAGGGGCATAGTACCTTGCGAGAAAAAAAATTGTTCGTTACTATATACATGTTACGATTCATCATAAGTTAACAAATTTTGCTTATTTTGATCTGAATTTTTTATATTATCTATAACAATGTATAAACTTTAAGAAAACTAGAGAAATTTTGTTCTTAAGTAAATACAATATTTTTAAAAAGATGATAAATATGTAAACCAAATTTAAAAAAAAAATTACTTACCTCATGTTCCCGCAAGATAATTTTTAAATTATACACTTAAAAATCTCAATTATTGCATTAAACTGAAGCTAAATGTAACCTTCATTCTTTATACCACTGAATTGAAGGATATCTTATATTTTAATATTTTTTAAAATTAAAAAATGTGTAAAAAATAATGTTTTTAAAAATTTCAATTTTTATACTGTTGCAAATAAAAATGTATTCATCCATTTTCCATAATAGTGGCATACAGAATAAAGATCTAAGACTAGAATATGCATGCCAATTTTTGTAGCTCTAGAGTAAAAACTTTTTTTACAATCTTGCGGGAAAGTGTAAAAAACTGAAACTGAGAAAATCAAGTTTAAAGATTAAATTTTCAATAATTAGAATAAAACTTTATACATAATACCTAAAATGAAGCAGGATCTACTAGTTCTGCAAAATGCTCATTTGTGGCTTTTCTTCTCATTCTGCTAGCCCTACGGGCCTCTAACGTATATGATCTTGATTTAATTTCCACATTTCTTATGCGTGCATAATTGACCCGAAAGGCAGAAGTAACAGCGAAATGCCCTATATTAAAGCCAAGAGCTTTCATTATCTTTATACGCCCTGTCATTCCCTCGCTAAACATTACTATTGCCTCATTTACAGCTATGTTAACAATATTTTAAAACGATCCAGAAGTTTTGGGGCAGTACTTCCAAATAGTCGAGTTGAACGACTCATTAGCATTTTGCGTTTTACCTGCCAGACATTTTTTGAGCAATTTTGGTGCAGACAGTTCTGCTATTATAGGCTTTATTTTATCCATTTTGGCAATTGGCACAGTATTTTTATGCTTAAATAAAGAAACACTATTTGTAGCAACTGCCTTTTGATATTTGCACCACGGAGTATCCCCGACTGGGCAGAAGTGATGCATAGGTTCATCATCAGTGGACCTATAATGACAATAAATTGCCCATATGGCCTGACGCATATCTTTAGCAGAGCTGCGATTCTGTCTAATAGCATTTCCATAATAGGTGGTAATTGTGTCAATTAACTCATCAGTCAGTGGATTTTTACCGCTGATACTCTTACCATCTGATAATTTTTGGCCACGACTCATTGTTTTTAATTTTCGCAGCCTAGCACCCATACACTTTTGTACGTGACCCACACATTCAACTTTTTCGACAGCATTTGGTACTGTCCTTTGAAGCTCTGGGAAAGTTTTTGTATCCCCATCACCGATATACTTGATATATTTGGCATTTCGTTGTGGGACTGATCTTTGAAAGATCTGCTTCATCCCATCTACTTCCATTTTACTGGAAGAACCAATATGGTTCTTTACACAGTGTGGTTGATGTTTTAGTTTCCACTCCTCATATGAATGTCCAGATTTTGGACCTCGCCATTTTTCACATCCTTTACAATATGAAGAAAGAACGGCAACATCAAGCACTTTTCCAGTAATATCTCCAATGACACTACACACACCAATACGTGAAGTGTGTCCGCGTGTTTTCCACGTACCATCACCACTGACGTAGATTTCGTTGCTTCCAGAAGCTAATATTTCTTCTTTCGCAGCATTCTTCATGGAGTCGTCTGCTACTTCACAACTGGCCAAATTTATTTTCCGCAGGATCTTTTCATATGCCTTTTGTGACACTGGTGGTGGCAAATCCATTGCTGTGCAAAAATGTTTTATACCACAAAAACCTTGCCCTACTGTGCGCATAGCATAGGTTATTCGTGTATTTACTTCATAGTCATTACCTGAAGCAATAACTGGTGAACTTTTGAAAGTGGACAGTGTACTGCATGAGTAGCATTCAACATAAAATTGAGATACCAATCCATACAAAATCTTTTCTTTTAGAATTGCTTTAGTATTGCAGTTAGGACATGTTACATATTGGGATAGTTCAGATAATAAAATATCAATGTTTATCAATCTATATCCATTATATTGATTGGAATTTCTTACTTCCGTATCAAGATCACTTTCTTTGCACAGTTTCTTAGCTGAAGCAGATATGCAATCAACATCAAGCTTATCTGATACTTTTATTATGAAAACGTTTTCTCTTACTGCGATAGTCACTACCTCTACGTTGTGCTTTGCTAGACATTGTTTTTGCAAATTAATAGGAGGCAAAAAAACTAAAATGAACAAAAATTTTAAAAACTTTTCTAAGAATTGCGAGATAGAACTCTAACGCAGAAGTAAACAGTATAAAAAATACAAATGTAAACAAACATTACTTCGAACTAGGGCTGTGTTGAGTTGCAAGCTTCCTTCTCTAATTAAAAATAGATAAAAATTAAGAATTAGAAACAACTGGGGAGAAAATAATTTCAATAACGCCATCCATTTGAAAACCGAAACTTACGAACACGGTTTGTTTACATTCGGTTTAAATGGACAATCTGCTGGTGACGTTTGACATTTTTAATTGCTATTGCCGTAATTTTGGTCCGATTTTGATGCGGTTTGTTTTAAATTGCTATTAATAGTCTGTATTAATTTTAAAAAAAATATTTTTGAAAAACTGATTTTTTGAAGGTTTAAAGGTACTATGCGAAGGTGCCCCATGCCGTAGTTTCCTTCTTATGGAACTTCTTGGAAAATTCTTTGAAAACCAGGAGCTTCTGTATCTATGAACCGACAAGGAATCTTTAGTTCTTAATATTTAATCATTATGTAAACCAAGTGGTTTTAATGAGAGGGCTCATAATTTAATAGCTTAATATTTTGACCACTTACCTAATATGAAGAGGGATTAACTTTCGGCCTTATATATATAAAATCGAGTACACCCGGTGTGTTGGCAAGGTTATGATAGGTAATCTGAGGAATCTAACACCATACACTCATCAACTGACTCTGCGATTCCTGAGTGTTGCGAGATAATAGTGTGCAGCACGAATTCTGTTTTTTTCAGGTGGAACTCTAAATTTTCATTTTAATTCATGTTAGAGGAATTCGAAGGCCACCACATAACTTGAAATCCACCAGAGCCTTCTTCGAACCCTTCTCTGGCGATTTGGCCTTTACGAAAAGTTCTATTTTACTGTTAGATAAACACCTTCAGACGCCGGGAGCATTATTGCCATGGTAGAGTACACCTGATCTGTAATGAGTGCACAAAGCACAACAGACGTCAGAAACTGCCTTTTGGGGATGGTGGATTCTAATGTATCCCTCCCATTAAAATATCGCTTACATCAAAATATCGTAACCGCAATCTTGTATTGGGCCAACTGAGAGCCTGGAAGTCAGAGATTCTATTGGAAATCTACGTATTCGCAATCACCCATCAATGCGATTGAACAGAATCTGATTCGTCAGACCAGGAGATTTTTCTATTCTTCTAAGATAGATGTTTGATAGCCCATTGCAGGCGCTGTTGTCGATGATGTGCCGTCAGCGCAAGGACGCTATTCAAGTGCAGGCTTTGTCGACTCATATGCAATAATGTATGCGGCGTACTGAGACCACCGCCTTAAGCCACCACTGTCACATGTGCTGGTGGTATAGGTCATCACAACTCTTCGGCTCTTCTTTTTGCTATACAGAAATAAAGAAAACAATAATATTTTTGTACTTATATGAAAAAAAAGGAACAATTTTGACTTTCGCTTTTTGTAAGAGAAAAAGGCTTGTTTTAATTTATCAAATTTCTTTTAAACGTCTTACGACAAGTTACAGTTTATTTAATTTAAGATTTAACTGATAAAATTATAAATTAACTTAAAATGAAAGGAAATTTTAAACTTCTAAATAAGTTCTATGGAATAGAAGATTATATAAAATTTAAATGCATGCAAGGAAAGTTTACAGAATAAAAATTATATATCTTTCTAAGCAAAATGAATTATAAAATAAATTAAAAGTAAAAAAAAAACTTTTTTAAAAACAAGCTTTTATTTAACCGCGCTAAAAAGAATAAAATAAACTTTTCCTTTAAAACTTTCTTTACTATCAACTTATAACGTCATTACACAATTTATATGATATAAAAGCTTGTCGCAAGATTTAAGTACTCGTATTTACTTAGTTAAGAATTTTAAAAAACTAATATCAATTAGGTCAAGTTATTTATTTTACTTGTTTATCTTCTCAGGTAAATCTCGCGACAAGCTTTTATATCATATAAATTGTGTAATGACGTTATAAGTTGATAGTAAAGAAAGTTTTAAAGGAAAAGTTTATTTTATTCTTTTTAGCGCGGTTAAATAAAAGCTTGTTTTTAAAAAAGTTTTTTTTTTACTTTTAATTTATTTTTTACTTTTTGTTATAGCTGGACAGGTTTCTCAGCCTGTCCATCTCATTCAACGCTGGTTCGCAATCCCTGGTTTAGCTAAATCAATTTTCGCAAAAAGGGTATTAGACGAAAAACACAATTTTTTTTTTAAAACCGTAATTTTTAGGCATTTTTTTCAATCTTCCTAAAGGTCTTGGGTAATGTTGTTCTACACACGAAAAAAAGTTTCGTGAGGTTATCTTCATAAATGACGAAGTTTTTAAATGTTTAATTAAAATTTTGACAATTTTTTGAAAAATCTTTAAGAAAAAAATTTTTGACATTTTATTTTTTAAATGACTGATTCTAAAATAGCAAAGTATGAACTGTTTTGGTACGGAATGTTGATTCATTTAAACAAAAAAATTCCTGCGCAGCAATTCAAACATCATTTTCATAAAAACATATCAATTTTGACTCATTAAAAAAACAACTTAAAAAACACAAATATTATTTTGTAAAAAAAACTATACCGTATCGTGGTGAAATAAACGTTCTGATTCTGCAGTTGTTTTTTGTCTGAGTTTTTTAAAAAAAAGATTGCTGTTTTAAAAACGTCAAAATTCCAAAATAAAAAAAAATCCCCTATTGGTTCTTCATTTTGCGTCGCCAAGCATAGCAGAATAAGCAGCGCACAGGGATAAGACAATTATGCGTTTTAAGGTTTTTAGTTAATATCTTTCCAACTAATTGCAATATTGGAATATAAATGGTCAAACATGCATTGTCATCCAAACTAAACATATATACAAAATTTCAGCTCAATGGGTTGAAGATATCAACTTCAAAATTGAATTGCAAGATTCCACCCTATCAAATTACATTGATACATTGTAAGTTAAATAAAATTAACAGATTCTATCTGTAATTAAATTTAAGGACACGTGTCATAGTGTGTGTTTAGATTACTGGTGATAATATGAGTTATATTTAAATTTTTTACTTGTAGGCTTAAAATTAGAAAATTTCTTTAAAAAATTCATTTATTTTAATAAAAAATTATTTTTTTAATTGAAAATACATTGCATTTGTGGAAAATATTTTTCTCTTATTGTTTTCCTAGCGGATTTCTTTTTGATGGGTAAAATATATTAAAAAAATGATCTTTCCGATTCTGTAATTATTTTTTTGTCTGAGTTTCATAGATTAAAGTTAGATAAATTTTTTAAAGAATTTCTACAATACTCCATCTCAGTTTAACTTGGAAGCGTTGAGAAAGGTATTTAATGTACCAATCTACTTGAAAAACAGATTTACTTTTTTTTGTTTTAGATTTAAATCCAAGTAAATAGATAGAAATTTGTAAAAAAAATTTGCATACATTGTAGAAATTAGATTATTTTTACGTTGTAGAAATGTAATTATTTTTTAGACAAAGTTAATTAATACAGTCAATAGCGCAACGTTATGAAATTCCAGTTTGGCTGAAAACCGATTTTCGACGCCAACTTTTGTCATTGTTGTAATAATAACATAATTACAACAATGCAGATATATCGAGGTTGGCGCCCAAAACTAGTTTAACGTTTTTAATTAATTGCAATATCGGAATATAAATGGTTAAAACATGCATTGCCATCCAAACTAAACGTATATACAAAATTTCAGCTCAATGTGGTGAAGATATCAGCTTCAAAATTGAGTTGCAAGATTCCACCCGAACAAATTACATACATACATACATACATACATACATACATACATACATACATACATACATACATACATACATACATACATACATACATACATACATACATACATACATACATACATACATACATACATACATACATACATACATACATACATACATTGTAAGTTAAATAAAAGCTTTTAATAAGCAATAGTTATAACAGTAGATATAAACACTAAACTGGCTTTATAATGATTATGTGTTACTAAATTATGAAACATATAAACACATCGCATTTCCTTAAAATTTCCAAAGTTAACCTATGTTACAGAAAAATGCATAATTTTCTGTTTTAATAATTGTAATTAAAATATTATGCTTTCAGTTTTTTACAGGAATTTCATGAAAATTACCAAGTTTGTTTTAATTGTAAGTTTAATTTAAAAATCCAAATTGTATTTCAAATTGAGTGAGTGAGTGACTTTGGGGTTTTTTGGCCCAAGCGCCAGTTGTGGCTATACTGCGCCAAACATTTGTTAAAAATAAAACATATTTTAAAATGTGTACAAAAAAAATTAAAACATCAATTTAAAAATGAAAATTCAATTCACAATATAAAAACATATTAATATTAGTGGGGGTATCCCCACCAATTCAGATAAGGTCTAAGCAGATCAATGAAAAAAAAATTCAAAAAAAAAATTGAATTAAAACATTAGTTATAAAAATTGCTTATAATAAGTTAAGCCATAGTTTTTGGAACAATAAAAGTAAAAGAAAATCAATTACTTCCTGTTTTTTTTTATCTCGTGAAGTGTTATGTTCGAATATTTAATGTCTTTTACTAAAATATTAGGTAAATCGAATTCATCTTCATCGTAAACTATCATATCTTCGTCTGATGATTCTTGCTGAGGTGCACTTTTACGCGGTTTGTGTGGGGTCATTTTTATTTCTATTTTTAGTTTATTTGCTTTTACTAAACTATTTTTCTTCGAACGTTTTTAAATTTGGTTTTAAATTTCGACTTGAAGAGTTGGATGTGGAAACGGGTATGTTTGATGAAGATGATTCAATAGGGGTAAAGATATTGCCGGTAGGAAGTACGGCATTAGACACAGGAATAGGTGTCTGAGACTCTGACTCTGTATGTGCTATGGAAGAGGTGGATGACAAGAAGTTTGTTTGAGTTGATGATGTGGAAACAGTAGGAATGGATATTGATATATTTGGCTTTGGAAGAGATGAAAGTGGGTGTAGTAAACTTAAAGGTTGACATTTTATTTTTGTAATATTTTCATCAGTTTGAGTTGAGTTGTTTACAGTTGAGGATTTAGCAGCCTGAGCATAAGTTTGAGATAACTGTGGGGCTATTAATTTTCGTGCTTCTACGTATGATATATTTTTATGAGTTTTAATTTCTTGAATTTCTTTTTCAGTTTTCCCCTTCGGGCAAACTTTTGAGTCAGCTGTATGGGGTTCAGAGCAATTAACACATTTCGGCTCTAGATTGCAATCTGTAGAATAATGCCCTACAGATGCACATCTAGAGCACGTCAGTTAACCGCGGAAGGAATTTTGGGAATGACCGAACCTCTGGCACTTGAACCAACGCAGAGGGTTCGGTACATAGGGACGTAATTTGCAATTCAGGTTACCGGCTTTTATTGTGGTTGGAAGTTTGGGGCTATTGAAAGTTAAAATTATATGCTTAGTTTGAATGAGTGCAGAGTCTTTTTTGATTGTCATTCTTCTTACCTGGGTAACACCCTGATCAGTAAGTCTTTCCAGGATTTTTGCTTCAGAAGCACACAAAAGATCTGTTTCGGAAATGACTCCACGACAAGAATTTAAAGATTTGTGAGGGTATATTGTTAATGGAGAATCTAAAAAGGGTTTGGCTAATAGGAAATATTTACTTTGTAAGGCAGATTTAGTTTCAATCAGTAAGTCACCAGATCGTAATTTTTTGATTGATTTTGGCTCTCCACCTATCCCTGTCAAAGCTTTTTGAATTATAAATGGAGATTTCTGTGATATTTCATTGCGCGGTAGCGATAGAATTAAATATCGAGAATGTGCAGCAATATTATCAATGGTAGTTGTGGGTAAAACAAGGCCTTTACCCGGGCACATCTGACTTGGATCCATAGGCGTGAACTCAACTTCATCCTGGCGTGCCTCCACCCACCACGGAGTCCAACAAGGGAGGCAGTGTGCCGGTCAACTGACATTTGTCAGGCACGGCGCTTACCTGGAGTACACCCAGAATATAGTGCTACAGCATCAGGGCGAGGATCCAACGGGTAAACCCGCCACCCCTTATCTGCAGCACTAACCCTACAGCTATGTCTCTCCGGGGACACCGAAGATAGGTATCACCAGCCGATTGACAGGAGCTGGCTCACTCCTGCCACCCGTCTACAGCGAAGCGTGGGCCAAAGGGAACGCAAAGGTATCCCCAGGACACCATTTTCCTCCTTACGGGACGCCGCACACGGCAAACATGCGGGTCAGAAAACCAACGGTGTTAGTCAAAAACAAACAAAATTCGAAATAATAGGAAAAAAACACAGTATAAATGAAAATACGAAATGAATATCAAAATACAAAATCAAATATCCAAGATCAAAATTAACATAATCAAAATATTTAAAGGAACTGAAGAAAAAGAAACAAATTTAATGCAATATAAAATGTAATCCAAAATATGTTATAAAAAAAATCAACAATAATTGTATCTAAGAAAACATATTTATAATAAACTATGTACAGTTAGAAAAAATTGATCTGTAGTCTAGACGGGAAAGGAAAGAAAGGATGAATGGAATGACAAGAAAAAGGGTCGAAAATAGAGAAAGATCACTAGGGTACCCCGGGATTGTGACACCCGTGTTTACCACAGACAGTAAACCACTAGGGAAAAGGAAAAGATCACTAGGGCACCTCGGGATTGTGACACCCGTACTCACCTATAGAAGGTAAGTCCCCTGAGGGGGTATTTCAAATTGAAGAAACATCGTTAATAATTTATCATATTGAGTAAAAACGATATTGGGCCACACAAAATTTGAAGACTATTTATTATTAATTTTTTAGGACAACTTAAAAATTATAAAATATAAATTTATATGATGAACTCAAAGAGAATATACTTGGTTTTTTATCATTTTATTTAGGCGAGGCTAAAATTATCTTATTATTTATATGCCAAGTATGGGTTTTTTAAAAATTGTTTTATGGTGTATCGATTGTAAATAAATCCAAAAGCAAAAACGTTATTAATCTGAATTACTCATAGTTAAAATAGTCCATAAATCCTTATCAGTTTTGAAAGTTTAACAATAAAAAAAAATCCGTATATTTTCACCCATAAAAACAAAATGAAAATACGTTATTCTTACATAATAATTAATGTGTTTTTGTTTTATTAAAAATATAATCCATTTAAGACTTTTAGACGCAAATTGTTTTCCAAGAAGTTTTTTTAATGCTTTAATTTGTTTCCCACAAAAGTTTGTTGTTGGCTCAGCTGTGAAAAATGCGAAACCTGACCTTTTTTCTTGTTGATGCTATTAATTCATTAAAGGTGTTGGCTTGAAAAGAATGTGTAACAAGTTTATGTGTGTGTGTGCTTCATTCATTTTTATTTTCTTAGTATTTTTAGATTTATACAATTTACAAGTCTTGCATTTTTTTTTATTTTAGACATTGTATTAAAGTATCATTAAGAATTTAATAATTAAATAAAGCATTTTTTTGTTACAATTTATTTATTATTAATTTTATTGACGAATTTCACTTTTTATGATTCAAGATGGAATCCTCCTAAGATTAGATAATAGAATATATATAAAAAAAGAATCTTTATGCTTAGGCAAATTATTATACTGATGGCTACTAAAATGCGGCACTATGAAGAGATTCTTCGATAGGCGTTAAATTTGAGCCACGTGTGGACAATGCTAATTGTTCAATTGTAGTGCATATAAAAGCTATATGCTGGCTCGTAACATCTCTTGTAAGTCCTAAATGAAATGTTTTAGAAGATTTTTAAGTACTAGAACTGAATTTTCCTCCTGATGCTCTTACATCAGAAGATTTCTTATGAAGAAAATGGAGAAATCAGTGGAGTATATTGTTCAGTTCTATGTAGGTAGAATTGTAATTTATAATGAATGTGGATTGTGATTAACCCGGCACTACTCGCGCAGGGTGTGTCATAACCACCGTCTAACTTTTTTCAACGCTCCTTCTAAACATTTATTGGAAAATGGATAGTTTCTAGTGTAGCTGACTTTAAGGTCATATCCTTCAAGGGGCCTTAGCTTCTAGGCGAATTCTTAATATATATTTTTGGATATCACCTCTTCGGTTAGGTCATACCCTGCGCGTGAAGTTGAGTTACATTTTTTAATACGTGAATACGCTTTGAAATATTCCTTACTCTATGGCGTATTATTGTAGTTATAATGAAGAAATGTGATAGTTAAGTAATTTAATAAATGCAGTACTTAATAGATACGGTACAAAAGTATTTTTGGATGAAGAAATTCTCTTCGTGTTTATGATGAGGAAAAAGTAAATGAAGAGTATAACAGCAAGTATGATTCCTCCACTGAAATCAATCCAGATTTAGAAAAGGGAGACAACGTTGAAAATAAATGTTTTATATATAGAGACACATAAACATTTAAGAAGAACGTAATTTTAAAGAAGATAACTGGTACACATCTTATCCACTTTCATCTGAAAGTGGATAAGATGAAAGTTTAAAAAAAACTATTGCTGGAACAAAATAAAAGAAAATAAAAAAAAGAAATTTCAAAATTTTTAAATTTAAAGAATAAAGAAGTTTACTCTTACATGTTTAGTTTAAAAAAGATACAGATTAAAAAAAATTAAGATCCAGTGAAAACATCGCCCTCACTCACGACATGATTAAAGGAGTGTATAAACAATGCACTGAATGCCCTTATAAAAAGAACAGAAAAACAAAATTTACATGTTGTATTTCCTACTTTTCTTCTCTTTTAACCTTTGTATACAAATTTTACGGTAAAAACACAATGTAAACACCCTTGTATAAGACACACCTTGCGCGAGAACATTAGGTCCTTTTTTTTCACGCGAGTGTGGCCGGGTTAACGGGAGATGTTGAACGAATCATAGTTAAAGGAAAGGAATGCAAATACTGAATAAATATGTTTAAGAGGGACTTATAAAGATAATCGACGGAGGGAGAAAGGCATGTTGTTAAAGAGGCAACGATGCCTTGCAAAACACACAGGTCTTACATAGGAACAAGAGTCTAATGCAAAATAATCTGAATCATCCCGTACCATACGAACAGAGAGGAATTTCATTCTGCGATTCTGTCCATTACTGCGATTTCTTTGAAGATCTGCGTTTCTCAAACTTTCAGCATTTGTGACCCAATTTCCAATCATAATTTTCACCACGCCCCCTCCATACTATAACTATGTAATGAATGCAATAATAATGTACTTTGTTGCGCTAAAGCTCCACAATGCGAATAATTATAAACTGTACAAATTATCAAGATAAGTATTAAGTTTTGTATATAATTTTGTTTCAAGCCCATGGGAGACTCAAGTATTTATAAAACTTGTTCTTAACTTAGTATTGATAAATCAATTAACAAATACATTGAGCAGAGTACTGATATATTAATAAGTATATTATAACAGTGTAAATGTGCATTTATTTTTAATTATGTAAAAATGTATTTTATTTTCTTCCTTTCACTAAATTAATATTTTTTTAAAATAATATTTTTTTTAACTTTTCGTTATGCTAGCGCACCCCAATCCCGCTCCCTAGGGGTTGATCACCCCACAGTTTGAGAAACGCTGTGTAGGCCATGGCGCAATAGTGCCTTGGACGCCAGATATGGAGAGGTAGGACATTATCTTTTAATACGAATCACAATTGTGCATTTATTCAACATGATTTCAAATATTTATATGCGAATGCTATGTAATCTTAAAACAATATGTAGGTATAAAGCATGTAGTATTTATATACTATCAGCTTAAATTACAGCATGGGCATAATGTTTAATTTTTAATAAAGTAAAAAAAAATTTTTTTTCTCAAATTTTATCTAAGGAAGAGAGTTTTTGTGTAATGGGATTTTATCTCAAAAAAAAGTTCTTAGTTATAAGAATAAAACAGATTAAAACTATATTTATTTATAAATAAGTTTCAATTAAAAATACTCCATCCATTTTAATAACAAATGAATTAAAATTTCTACTAAACTTATTTTTTTATGATTATAAATAACGGACCTGGCCTCTGAGACATGTGCATGTATCTCTCTCTATATATTTATTTATAAGAATAAAATAATGAAATAAAGTGGTTAAAAAGGATATTATATTTTTTAATAGATTTCAATTAAACTCTATTTTAAAGGAAAATAGGCGTTGAAAGTGGTATAATTTTAACTACATTTCTTTCAGGGTGTCTTCATGATATATGTAAAATGAGGATGCATTTTTAAACAGGAGAAGTAATTAACTTTTTTTTATCTATATATATTGCTTAAGCTTGTTTGGAAAATATTTTTTAAGAGTTTGACTAATAATTTTGGTATATTGAAATTTTTCAGATATATTTATTTGGGAGTAAATTTAACTAAAAATAATGAATTTTATACAGAAATATAGAAAGATTAATTATGTTCGTCTTATTTATTTTTATTGAGTTATTTTTAATGATACCACCAGATTTTAGAAAAAAAAACATTATATTTTTTGATAGTATAAAACATGTGAAAGTTTGTATGAGAAGGAAAAAAAATACTTATTATCTTATAATTTTATGTGTTTTAAGTACCATAAATTTGCGGAACCAATTTGTTGATGGAACAAGGGTAAATTCATTTTTTTTATTTTGTACGTAATAAAAGCCACATTTTTATTTTTTATATTTCAAAATATAACATTTAAATATAAATAGTACCGTTCATGATAAGCATTGTAACAATGCTTTTTTCCTTTAAATTTATGTGTATATGAATACAAAGCAATATTCTTTTATTGAATAGAGTCTTATCTTAGCAGGTCCATTGTTTCAATCCACTTAGAAAAAATACAAACTACTATCTGATAATATGTTTTAAAGTACACTAAGTATACATTATTATATCCCTGAATCTTTACTATAATTGAATATCTATTTTCTATTATGGTTAGATAAAATATTTTGTTTCAGATTTCAGTTAATCTTATTGAAAATTAAATTCAGCAGAAAAAATAACTTCAGATATATATAAATATATACATATAATTTATCATATGTAAGCCTCCTTATAGGCAACCCCTTTGTTAAAAAGGTGAAATCTCAACTACACAAATAAACACAATTTCCACTTTTGCTTGATTTTGTACAAACCAATGAATATGCTTAAACATTTCATTTCTCTAAAATAAAGAAAAAATTTATGCTCTACGAACCTTATTTCATTATTCTTTACAAAAAGATAAACGACGCAAAATGTCTTACATAAATTCTGAGCATTTTTCATCAACATTCTAAAATTACAAAAGTTTCAAACTCATTTATAAAGTTGTAAACTCTTTCTTTTGAAAGAAAGCTCGTAGATGGAAAAGAAGGAAACTTAATTTTTTTTTACCTATCCTATATATTTTAACCATTAGAGCACTTTTACCATGGGTTATCTGGAAATTTGCCAAATTGCATATATTACACAAATAAATACGATTTTATAGTCTTAAAAGTTTGATGCCACATTTCAATTTTCAACTTGAATTTGATGTAAATAGCAATATTTTGAAAAATAATTGTTTCGGCAGCTAAAACAAAGATTTAACATTTTTGAATTGAGAAAATTTTCAGAATGTTAAAATAAATTATGATCAGAATAAACTGAATAACTTTGATCGCTAACTTATTTAATTCGTCAAAATATTAGGAGTGGTTTTAAAGAGTAATTATATAAAAATGAATGAGGAACGTGATGCATAATTATGTATTATTTTTGAAATGAAAAGTATTCACAAATTCATTGGATAAAGTCAAAATTAACTCTTGCCAATTAACATGTATTAGGTACAAACATTTTCCACTCATAAGCAGTTTTAAGAAACTTTCACTACAAATAAAGGAAATTAATTTTTAATAAATAAATAGAATCCTGTATCATATTTATTAAACCGTAAAAAAAGAACATTGTTTGAGAAATTATTTTTATTATTAAAAAAAAATTATTTTTTTTTTCAAATTTAGCTGCTTTATAAAATATGAGACAATTTTAAAATGTTCGTCACTATTTTTACATAATTATTAATTCTTTGTTTTATTCAGATAATTCTATATAAATTTATCTTGATTTACTTTGTCTTATATGGTATAAATATCAATAATGAGAAAAATTCTTTCAAACGTCGATATTGTTATATAAATTAAAGAAATCATTATTTTTCGCATATATTATAGTTGTATAATTTTAAAATTTGATTAATAAGATTATTTTTCAAACTATAATTAGTATAATGTAGATTATATAAGTCTCAGTTTTTTTTGTAAACTATATCATATATATTTATATTTATGCTGAAGTGAATGCTAAGAAACCCTTTATCTAACCGAAATAAATAATTGTTTAAAAAGTATAAGAAATGTCCAATGGAAATACTAGTCACTAAATTGCTTGAGCGTTAATTCAAAAAAGTATTTTAGGGTACTTAAAATAGTCTTCGTAATGCTATTGAAATTTTTTTCTTTTTGTAAAATTGCTAAAGTATATTTATCATAGTGTATTAAACGTAAATAAAATTTTTAAATATTTACGGAAATACAAGTGAAAAAGTATTTGAACTTTTCATTACTTATGAATAAATTAATTATTTATGCGTTCAGATCTTTTATTATCCTATTCAACAACTTTCGGCGAAAAATGAGAAAAAAAAGCGGTAATTGTGAATAAAAAGTGAAATATAATAAAATGATTAATGCAAGCTACTGAAGATAAAAATTAAAGGATTAAAAATAATTTTGAAAGGCAACAAATCACTTGAAATAATAATTAAATATGGATTTCAAAATATAAGCATTCTTACTAATAAGCAGTTAACAAGTTTAATTAGTGACAAGGAATGGTGTGTTTCTGAGTTTAAAATCCTTTGCGGTGAAAAGTACTTGAATTATGGGATTGTCCGAGGTAATATTTATCAAATTAGCGTTACATTTCAGAATTCCATTAGCATTGATGAACCGAATGTCTTCCCGCTTTGATTAATACACGTGACTTTAAAAGAGGAACTTTTCTGATAATTTAACAATTAAGAAAGTGTTCTCTGTGAGTGTTCTAATATTAAATATCTAAAATTAAATGACTTAATAGAAGCTAACGATTCATCTATTATTTTAATAAATATTGAGATTTATTAAGGACAACATTAGTTGCAGAGAAATATAATCTAGTGTAGAAACAAAACGACAGTTTACAAATAAATTTCATAACAAATTCATTTATTTTATTATGTATCTTTTTATTCATTATCAATTCATTTTATAATGAAAATTGGAATATAATAGTTTAAATAAGTTAAATTTTCATTTCAAAATACTAAATTTAAATATTAATCTTAGTTTCTTAATTGAAAGAATAAAAACTTTATAAAAAATGAAACATTTATTTATCTTAAAAATAAGTATTCAGCCGCAATAATCTGTTGAACAGGTATACTTAAGTTCATAAGTGTTAGCTATATAACAAGTTTTATTTTATAATATATCTATCTATATAAAAATTTGATGATATTTAAAACTAATAGAAGAATTTATGAAAGAAATCAAAGTGATTACATGTATTAAAAATAAGTTCAGTTTTTAGCCGCTACTAAAACAAAAATAAATTATAAAAAATACATAAATTTATTAAATATATGCTGTAGAACAGCAATACTCAACCTGCGGCCCACGGGCTGCATATGGTCCACCAAACTTTTCTGAGTGGCTCAGTCTTGGACATTGCACTAAAAATTCATTTACTTAAAAATAATGAATTAAATATTCAGGTTGAATTTCAATCAAATCAAACAATGAAATATGTCAATTTTACAATTGAAGGCATGCTGGTATGAATTGCAAGGTATCTTTTTTCTTTTTGCAATTGTTAAGATTAGTAATAACAAATAACAGTGGAGTAGTGACCATTTTATAGGTGAAACTAGTTTTTTAACTAACCCTTAAGTCTTCCAAGCCAAAAATTTCTAAGGAACATATGTTGTTTCAAGACAATTGGGATCTTGATTATTTCGTAGAGAAAAGCAAAGATGAAACAACAATTGTTTCATTTGTCGTGAAAATGTTATATTTAAAAAATACAATTTTGTTCGTCACTATATTTCTAAGCACAAATCTTTCAATGGCTCTTTTTATTGAGGATTTCTCTGAAGCCGTGATAAATTGGCTCTCTTAAAAAATCTTTGCAACAGCAACAATATATTTTGTCGGTGGTAATGTCAGAAAAGGCAGAGGTAACAAAATCATCCCATAAAATTTCTTACAAAATTTATATTGATTAACATATGAAATTGTTAAGGATAAACATATGAATTCAGACAGAAATAGTTATAGAATGTTTCTTAAAATGCTTCCAATGGACTCTTTGATAAATTCAGTTATTTTTTCAGATTTATTTATTTTCTTTTTCTCTTCTGTAAAATCAAAAAGTGTTTGAATAAATTTGAAACAAAAATGCACGAACGTGAACTAATTTTAAACAAATAATAATGATTTCAGTATGGAATTCAGTAAACACTCTTTGATACCATCCTGTACTTTTCAAATTAATACCTGAAATAAAACTAAGTTAAGCTTTGTCAAAAGAATAAATCAAATTATCCAAGTTCAGAACAGTTTTGCTTTTGAGAAAATATGCTTGGGATCATTGTTGAAAGGAAATCGAAATTATACCATAACTGGGTTAAAGATGCATAAAACTTACTTTTTGAGTTGAGTCTAATAGAACTTAATATAGTTTTAAAATAAAATCCAAAGTTATGAATTTTAATATTTTGATCAATTTCCTCATTTTAAATGTCTTTGACTTTACAGCGCTACCTCCCTCCATTAATTCTCATGTTGCGGCCTGCGTGAAGTCGTTGTCATATGTATGTGACCCTGTAGAAAAAAGGTTGAGTACCCCTGCTGTAGAATGTATGAAATAAAGTTACTTGTATTATTTCAAGTTATCTTTGTTTTAGTTTCTATTGTTTTCAAATGGGATGGATGTAAAAAAATATATGATAGAGAGCTCCTGTTTTACTTGGTGAGAATTTCTACAAGTTAAAGTGAATCCATATGGCTCATGTTCCCGATTTGTAAACCTCCTTTCTAAATGAAAGATAAAACAAGAATTGTTTTAAGGAAATTGTTTTTACGTGTTACCTTAAAGAATACTTCCTGTCTTTAGTTATTCAACGACATTATTAACGAATTATTAACAAGTTATTCAACAAATGAGAACTAAGACGAAATTCGCGTCTTGGCCCTGTCGATAAATCTTATCATTCCGAAGAAAGTCAGTCCATTCATCTTTGACAAATTTGTTTTGTAAACACACCTGAATGATCACGAAAGGATTGTTTGTCTATAACAGATAGCGAAAGATTCTATCTGATAAATGTTGCAGTGTTAGTCACATGCAGTAAAACTGATTAATCTAATATTTTCCTTTTTCCGTTCCAACGATCATTGCAGGATTATTCATAGAAAAGAAATAGTAATCACTGATTTGATCTAACTAATACTTTTTTTATGATAAAAAGAATTCAAAAGAGCATTTTGGATAAGAGCCCAATGATGAATTAAATTTAGTGGATAGGTTTTGATGAACCTATACTTACAAAAAATTTTGAAAAATGCCTCGAAATTAACAATTTTTATGGTTTTCATGTTACTAAATAGTACTAAAAAAGTTACATATAGCAAAAATTTATAATGAAATTTTGGAATTGAAAATAGTTAAATTTAAATATTTGCTAATAAATCTGATATAGTAGATGTTTTTTGTTAATCTAATTTTGCATTAGGACAAATTTGTATTTCATCCGATTTGCAGAAGTGAAATGCTACAAGAATTCAATTTTGATAAGTAACTACAATAATAATTTTTTGGAAAATAGAATTTCTATTTTTGTTCAAAATATTGGGAGTAAAATATAATGGTTTAAAGCTTTTTAAAAATCTATTTCTGGAATTAGACACACAAATGATGCAAAAAAAATCCCATCAAAATTTATTTATTTTTGTAGTTTGATAAACATATTTAAATAAATTTTAATCAATTGGAAAAAGAGGAGTTTACTAATTTTTATTCTTAAACTTTTTAGATAAATAAAATTTTGTATATTATGTATCTCCTATATATATATATATATATATATATGTATATAATTAATAGATGATATTTTATGGATAACAAATTAAAATACTGTTTTTAATAAGACGTTGGTTACATACAAAATATTTTCTTTAGTTCACTACCTACATGTAATAACAGAATAAAAATATATGTAACTATAAAGTTGTAAGATAGTATCAGTTAACTAAATTCTAAAAAGATATCTGCAGAACAGTAAATTATGACTTTGTGATCCTGAAAGCAAGTTGACTTTTCTGGTTTGAAAATCCTTACATGGGAAGAAGAAAAGTTAATCCCATTCTTCAAAATATTCAATTAAAAAATATCGCAACTCAACCTGAAGCATGGTATATAAAAAAGAAGATAGTTAACATTGGAAGATTTTTATTTGAGTTGATGTTTTAGTTTTTTAGTGACCATAAAAACTTAGTATCAATAACTTTTTTTTATATAAATATATACAGGTAGATAAAGATAGATACACATAGTGGGCTTACATGGCAAAACTTTCTCTGAAACAAAAAAAAGATGAAATCAATAAATTTCTTCTTTTTATTTGTGGAGAATTTCTAATTATAGTTGGAAGATTTCCTGAGTCGTTGCTGAAAAAGATAAAAGTGGATCTAAAATACAAGGCAAATACTCAAAATAAAGGCGTATTTAAATACTCAAAATAAATTATTAAGTCATTGTTATTTGGATCATTAAGCATTTAAATTTATGGTTTGATTTTTAAATGTCTGATTTTAAAGAATCACGTAGTGTATTTATATGGGAAAAAAATTTGATGGAAGTAATTAGATAAAGCATAGAGATGTCTTTAAATAAACGAAACTTTTAAATATATTTTATTTATTGATATTTATAGAGTATTGTAGCGTTATAAAGCAGAGGCATGCGATATTATGAAATTACAATTTCTATTTTAAAATATTATATGCATCTTTATAAATATTTTATTGTATTTGAATGATTTGTTATCTATATATAAAGAAGAAAAATGGACTCACTCATCATGATATCTCTGGAACTATTAAACCTACATAATTGAAATTTGGTAGGCATGTTCCTTTCATGGAATAGAGAACGGATGTTGCGAAAATTGAACTTCAAGGGGCTTTACGGGAGATTAATAGTCATTACAAATAATTATTTCATTTTAAAACTATCAGATGTACTGTTTTTAAATTTAGTACTCAGATTTCTTTCATAGAATAGAGATCCGCTCCAAAATGGGTATTGTAAAAATCGACCCCAAGTGACATTGCGAGGTCTTAACGAACGTTACAGATAATTATTCCCATTTTTAAACTAATTGACGAACAACCTTGAAATTTAGTAAGCAGATTTCTCTCATGAAGTAGACCCCCCAAATGAACCCACTACAAAATGGTTTGTAAGAAAATCGACCCCCCAAGTGGCGTTGCGAAGGATTAAGGGTCGCTATAGAGAATTATTTTCATTTTTAAACTAATAGACGTACAGTCTTGAAATTTGGTTAGCAAATTTTTTTAATTAAGTAGAAATCCCCAACAAAATGGGTTTTGCGAAAGCTGACCCAAGAGGTGGTTGCGAGGGCTCAAAGATATAGAAAAAAATTAGTGTTTTTAAATTGTTAGACCCGCATACTTGAAATGTGTTAAACATGTTTCTTTTGTTGAATATAGATTTACTAAGAAAGGAATTTACGGAAATTGACTCCTGGGGGAAAGGAGGCGGACTACTGAGGCGTATTGATAAAAAAATTATCGGTTTTCGAACTACTAGGACTATAATAATGAAATTTGGTTTGCATGTTTCTTTTGTTGAATTGACATCCGCTAAGATCGGTTCTTTTGGCAACCGACTCTGAACGGGATTACGGGGCGTATTGATATAAAAAATTCCGTTTTTACTCTATTAGATTTAGACTTGAAATTTGGCACACATGTTTATTTTACGGAGTAGAGATCTACTGAAAATTGGTTTTGCTGAAATCCATTTGGTTATTGGATTACGAGAGTGCAAAAAATTTCTCTACTTCAATTATGAAGATTATTAGAAATTATTAATTAGAAGTTATGTCCTTTTTATATCAAGAGACGAGAGTTACAGGTATGCGTATACTTTTTAATAAATCGAATTCTCAATGCTAGGATTTATGTATCAATGATTTATATGTATGTATAAACATTATATATTTGTACAACATCATTCAATGCTCAGCGAAGCGGGTGTGGGTATGGCTAGTATTTATATAAATAACTAATTCATGAAATAGCAAAATAAAAAAAAAGAGATTTTAAAACTATTACATTTGCGTCTTTGAATTTCATTCCTTCGTGTTTTTTTATGTTTAAAATAATATTAATAAAAAAGAAGCAGCCAAGTTAAATACCCAAACGCTTTCCAAGAAAAATTTAGATTTCTACATCATGCTGGATTTCTAAATTTTATTTAATAAATTTTTATTTCTAAGAGAAAAATGATATAGCTGGATACCAATAACAAGACTGTTGTAATAATAATTGGGTTTTATATTTAGAAATATCTCCAGACCTTATTTATAAATTTTGATGATAAATTTTTTAATTATCAATTCGTTCACGCAATTTTATTTCCTCAAAAATAGTCAATTTTGTTTCTTATTTTAAAATTAATTTTAATTTTTTAAAAAATTCTGAAAACTTTTCGTTTTTGGAAAAAAATGGGATGTTAGGAAATTCTCATCAATAAATAAGTTTTCGAATGTAATACAAGGTATAATTACTTCATATCTTGTATTGTATTCAAAAGCTTATTTTTACTTCATTTTTTTTAAAAAAAAATTGCTATTTTCGAAATTGGCTACGTTTGAAAAAGAATGAAATTTTATTTCAAAAAGCTTGAAAAAGCTACTAATATTTGTACACCAACCCGATATAAAATGTATACTTTTCTATATATCTATTAATCACAAATGAAACCTTTTATTTAGGAAATACTCTTAATTTCAATGTTGTTTAATCGCTGGGCTTCATTTTCAATTAATACATTTTTGTGTCTGAATTTTTAGAATAAAGTGCACTTACAAGTCTTATTCTCCTTTTAAAATGAAACAATTATTCAGAATATCTTTCATTACAATTTTGTAAGTTTCAGAAGATTGTTTAGTTAATTATACATATTATTTTTTTTAAAAAAAATTACTTTTTAAAAAAACCCCATTTTTTCTTGAATGTATACAGATGTTTTTTTTAATGTTATATACACAAATTCTTCACAACAACCATCATATAAAAGTCACTTGATTCGTTTGTGTGTGTTGAATAGATACCTTGATATATTTTAATTCGTAATTTTAATAAGTTAGTGAATGGGTTTAGATAATTAATTTGGAATGGTAAAATATCTTTAAAATGGATATTAGAAGTGTAAAATAACATGATCTTAAAGAAATTTGTGAAAGATCTAAAATAATTCTAGTTAAAAAGTTCAAGAATTGTACATTACGTTTTTCCCTTTAAACTTAGTCCAATTCTGGTACATTTCACCTTATTGTTTTTAAAAATTCAAAATGTCTTCGAATTGTATAATTGCATAACAAAAGTATAAAGTTGAATTAAAATCGTACAACTACAGTTGTCAAATAATCTAATGTATTTTAACATTTTTCAAAACTAAGGTTTCTTGAATATGAAAGAGAAATGAAAAATGGGTAAAGATTACTGGCAATTACATTGAAATGAGAAGTAAAAATCATTAACACGATTTCTTTTTTACTTCAGTGAATAGTTCTTTCTGTAAAATGAAGATTAATAGCGATTCATGCACGCTAGTATTTCTTGGGAATAATGTCAGGCATTAAACTATGCAATTATTCCTTTAATGTCTTTTCCGAGAATCCAAATTAATATATGTATCAAACTAATTCTTCTTCTTTCTTTCACTGAGAAGAACAATGCGCTCCTTCCCTTTTAAAATGAAAATATTTTGTCCTTATAAGCACGTCTTCAGGCAAGAAACCTTCTTTAAAAAGTATTTCTATTAATTTATGAAATGTACTTTTTAAAACTACGTATAAAGCCTTTAAATCTGTCTTCTCCTATTAGGAAATATTTAAGCATTTCTTCTCTAAAGTATAATTTAAAACTCGCTTGTGTGTATTAAATATTTTTAACGGTTTGTTGAATATTATTATCATATAAAATATAAAAGAATCTAAAGTTATTCTGTTTTTGAAAATTACAGGTACATGGATTGTAGAAATAAAAATACAACATCCCCCTTCAGATTACGAGAATTTCAAATCTCACATATTTTTTAGGAGCAAAGCGAAATTGTATAGAAAATTAATGTCTAACATATAATGTGGGATATTTAAAGATGATTGAGGGGCTTTTAATTAAGTATCGATTGCTCTGCTAATTTGCTAAGCTTGTTTGTTTAAGAATAGTATATTTTGATATTTTACATAATATGTTTCTTCTTTTTGAAACATACTTGGACTTAGCATTTATAATAATACAGAAAATTCGGTCTAATGTGGACCGAAGGGTGACCAAATTGGTGAAAATGTCGGATTACCGAGGATGGAATTAATAAAGAATAAGTACGAGTGTTTCCTAAGGAAATATTGTACTGCACTTGTATGAATTGTTTGTTTGAGAATACAACAGAAGATAAATTGCTCAAATACCCTTAAACAAAGGGAAAGTACGTACTGTATGAAGGCACAGAATATTTACTACACGAAAACGAAATTTAAGGAATACATAGTATAGAGTAATTTACCGGATCAGGTACACCACAAAAAATACTTTATGAAAATTTCTTAATACTATCTTTAATAAAAATTAAGTATTTTTAGTAAACTTTGCAAAAACTGGCTACTTTTTTAAAAAAGAAATGCGTAATGTCCTTTTGACTTCCATACTGCACTCTACGTTTTGTTGCTTCATTACACACGAACAGTAAGTCTATTACCAACACACTTTTTTCAACAGGGCATTTTCGACAGCCTTTAGTTCCTTATTATGTGATAGCGAAGGAATGTGTTCGATGTCCTTCATCATTTTCAGGCAATTTTTTATAAACTGCGATAGCAGCAATAATTTCTGCATCAGACGTAGTGTCTTGTTCGGTAGCTTCCTGGAAGTATGTATCTGCACGTGGGGGTATTTTCGACCTGCAAGAAGCAGGAGCACTCTCGTGGTTATTCCAAACACACTGATTGCAAATTTGTACCTCAGTTTGGTACTTCAACCTATAGTACTACCATTTATGAACAACGTTCAAGGAGGAGTTTTCGAATAGGATAACACTAGTCCTCACACCCCTGTTGGAATGCAACATATGCTACAGTGTGTTGACATGTTAACTTGGCCTGCGAGATCACTAGATCCATCTCCATTGAGGGATATCTTTGAGCGAAAACTTCAGCATCATCTACAACAAAAACTGACCGTCCCAGTATTGACACAACAAGAAGCATGGATTCCCATACCACAAAGTGACATTCGGCACCTATATGGCACAATGCGTGCAGGCTTGCATTCAAAATTCTAAAGGTTACACCGGCTAATAATGTAACAGCATTTTTTGTTTGAAATGCATTTTCTTGAGCTTAAATTAAGCTGTGATCTTGAAATTTTAATCAAATAAACACGTCAACCAGACAATTGCTATGTACAAATTTCATTACCCTACTAAAAATTTCTTGGTGTTGAGATTTTTCCGTCAGTGTATATTAATTGAATCGACTACAATTTGAATATAAAAGAAAATGACTAATTTTCTATCAAGCCATTCACTACAGCATAAAAAATTATCAAAATAAGATGCCTTATTATTCATGTAGATCAAACAATTTGTGATGCCTTAATGATATAAAGTGTAGAGTGAAGTAAAAATAAAGCATTATCTTTTTCTATTTTACCCATAGAAAGACAATGCTATCTTTATACATCAAAATTCTATACAATGGCGATCATTATTTTTCTAAATTTTGTTTCCTTTGACAACTCCAAAAATGTTTTTAATGGTGATCTATCTATTTGATGAAATAAAATGTGACAAACGTTTACAGTTTTTTTCAGGTTTCCCAAAATTTTTATTGAGGGAGGAGAAAACTATGAGTATTTTTTCAAACTAAAACAAAAAAGTAGATTCTAAAGGGAAGTGTAAAAGTTATGAATAATCAAAAAAATATAATTAAATGAAAAACCATCTAAAACATTTCTCTAAATGAGATGTCTTCTTTTTAATGTTTTACATATTACTACCCGGAAATTGCTAAAAAATATGCTCTAACATTCTTTCATTTTTTTTAAAGTTTGCCTTCTCCTTTTCTTTGATGAAAAAACTCTTTGTGATGGGAATTTGATTGAAGACATTTTAAAAGGAAATAAATAGTTTCCCATTTTGTAATCAATATTTTTTCTCTCTACTTTAACTTTTAGAATCGATTTTAACACTTATTTTATTCTGCGACTGTTACTGATTGATTATGTTTTTATTTGGAGGAGTTTTATTCTTTAAAGCTTTTAAAAAGAAACGTTTCAGATGTATTTTACTTAACCCTATATATTTTAGTGAGAATTAAGGAAAGTTTAACATATTGCACAAACCAAGGTAATCCAATAATGGGAAATATTAAGTGCTGAATAAAGATGGTGAATTTGGAGAAATTAAATTATTCAGTCATTAAAATGGTTTTTTTCATATTTTTTACAAAGAGAGTTGTTATATTTTAAAGAAGCGTTATTTTTAACTAAAGAAAGCATTTAAAAAAATTATTTTTAGACTATGAGCTGGTTGAAATTCTAAAAATTAAAATAAATAACACTTATTAATAACCCTCTTGTACAATAAAAGTATTATTAAAATAAATAACACTTATTAATAACCCTCTTGTACAATAAAAGTGTTATTAAAATAAATAACACTTATTAATAACCCTCTTGTACAATAAAAGTATTATTAAAATAAATAACACTCCTATTACATCTTTCATGCACAGTTCATTGTTTTTAATAAAATTGAACATACGTACGGTTCATACACAGCGTTTAGGCCGTTTAAGGATGCGAATTAATGCCATTATCTTATTGGAAAAAAACTCCAGATAATCAGCCGTAGGATGTCGTCAACATATCGTTGAGCTGTTGTAGTTGTACGAAAATAAATAGAGGTGTCCTGATATTGTAAGAGATATAATACGTTACACCACACATCACACCAATAGGTAATGGCTGTTTGTCTTTTCAAGACAAAGGTTGTTTTTGATCTCTGGTCGAGTCCCCTCCAAACAGAGATCCAACAGACATATGTTATAAAGCAGAAATCGAATTCATTGCTGAATACTCTGCAAGACCAGTCAATTGGATTTTATGAAAATCAATGGCGAAATCACTCGAGAGGATTCTGACAATGTTATTTTTTTTTTTATCTTTTGATAATCTCTTAAAACTTTCGATCATAAGTCGAAGAGCTCCCCAATACAATGAGGAATGATAAAACAGAATACTGTTTAAAACAGTAGGGCATACATTGAGATGATTCCCAGTAATAAGTACGCCATGACTCCAAAGCAGGCAAGAATAGGAATCTCTGCTATTCCCATTCTATACAGGCAATTCTGCAAATAGTTATAAACAGTGACAAGTTTAAAACAGGACAAGCTGACTGCTCTAGTCAAGGAACCAGAAATTTATGTCGACTTATACAAAGGGGAGTTCCATTTTTCCCGCCTTCTCCATATACAGGCTGGAACGTTTGATTTATTAATTAAGGGAATATATTTTTTTATATGCCCCAAAGGCAAAGAAGGATCTGGTCATTTGGGATTCACTCTTTGCAAACATTCTCATTTTCACATAACCTGCAATGGTATGGGATCCATGCAATGTCTAATATTCAACAATTTATCTATTTTCTCCGTGTAAATCCTGGAAATCTTACATTCACAGTGTTTGATAGCTATTAAGGTCGCAATTGCCGTGATGGAATAAACAATTATGGCAATATTTTCTGTGAATGTTATGGAGTCAAAAGCAAATGAATTGACCCAATAGCTCTAGTGTAGCTTTAACATGTGCTGTTAAACACTCGCTTACAAATCACATTCTTTAATTCTGTTGTAATTTTATATAATCTTTTTTTAAAGATAATGCATTAATGAATTGCGAAACCAGCACATTTGAAAAAATTTGTTGAACTTCCAAATAGAGAAAAATTCAGTTTCAAACTTTATAAGAGTTAAGAAATTTCATGTATTCAGCTTTGTCCATTATCTTTAATTCCTTTTTTTTGTGACACTTAAGCACTTTTTCTGTCTTAATAAATCCAATTTCCCATTTCTTTAACAAGAAATGTTCTTTTGCTAAATTTGAATTTTCGTGATACGCTGATATTCAATAAAGAGACTTGAAAATGCGTTTATTTTGACTTAAAATTTTTCACAGCTGTCTTCTCAAAACCTGGTAATTTAGGATTTTTCATTGACTTTTTACAGCTTCAATAAAAAAAGTTGTGGAATAAATCGTTTGCCGAGTTTTTGTTCTTTTAAATTTAATTTTTTCTCGTCATCAACTCTCACTAATTTAGTTGTCGATTTTTGTTAATGGTTTTCTTTTTTTTAGAAATATACTTGAAACACATTGTGTTGTCGTATTCTTCTGAATTCATTTTAAAAGTTTTTTCTCATTCGAATATTCCTTAAAAAAGTAACCTTCTAAAATTTCCTTCGGCAAAAAAGTTCTTAACTCTTTTTAATTTTTTTATCTGGCTTCGCATCGGAATCAATTTTTCTGTGAAAAGTTAGAACTCGAAAAGAATTAAAAAATACATTTATATATTTTCTTCTTTTGAAAGTCTCCAACCAGATAAATCTTTTTTTCCTTCCCTTTTCAGAGTATTTTCATCAAACTTGTATTTTTACATTTGAAGATTTAAGAAAGGACGAAATACATTAAATGATTTAATCTCTATTTCAAGCAAATTGAATTCTTTTTTTATGTTTCGATTTTGATATCTATGGCCTGGAAAAATGTATTAAAGTATTTATTTGTCAATTCTTTTATGTATATATAGTACATATATATATATATTTATATATATAGAATTACATATTATTATTCAATTTATCTTACTATATCACGTATTTCTTGATTTATATGGTAGTTCTTCAAATGTAAAACGTATTTATTCTTCCCTTTTTTACACATTAAAAATATCAGTTTCATACTTTATCATTTGCTTAAATCTTCTACAGAAGCTTAAATAGTATATATATATATATTTCTTACCTTTTTCTCAGTATTATACATCAGTGTTTCTCAAACTTTCAATATTTGCGACCCAATATTCAATCATAATTTTCATCGTGCCTTCCTTTCATACAATAACAATGTATTTATTTCAATAATACTATACTTTGACGCTAAAGACACAATACAACTTTAACCTCTTACGTGCCACTGGCGTATATAAACGTCTCACTGAGCCAAAACGTTAATTGCCAGGACGTATATATACGTCTTTTCGAAATACAATCTTTTCTGTGCAACGCTATCCATAAAATTATTCCGAAGGTTTTGGAATGCAATAAAAGGACCATGACAGTGCTTGAGAAGGATTTACTTATTTAAGAGGATTTGCTGATTTATTCCTCTTTTCTCCCTCCCCCCTCCTTAATACATCCCATACGAGCGCCTACGTGGAAAACGGTGACATTGGGGGAACGAATCGCGTAATTTTCAATTGGCAGCTAAAGGGATTATTTACAAACTGTTCAAATTATCAAGATAATTATTAATTTTTGTATATTATTTTATATATGAGAAGCCCATAGGGTCATTGGTAATTATTAAACTTTTTCTTAACATAGTATTCTTAAATTAATTATCAAATACATTGTGCGATACTGATACATTTATAAGTGTATTATATCAGTGTAAATGTATATTTTATATTTTATTATGTCGGAATGTATTTTGCTTGTTTATTTCAATAAATTAATAATTTTTTAAAATAATATTTTGTTTCCGACTTTTCAATATGCTTGCGCCCCCTCGTAGACTTATCACGCCCCCTAGGCGCGTACCCCACAGTTTGAGAAATGCTGTTATACATTAATAAATTCTGGTAAAATAAACATTTTTTTTCTCATAATTTATATTTTTTATCTGCAGACCAGAACAAAAATTACTGGAGGAAATTTTTAAGCTACATGTGGAACTATTTGATGACATGTGGGGTTTACTTAAGTATTATAATTAGCAGATTTTGTATAAATATAAGAGACATAAAATGGTTTACTAAAATGTTAATCTTTAAAAAAGTGTTGAATATTTATAAATACTTGTTTCTGTTATGCCTAAAACTCTAGATCGATAATAAATATTTATTGATATTAAGAGAATGTTAATATTATTAAGGATAAAATCTAACAATAGTTTATGAAAACATTAAAAATACATTTTCAGACAAAAATCTTATTTCAAAATATTTAAATAAAAAGATTATTTAATGCCATAAAAATGCGTATGCTATATAAAGGAAAGAGTGTTTTGCAAAACGTATCAAATGTACTACATCGCTTACTATTATAAAAACGGCTAGTAACAAGCTTAATGATTTATGATTTCTCATTTAATAATTATTTTACAACTAAATTGAATACATTCATGTGAATAAGTTTAATAATTACCGCAATTATTTTAAGTAAAATATTTAATTTTGAAATTACATCATTTTACAATAATTCATGCATATCTATTTTAATAAACTTAACAACGAGACAGTTTATTGTTGCCAGTTCGTCATAAGTACTCCATATCTCGACACAAATGCTATCGTAAGATATCCAATGCAGATTGATTAAAAAAATAATGTTACCAATTTCAGAGTACCATAAATTTTTATTGAAATAAGTTATTTACACGAAATTTTCTATGTGTTTTCCTTCAGCACCGTACACTTTACTTAAAACTTTATGCCAAGCCAAAAGAGCTTTTTCGGCCATTTTTAGAAGTATTTTTATTTCTCTTTGCTTGCTTTTTGAAGCCCTTGAAGTGTTTTTACTTTAAGTTTATTTAATTATTTTTTAAGGATCCTCATAAAAAAATAATACCCAAGAAAACATTCAGGGGGTGATGGTAGCTATTTCTCAGGAGGAAGAAATTTTATTTATTTATCTTTCAGGACTTTTATAGTTGACTTGGTGCAGAATCTAGGGGAAAAACAAATTCTGCTGCAGTGTAAAGACGTTTACTTTCTTTGATCATGTGCTTTAAAACTTAATTCTGATAATATTTAGCATCAATTTTAGCCTTTGGTTTTACAAAGAATGTTTTTGTTAAGCCTCGAGAAGAAATTCCCATCCATATCATAACACCAAGCGACCAACTTGCCTTTTGCAAAACAGCTGCGTCTTTGCAACACTTCTCGCAAGAAATATATTGTATTTTAGTTTTGCCAGTTATAGAGGACAGATGAAACAGTGCTTTTCTATGGTCTTTGTAGACATTTGATGACAGACTGGTTTATTCCCTTTTTTATAGCTAATTTTTTATCTGATGACAAATAGTCGATTGCCATACCTGTAGTTTCTTTGCTAAAGTTCTTTGAAGCAGAATATTTTCTCAGCGATAAGTCTTTTTAGCTTCTTTTTTTCCACCAAGAACTCGTCCACATTTTTTCCCCTGGAGCTTTTGATTACCAGCCAAATCTTATTTCTTTTCGAAGTTCAGATAGTAATCCATAAAGAAAAATCTCTTTTCTGATTTTTAAATGCTTTATTTATAACAGAGTTTGAGCTATGGTTTGTAGCTTCGGGATCCCGGGGTCATGGTGGTTTTTTCATATCCCGGGGATTAAAATAACTAATCCTGGGATTTAATTTTTGTCTGAATTACATTTTGAAATTTTTTTCCAAGTTATTGTGAATATGGTATTACATTTATTGTATCTTATTTACTTTTTTTGTACTGTGTACGCTTAATATCAGTTTTCTTACGAGTTGAACCTTGAAGGGTTCGAGGCGGGTGTGTATGTTAAACCATGAAATTTGATATGTTTTCTCTTATTTTCTTCTGTAATTTTCTCCCCGTCGCAAGTGGGGTCTGAAAACGGACATTTCTCCTACTCTCAGGATGTCCGGTGTCAGCTAATTTGGACAGAGGTAATTAGAATTTTTGGGAGATATCTAGTAGAGTCCCAGAATTGCAAAACCCTGGGATTCCGGTGTTTTTTCCAATCCCGAAATCCAAGGATTAAAATAACTTTTCCAAAGATTAGTTGCTAATTCCTGGTTTTAATTTTTGTCTAAATCATATTAAAAAGTATTTTTCTGAAAATTTTTTCTAAAAATTTGTGTTTTGTTTATGAAATATGTACGTAGATTTTTTTGTGTGCAATTATAAGTGCTATAGGTAAAAAAATATGCATAGCTCTCATTTCTCGTATGTGAGAACGTCGTAAAGATCTAAGTTGGCTCACTGCAATGCTTACACAATAATATAAGCAACAGCTCAAGAATAGATTTTGCCACAGTTCCTTCTTCAATTAAATGCCTCTAACTAACAGTGGACCTGCTTGGAGGACTTGAGACACTTTAAATCCCATTGCATTACTAACCTCTCCATGCAACAGGATCTTCAATTTCAATTGAGGTAACATTTGAAACTAATTCTCATTCTGATTCAATAACCGGATCAATTTATATACAAAAGCCATTAAGTATAGCAGAACTAAATAAAGTTATCAAAGAGGTAAATGCATCAATTCAGTCTATTAGATTTGAGACACTGTCATCAAAAATTCAAAAAGTAATGTCTCTTTTTTGAAAATGGAGGGAAACGTGGTGACTACCTGAAAAGAACATACTCCTATTTAATGACGATAATACCTACTAGTAAAGAATCCGAACGTGCATTTTCTTCGTCAGGACAATTTGTAACAAAAATAAGAAGCCGTTTGAATAACGAAACGCTGGACGAGCTGTGTTTTTATAAGCTTATATGCAGAAACACAAAAAATGAAGAAATGATTTTTAAAAAAAAATCATTATGTACTATTTTTTTTATGATTAATTAATTTTTTTATTTGTTTCATTAAAATAATATTAAATCAATTTTTAATTATATTTTTAATGTTACTATGCAATTTCAACTATGCTAATATGGAGGCATTTTTAATAAATAGTCCAAGCCTAATCCCGGGACCAATCCCGGGATTTGGATAATGTAATCCCGAAATCCCGGGAGTAAAAATATGACACGAGATTGCAAACCCTAATTTGAGCAATTTTTAAAAATTTCGTTTCGTGTTTGAAGACCTAATGTCGAACGTATAATTTACTCCCACTAATAAAAGTAGTTAGATAGGTAATTTAAACAATTCCTTTTTTTAATTAAAATTGGCAATAAAGCAATTAAAATCTAATATAAATAGTTATATGCTTTTAAAATTGGTTGCTCTAATTATGAATCAACCTGTAAGTATTAATACGTGAAAAATAAACAAAGCTTTCCAAAAAAGAAAACTTACAGATAAAAGAAACTTAGTTAAAAAATTAGCTTCAAGCACCATATGGGACAGAACATCAAAACGTCCTTGAAACATATGTTTGCGAATTAAAATACAGCTTTTAGTAGATGATATTATCATCCCTAATTGCTCTGAGATATTTATATTATCAGCACTTGGTGAATACAAAGAGGTCAACCAGTTGTTGAATCGTAGGTGTTCATTCTACGTGTAGTGCCAATTGTTGCCCGGATTCATTGCTGGGGAAGTGCAGTCAAACATCGTAGAGTGTCCAAAACGTGTTCAAATAGATTTAATTGCTGATGCTTCGTAAGCTAAGCAATGTGTTTGAATACCCTTACTCTCCAACGGTGCTTCGAATTGTCATCCAAGAAAATAAACTTAGATTCTCCAGCACTTCTAAAAGGAAGCCCGTAAGAAGGAAATCCTCAGTGCAATAGTTAACAGTAGTGAATGAAACTTCTTCAAAGGTGTGGAAGCCAGCACTGTCTTCAAAATATTATACAGCCCCAAACGTAAACTCTGCTACCTCCAAACGATACTCTTTTGATGATGTTAAAAGAGTTATTACGTATTCTCTGCTCTTTCGGATCTGTAAGGGTTTATAATAGCTACTCAATTTAAATCCACTGTTATATGCAAGTACTCAACCGATAAATTTAGTACATAGATTTTTAGAAAATTATGAGCTAATCTGTTTGCATACAGTTTACAATGAGTTACCTAGTTTTTTTTCAATTTATCAGTTTTATACGTGAAATAATTGTTGTGTAGAAATAAATTGAATATAGTATTTCGAAATATTGCCATTAGTGAATTCCAATAACAATAAATTCATATGCATGACCTTTATCCTAAATACACTACCAAAAAATTAGAGGAGCAAACAAAAATGCGAAGAAATCGTTGCACGATAGCCATGCATGTTCATAGAGTACAGGTGTAACAAAACTCAATACTCAAGCCGTGATCTCGATGAATGCGTCGTCTGAATGAGTCCCAAGCATGATGAATAAGATTTAGATCGGTAGAGCATACAGGCCACTCCATTCTCTAAATTGCTTTAACTTCAAGAAAGCTCACCACAAGACAAGCTGCATGATTTATGGCACTATCCTACATTAAAAGAAATGAATCACCAATGGCCAAAGCATAAAGTACGACATGAGGTATTAAGCATACTTTTGAGCATATGAGCGACATGAGGCATACTTTTGAGCCATCAAGTAGCCTTTTTGTATGATATGCAGATCAGTACGTCCATCTATGCTGATACTAGCCCATTCCATCAAACCACCTAGTAATGTGATCTTTCCTGAATGAATATTGGGCTATTTCACACACAAGTGCTCCTTTCTCGCCATGCCAAAGCATGTGACTGGCGTTGCACTCTAAAATAAATCTGAACTCGTCCGTAAGCAGCTCTTGACTCCAATTACTTTGCATCCAATATCGATGTTCAACAGTCTTATTCCTTCTTGCCGCAAATTGTCTTGCTTTCAAAGAATACACACCATTGGCATGCGTGCATACAGACCACACACATGAAGCCCATTTCGCATTGTTTGGTTTGAGGCCCTGAGCCCTGTTGCCAAATGAAACTGTCTTTAAATTAGCTTCATAATGGCAATTTTGTCTCAATGAACTGTTTACAAAATATATCGGTCATTATTTGCAATGGTAATCCGTGGACAACCGTGTCCTTGCTGACGTCGAATATGCTTTGTTTCTTAGAATTGGTTCGATTGTCTTACAATGACACTTATATTGTCACTCCAACAGTATCCTCTACAGTTCATTGTGTTTGTCCGGATTCCAGTATTCCGTTAATACACCAAGCCATAGATTCCGGTAGATCATGTGGTCGTGATATTTTCCAGTCCTCCTTTCCTGAAAAAAAAACCAGCCCAAAGTACGTTGATTTGCATATGAAGTTTTCTTCTTCTGTTTTCTGCTACATTTCAGACAATGGATGTTTTGTTTCATGTAAGTTATCAGAAGAAATATTTGCGTAATCTCGTTAAATCCAAGTTCTACCCTAACTATTTTTAGCAGTGTATTTCTAAGGAGTTAATGATGAAAAATGTGATAAAAAATGATGTGATCTGAATAAAAAAATTCAGTTATGCTTGAGTTAAAGCACTGACTCTAATGTAATTTAAAGTTGCCAAGATAAAATTCAATATGCTATGTTTAAACTCTTAACTCCAACCATAAATAATTAAGACATCGGCTTTTTATATATCAGTATAAAAAACGTATGCATTGTTTATATGATTTAATTCATAATCTAAGTATAAATTGGTTAAAATATTATCAGAATCACATTGCGGTAACCCACTATTTTGTTTGTAAAGGTCATTAATAAATGAAAAAAAGTAATGGCGCAGTACGACTTTAATAAATAAGTTTCTCAAAATCCACAGAACTACTATCTATATTTTTTGCGTGAAAGAAAAAGAATATTTATCTCTTTATCTATATCAATAAATTTAAATAGTTCCCCAAAATAAAAACTATACATTGAAAAACCTCCTGCTGCGTAACATATCGAATAACATCATCGCTATTTTTTTTTATAATTTATCGTTTATTAACGTCGCTCTTCAAAGCAGAATGAAGACTATTGGCGGAGTGCCCAAGGAACCCTATCTGACACAAAAGGGGTTAGAATTACAAGCCGTCCCCCTCCCCACGAAACAACCCTTCCAAGCTGTCTTTATTAAAGTAAGGGTTTCTTATTTTACAGAAGACAAGTTTTAACGGAACTTCAAAAAGGGGGGGGGGGTTATAGTTTTTTTTACATTAATAGCATAGTTTAAGAATTAGTTACATAGTTTACCATATAATACAGGTTATTTATCTTTAGGGGCCTCGTTAGTTGAGTGAATTTGATCGTGAACTCGTGGCTGGCATTGCCAAGTCATTGGTTCGAGTTCAAATGACATCTAAGTTCCGTGAAGTAGAGGGGCGGACGCACATTAAATCTATCAATGCCCAAAGTTTTCGGTGGTGTGGTGTAGAGTTTGGGAAAAGGGATACCAGCTTAAGTGCAGTCTCTATCACTTGATCATGGTTAAAATATACGAAGCCCGTCTCCAAATAAATGGCTTTGTGCAGCTTCAAATTGCGAAGATAGCAAAAAATCAGTTCAAGCCAATTATTTATCCAATACGGGTATATAGATAGTACAAAATAAAATCAAAAACAACAAAAAAAAAAAAACAACGGTTTTCTACAATTTGGGCTGAAATGGAGCCCTATAGCGATGCTTTGGCCCGATTTGTTAACATTGGTGTCCAGAGAATGAATGAAAACAGTTTTATCAGAAGTTGAAGTTTTGTTGTTGCTAATCTCACCTTTCTGACGGTGTCAGATCGAGGCCGCCGAAATTCATCGAGGCAGGCGGCTAGTTGGTATTCTCGTTGTTAGTTTTAGCTTTGAGCATCATACAGGTTACAGTACGATTTGGCTTGGTTCCAACCCAATGTTGAGGAACAACACCCTGGAGAAGGTCAGGGGCCTCCCACCTTTCTTCCTCGCGCAAGAAGTCACGAGAGAACTTGCGGCTCGACAGCTTTTTAGAGTGCCAACATGCTGTCTTCTCCGGGACTCGAACCCAGGCCCATAGCAGTCAGCGTCACTAACCACTATACCGGTTGGTGGCATTGAAGTTTGTAATCTAGTTAATGCGTCTAGTAGAGTGAATTAAATATTCTGAGACCAATTTCATCCTGAAAAATGGCACCTTTATCTTGTGCAAGATAGTTTGTACGAGACCAAACAGTAATAATATTCCATAATATTTACAGACGTCCTGTGGCCTCGGTAGCCAAGTGGTCAAGGTATAGGATCATGATTAGCGTGTCATGAGTTCGAGCCCAGTAACACTGAAGACCCACCGTGCAGGGGCGTGATGCAAGTTAAATCTGTCTAGAGCTCAAACGTCCTCCCGTTGTTGTGGTGCGGTAGTTAGGAGAGGGGGTGCCAGCTCAGGTGTCGTCCGCGTCACTTGACCATGGTTCAAAATTACGAGGTCCGTCGCCAAAAGTCCTTGTGTAGCTGAGCAGTGAGACGCTAATATTCACTCATTACGCACAAGCAAATGAATTCAAAACTTTTTTTTTCTGAAAAAAAAACAACCCCAAACAACTTTTGGGTTAAAAAATGAAATGTAGTAATTTTCTTTTATCTGTGCTTACATTCCATTTGCCGTTTAAAAATTTATTGCATTTGTAACAAGACAATTGCTTCCTTTATCTTTTTTTGCAGTATCTTTTACACTGTTCTTTCTTGTTTAATTGGAATATTTTATTGACAAGAAATGTAATTAAATCTTATATTTTGTTAAAACTTTTATCTATAATCGATTCTAATATGCTTTTACTAGATTTTTATTGATGGTATTAAAAGAAAGCATACAATCTATTACATGTCATTTTTTTCTGAGATCTGTTAAATGTTATGATATTACAATAAAAGGAAAATAAATACCTTTTCCGAATTCTTCACAGGATTATCTCGTCCCTTCATGATTTCTTCGTACATTTATCTCTAAGCAGAAGGATAAAATAAATCGTTATTTGTACTTGTTTGAACCTCCACCAGTGCACTTTGTGCCGTATGTGTAAATTGCTTTTTTGACACTTAGAATTTTCAAAATCATTAATCAAAAAAGTTTTCTTGAGCTCTAAAGAAGAGATAAAGAAGAGTTCCTGAACGAAAAAACATTAGTTAAGTATTTTGTTCGTGTTTTCAGAAGAGTATAAAAACAAAAATAAAATTCGCTTATAAAACAAAAGTTGCCATTTTATTTGAAAATTATTTCCATGCTGCTTTTAATATATTTTTTTTAGGATTCTGGAATGAAATTTGTGATTGTTCTTTATTCTCGTTTATGCTTGAACAATCTTCAAGTTATGCTTTTATATTCGTTCAAAAAGAACATGGAATAAAAAGGCTACTCTTTTTATTTAGAGGGATTGTGTTAATAGAAAGAAAAGACTGGGAAAAGGAAATAAAAAATTTGATTTTTGTTGCAGCTAAAAGTGCGCATTTAATATAACTTACCATTTTAATATTTGCAGTTATTACAGATATAACTGATTATATTTCTTCTTCGTTGTACGGAAAATAACATATTCGGCAAGTGCTTGGATTAGTTAAAGCTAAATGAGGAAAAGCAAGATTAAGCATCTTTTATTGCTTTTTCTGTCTATCTGTCGAAATGGAATGCAATTCTCTAAAAACAAACAAACAAACGTTATTTTTACTATTGCTGTAGTTCCTTTTGCGAGTCTTTTTCTTAAGATTGTTTAAGTGTTTTGCGACATCCATAGTTACTTATAACTGTACTTGTACTTTCATGATTGACAGTATATTGATTTCTTAAGCTTTTTTCATGAAGCTTTTGGCAATCAATAAAAATTTGTTTGAAAAGCGAGATCATGAGAGTTTTCGCCGGTCAAACATGAATGAGTGATATTAAACTATAAGGTTCTGGAAGCCCAAAATATTGTATATTTTAAACAAAAATTTAGAAATTCGGATAGAATGTGTCGCAAATTGCCATTAGGAATATTTTTCTCTCTTGTCATCGATATATACAAGCATCGTCTCACCAATTTCTAATTTTAATATTCAATATACAATCAATAGCAATTAATAGGTAATATATTAGCAATTTCATTATGTGTGTATGCGTACAAAGGAATGTACGCATACACACAAAGAATTGTGTGATAAAACTGTCCCTTTTTTTCACAGAGTTTCATTTCTGGATTTTGTTTTTGTACAAAAGAGTGTATTTTATTTTAGTTATTAAAATTTTTGATTATCTAATAGTCTTAGAATTACTAAAAAGTATTTTTTAGGTATTTTAAAACCATTTTTCTTGGAAAAAATGTTCTATATTAAGCTCTACAATAGAAACTCAAAAAAATTAATAAGTACACGGTTTAATTGCGCTACATTCACTATCTTGATTTTAAATTCGATATTAAATATTTTTCTGATTTATAGGTTACGTTGTTTGTACAAGACGATTTATTTTTATTTCTTGCTAGATCGTGTAATATTAAGTGAAATGTATGACATGTTTGTTTTAAAAAGTTTCACGGAATTAAACTTTGTTCCGTATCTTTATCATCACTTAACCGTAGTTCAAGATAGTGAAATCTATCACTAACATGCTTCATGTTGTCTTTACTATCTCATTATTAAGCAATCCTTTAAAATTTCGCTACTTTTCTTAACATCAATTCTTAAAAGGAATTTAATTGCATTATAATAATTAATTGTAACCATGCTTCATTTTCTTGAGATTCACCGCTGCATAGTTTTTATTACATTTTCAACTTCTTTTGTACAGATTTCTTTGTGTCAATTAAAAAAAATAATATTTAAATCCAAAAAAATGTACAAGAATATTTATTGCAGGTACATAATTATTTTAAAAGAACCGAAAATAATGTAAAATATTCTAAATTGTTAAGAATAAAATAAAATTTTTTTGTATTTAAATGTTTAAAGAACTTGTTTTAGATAAAAAGATCCTTATAAATATTTCTGGGATCTTTTCACCAAAGCTCTAAATTCATTTCTTTTTATTTCTAATTTTATCTCTTTTTCCGTGTTTTTAAAATCTGCTTGCTGAAAGTTTAATAATATAGAAATAGATATTTTAAAATATGTATTATTATTCCTCAAAATGAACTGTTCTTTTTCGATCTATTTATTTCATCAAAACAGTATGAAAAATTATCCACATTAACTATAACAATTAAAGTAAATTTTAAGAAAATTGTCGTTATATATTTTATGCCTATTTCCGATTTCTGAAATTTTTTTCTTTTCTTTTTCATAATAGGCTATGAATCAGTAAACATTGTAACATTAAACAATATGTTCTATGAGATAATATGTTGGAGCAAAGAGTCTATTAAATAGAAAAGAATTTAACTTTTTAATATTCATAAAAATTGGTAGCATACTAAATGTATTGATATATTTATATCTGATAAAAACAACTGGTATGATTTTAAAATCTATATTAAAAGTACGGAAGAGTTGATGATTTTCAAGGAGTTGTTTTGTTTTTAGAAGGTCCACCGAATTTAACTCAGTTTTAAAGAAATTTATTGGATATTTGTTAGCTATATTCATAGCTTCATCTCTTACGTATTTTTCATTTTACTTCCTGAGAAAGATAAAATTAAATTCTCTCTATGTAAATATTCCTCAAAAATGAAATATCATTCTAAAATTAATTCGACAGGGAATACCGAATGAATAACTAAAACTCAGTGAGATATGCAAATTTAATATACGAGATATCTTAGAGTACTTTTTAGTCTTTATCTTGCTTTTTAAAAACCGAAACGATGATAAAAGCGAATAATTTTTAATAAAATGGCCATAAAAGCTCTTAACATTTTAAATGAAAGAAGGAAAAAAAATTATATCGCTAAAAGTATTACAAGTTTCGTGCTTTTAAATAAAAGTTTTTATCAGAACAGCTGATACAGATGAAAAACATAAAAGTAGCAATAGCTTTATCAGTAAATACTTAAAAAACTTAATGAAAGAAGACGTGTCCATTAATCTTAAAATGAAAAAAGTAAAAACATCGAAAACAACGAAAATTATTCTTATCTATTAGAAAAATCCAAATAGTGATGATTTTATCTTAAGTTCGTTCGTGCATGACTGAAAAACGGCTCATAAAAACACTGAAAGAAGATTCAGTGAAAATATACATACACATTAGTTCCTTCTTAACACAGAGAAATGTATTTCTATATTTATGTTGATCTCTTCTACTTTTGACGTGATTGCTGCTATATATTCAGCGTGATCGGTTTTAGTGAAAAAACATAGTAATATTCTCTAGCTTTTCACTGAAAAATGATGTCTGTTAGAAAATTCTTTCAATTTAAAAGTAGCTAAAAATCACATGAAGCAGAAAAATAAGAAATGTTTTATGCTTAGCGATGAATGAGATGCAAAAGTGCATTTATATTTTCGAATCACTTCATATCTAACTTCCTTCATTTTCAGTGCCAAGCTATGATTAAGTAAAATATTTTTCTTGAAATGGGCGATGTTAAACAATTTCGTTCTTAAATTGAAAAAAAATATCTAATACAGTTTTATGTATTTTATTACAGCTATAATTTCTTGAATCGTTTTATTCCTTATTTTTCTTTGTAAATAGTTTTTGCCTTTTTATCCTTTGTTTAACGTTGAGATGAAGAGTTTATAAGATACTTTACATTAGATAATTTATATATTATTTTCTGTTTTTCCATAAACTTACCTTTTTATTTTCAATTGTTCTCAGAAATTTTTAATATAGCTTGATTATATTAAAAATATATATGCACTTGTATTTATTGTTACTGAAACTCTTTATACATTTTTTGAACAAATAGCATTTATAACAGTGAAGAATAGTAAAAATGAAGTGTATTAGATTTAAACATTCATTGTTAAATATGCTAGATTTCATCTTAAGAAAATGCATTGCAATAGTTTTTATCACACATAAAATACATCATGACATTTAGTATGCAACTAACTTTGGGTTCTATTTAGTTATTTGTTTTTATTTCAATAATTCTAAAAATTTTTCATGCAATATTATTACAAAAATGCATTTATGAGCTTGTATTTATTGTAGCTGAAAGTTTTCGTAAATTTATCGTACAATTAATATTTGTAACAGTGCAAAATAGTAAAAACGTTGTGTCTTAGATTTAAACATTAAGGGTTAAATATATTATATTGCATCTTAAAAAGATAAAAATAAATTATTTGAAAGCAAAAATTTTACTTTTTAAATATAAATATAAATATTATAAATATCTTTTTGCATAGATACAAATCTGAGAAACATTTTTGTGAAACTTATAAATATTTAGAAAAGCCTTTCTTCCCCATGAATTGAATTTATCATCATGCTTAGAAAATAAAATTATAATGAAAGAGAGAGAATTATGAACAAGAAACAGTTGGATAAACATAAAAATTATCAGTTTTAATAATTTTTGATTTAGCCTTTTACTTACCTCTTTTTTTAATTTGCTTAAAATTTTTACACATGCATTCAAAAGTTCTATAGTTAAAATATTCTTTTAAATACGTTACATACATATATTTGTTTGATAAAATACCCACTAAAACAAATAAAAAAACGACGAATTAAGAAAGAGTTGCTCAGTTTTAATGAAATTTTGTATGTAAAAACATTTGTACCAAACGTGCAAATGATTAAAATTTGGTGTCCAATGAATGAATAGCTGGAGCTATAGAGCATCGGAACTGTGCACTCAGCAGGAGCCCATAAGAAGCAATTCTCAATCTGAGGGTCAAAATTTCTGTAGCATTGCGATTTAGGATACTTTCCAACGACTAAAAAAAGAAGCCTTGCTACAGAATTCGAGCTCATTACCAGCAACTGTCAGAGTTTGAAAGGCGTCGTGTTATTGGATTTAAAGAGGCAGGATGGACAAATCGAAGAAACGCTCGTCATATGGGTCGAAGCGATGCGTCCTAATCTATCGCTGGCAAGAATGGATGGACAATGGCAGATTTCAGCGTCATAAATGGTAGCAGGCAACTTAGGACCACAGCAGATCGGGAGGACAGATTGACTATCAGATCAGCTGTCACAGTGCCTGATTCATCGTTATCAACCATCAGACGTACGACCCGTACGCCACTGTCTACCATGACCATTCACAGATGACTGATAGAGCGAAATTTACGCTCGTACCGACTTCTACGCCACCTGCCACTCACGTTTGCACATTGCCGAGCCAGATAACAGTGGTGCTTGGCTCGATCAGGTTAGAATCATGCTGACTGGAGACGTATAATGTTTAGCGACGAATCCCGCTTCCAACTGTGTCCTGACGATAATTGAAAACGTGTCTGAAGACGCCCAAGGCAGCGTGCCGATCCTGGTTTCACATTTGCACTCCCCACATGCCCTCAACCAGGAGTTATGGTCTTGGGTGACATTTCGTTTGGCAGCCGAAGCCCTTTGGTTATCATTAGAGGCCCACTTACAGCACAGCGGTATGTCGACGACATTCTGAGAACTGTTTTGCTACCTTTCCTTTTGCAGTACACTGGCCTTATTTTTCAACAAGATAAACCAGATCACATAAGGCACGTGTTCCTATGAACTGTCTTACAGCTTGCCAAACACATTCTTGGCCTCCCAGATCGTCAGATCTCTCTCCAATCAAACATGTCTGGTATATGATGGGAAGGCAACTGCATCTACCAGGAAATATTGATGACCTGGGCTGACAATTGGAGAAAATCTGGTAAGAAATACTGCAGGAGACCATCAGGGTGCTTTATCACTCTATGTCACGTGGTGTGGCCGCTTGTATCCAGGCTCTAGGTTGGAAAACACCTTATTGAGCTCTTTACTTTGTAACTATGTAACTCTGAAATAAATCCTTGAATTCTTCTGATATTTTAATCATTTTTTATTCTGTACATAATCTTTTTACCCACCAATATTTGTCTCTATCGGACAACTCGTTCTTGGTGCGTCGTTTTTTTTTGTTATAAAAGTTTTTTTATTTTTGCTGTAAACTTTTGGAAATGCTTATTAATTACTTGAAATATATTTTTTAGGTGTTTCAAATGAATAATATTTCTGCAGTTCTTGCCAAAAGTTATTTCTTGAAAAACATTTGCTGTATAAATTATACTTTATATTAATTATCACCCTTCGAAATTTAAATTTTCCTAAGGTGGTTTCCAAATAAAAAAGATATTTTTGTCAAATGTATAATTGGTCTCTGTATATGTCTTCTCTTTATAATTGGATATGTTATAACAAGTGGGGAACGTAAATTAAATTCTCATTACGTCTTATGTTCTAAAATTTTACACAATTAAAATATGTTTCCCATGTAAATTATTTAATAAAATATAGATTTAATCACTTTAATTAATTATTTAATAAATTTAAAAGTTGGTTGTTTTGCTAAATAATTGTTAAAAGCTTGGATTCGTTTCGAGACCTGATATCAATATATACATTCGATTCTTGATATATAAAGCTAGGAAATAATGTTGTTTACTTTTGAATAAAGGGATGCATCGATACAAGAGTTAATTTCCTGGGAATAAAACAATGTCCTAAATTCATGACAATCACATGATAAATAAAATTACGTGTTTTCCAATGAATTTAAAGTTGACGCTGGTTGCACTTGTAAAATTCAGATACAATTGTAGATTTGATAATGGACTCGATTTATCTGACGTCATAATCACATGACAATATTCTCAAAAACTTCCCACGTGTTGATTCGACTGAGAATTTTGGCAGCATTTTCGGATTTGCATTTACTATCACATAACAAAATGAAATTGTTTATTTTCTTTAATTTAAAAAAAATACAATTTTTATTTTTATGCATTACTTATAGCTTTATTACCACTAAACCTATCGCTAAATTATGTTGCTTGGCTATAGATTTCTGTCAAAAAAACACCTATCACTAAATTAAGTTGCTTGGCAATCGATTCCGGTCGACAAAAAAAATTGACATTGCCAAGTTCATACTTTAAGTAATTTTTAAGTAGAAAGGATTTTGTTCAATTGAACGATCCATAATTTTTTCAAACACAATGTGGCTGGCAAACTAATTACTAAACCTAAAAGTGTATAAAAACATAAGACACGAGGTCGAAGAACAGAAGTATAAACTAAGCTTAAATCTAATGCTATAAACTAAACTATGTATATATTTAATAACTATACGAAAAGCAAAAGACTAGAAAAATATATTAAAAATATAGAGAACTAAAAAACTTTAAAGAATATAAAATTTGAATGTAAGCAAAATCGACGGTTAATTCACAACCACAAGTGTAATACGATTAGCTGTTATTGTTTA
The DNA here is from genome assembly GCA_019973975.1 of Trichonephila clavata. Classification (NCBI taxonomy): domain Eukaryota; kingdom Metazoa; phylum Arthropoda; class Arachnida; order Araneae; family Nephilidae; genus Trichonephila; species Trichonephila clavata. Next base: position 5,832 of record BMAO01005150.1, on the reverse strand, counting down.
TTTGATAATCAAATGGCAAAATCGCTAAGCGATCGCTGCACTCTCTGGATGTAGACCACATTGGATATAGATGTCTAAATATGAGGATCATTTAAAAAAACACTTCAAAATAAAAAAAAAACTTATATTATCCGAATACTTTTAAACCAAGGACATTTTGTTTGTCCATGTAAGTTATTATTGATAACAAATATGTATTTAAAAAAAAATGTAAAAAGAAAAGTTAGCAACAGTGAGGCGCATACATTGATTAGTTGGAAACACACGACTTCATTTATTACGTTATTATAACTTCACATGAATAATTTAGCCCATTTTGTAACATAACAAACCACATTTTTAAAAACAAGTAAGTTTATTTAAAGTTACAATGATACAAAATTTGTTAAGGTTAATAGGAATTGATTGTGTGTTTGTTTATATTAACGCCACATAAGCTACTTGATGACAATTGATGTGAAACCTGATGACCTGAATTTTGAACACCAATTAAGCGACAAAGACAACATCTGATTTGGCACCCAACACTCCTAGCTTCCTCGCCACACTAAAGCTGAATTAGCCACACTAAAGCTGAAAGCTGTACACACATTTTAAAGTATTTAAAAAAAACTTAACACATATATAATTCAAATCCATTTTTAGGAAAACATTTTTTTCGAGATTGATCATTTAAATTTCTTACCAGTTCAATCCATTCTTAAAATAAAGAAAAAAAAGTAAAAGTTGCGGATGTGTTAAGAAACATTTCAATATCTATATATAATTAGCATAAATTAAATTACAAATGAAACAGTAAATTTAAAACAAGTTAAGTGAATCGTTATTGAGAATCCTCCTGCACTTGAAATCCCTTTGGATACACTAGTACGATCCAGGTTCACCCAGTTACGAAAAATGTGGGATGAATCTTATTTTTATTCTTGCCAAAATAATTCTCTAAATTTATTACATTATAATAGAAATATTTTAATACAGGTATTTGTACTTCTAATAATGAAATATTGCTGTGGGCTTCAGGATAAAATGTTTTTGTGTACTTGTAAATATATGGAAAAATTGTTCCGCGAGATATTGGGAAATCTTATTTCTTTGATAAATACTTAAAATTATATGACTATAAATCAAAAATACATTGATTTCATTATTCATATCCTTTTTATGATATAAAATAGGGAAAAAAACCTGTATTTTATTTTAGATACCTTCAAGATTTTTTTTTAAAAAAAAGGATGTTTTTTTTTGTTAACTGTAAAAAAATAATAGAAATAGATGTAAAAGAGTTGGAGATCAAATAATATTTTATATTTTATGCAAAGAAAATTCCCTTGGGAAATTAATTTTTACGGATGATTTTAAGAAGAAAAAGAAAAACAGTAAACTCGTAACTATTCACTCAAAAGTAATATTATTATTTATGAACTTCACACATTTTTTACATCTCTCTCTCACACGATTTTTTTAAAACTCTTAACTTCAAAAAGCAATCTTCTTTTATTAGCTTTGAAAATTTTAATACTTTTGAAGGAATTTAAACAAGAAAAAATGCAATAGGGCGGGTGGATAAAAAGAGCTTCTAATATTAGTATTAACTAAAAAACATTACATGAAGGTTCAAATTTTTTTGAAGTTAATTGTTTATTTTTTATGTAGTGTATTTAATCTTCAAAGATATTTCCTGTTCACCATAAAAATATTACGGAAAGAAACCCTCACTCGTTTATGTTTCTAAGACGCGTTGAAGTTTAATTATATAATTTAGCCACCATCTAGTGAATGAAACAATTTTTTTAAACGTTTCTAAGTGTAATTTTTTATAAGTATGGGAACGCAAATTTATGCAAAAGAAGAATACTTTTAAGCTTGCCAAATATTAGGTATTTGAAAAAAAAATTAAATAACATTGTTGGAAATATTTTCCTCCAATTAAACTAGGAGGTGTTTCTGGAAACTAAGTACCGTTTTGTTCTACCGCAACCGTAGAGGCGGTATCTTATTTCAACGCTTGCGCACACGTCTCTCTGGTTTATTGTCAATACAGTGACGGTATTATAATCGGATTGCGTTGTTCTTACAAGCGTCAGTGAGCGTTCTAAATGTTTTAAACGATTACCTATCTCACCAACTGTGAAGTGAGCTCTGTAATCCATTTTTCGAACAAAAGGATATTACACCAGTTGAAATTCATCGTTAATGTGCAGAGATTTATAAGGAAAATGTCATGAGTAAAGAAATGACGCAACAATGATCATGGCAAAGCACGGAGTAAATGGTCTTCTGTTATTAAAAAAATTGGTTGAAAAAGTGAATAGAAACTGTGAAAACGGACGGTCCACAATAAGATAAACGGATGTAAATGATTGCACCAAATTGCATTAAGGGAGGTTGGGACACGCTTCAAAGATCCCAAACAGTGCCACGAAAAAACTCCCCAGACCATTATTGAGCCACCATGCCTTTGTACAGTTCCAACCTGCCATGCAGGATCTATGGCTCCATGAGCCTGACGTCACATTCTCAGCCACCTGTTGGGGTAAAGTATTCGGAATCGAAATTCATCACTCCATGCTACTCGTTTCCAGTCCTATACACTCTAGTCCCTGTAATCTCTTGCTCAGGCAAGACGTGCAGCCCGATGGTGAGCGTTGAGCAAGAGTACTCTAGTAAGTCAATTTTCCCCGAAGCGCATACGGTGAAGCGAACATTGCACAGTCCATTTACTGACTGTACAACTGAAACCGACATTCAACTGCATGGTAATTTGAGCTAATGTTTGACTCCGCTTGCTATGTACAATACGCCTGAGTCGTCTCTCACCACGCACTGTCAAGGCTAATTGTCTTTTGCAATTTGCTCAATCGCTAGCTTTTTGTCCACCATCCATGTATTCTTGGTATACTCTTGACACTGTCGACTTTGAAAATCCACAAACGCAAACAAATCTACAACTACACAAGTACCTCAAGGCAAGACTAAATTGGATTTTGACTATGAAGTTTCCACGCTATATTTGTTTTAACTTAATAAATTCTTAAAATTTTAAGAATTTTGAACTTGAATTTTTCAATAATTTAAGAAGTACTATATATAAGGTGATTCGCTATAAAATTGCAGGGTGTGTTGGGGATACAGAAACGACTCGAAATTACATAGAAATGTAGGGGCGGAAATGCCGTAATTGCGAGCTATGGAACAAAAAGAAGCAGAGAAAAAGAACATAAACTGCAACACATTAATGAGACCGAAAACATTTTATTAAACGATTGTACCTCAAAAAGTGTTCTAAACCAGAAGTCACCTCAAAAGTCTGACATTGACCCTGCATGGAATTCCCGAAGTTCTGGAAGAGTATTCTAGGCAGTTTTGGGTAGATGGAGTTGAACGGAAGGTTTCATGAACACCTATCTTGCTGGAAGTCAAATTTTGAGATCCGTTTCCATAGGTAGTAGGATGAACTCGTATTCAAATAAAGAACTGGTCGACATTCTGGTAGTGTATGGTGGTGCGGATTGTAACGAGCACTCAGCTTGGAAATTGTACCAGGAACGTTACCCAAGCAGCACATGACATGACCTTTGCCACTGTGAACAGAATGTTATGTGAGATTGGTTCGTTAACAAGTTAATAGGTTTTTTTGGTGAGCGAGAGGCCTGTTTCTTCAGTTGAAGACCTCATCGCTCGAGTTACCTGTAGGGAGGATACGTGGCATTCTAGGAGTCTTCTACTACGTAAGGAATTTCATGCAGCATCGTTAACAGGCCTACCAGACAACTTCTGGACGTAATTTTGAACACCTATTGTAGTGCAATCTTTCAATAAAATGTTTTCTGTCTCATTAACGTGTTGCAAATTCTGTTCTTTTTTCTCCGCTTCTTTGCAACATAGCTCACAACTACGGAACTTCCGACCCTGCATTTTTATGTGGTTCCGCGTTGTCTCTGTACCCCCTTCACACCCTGAAAGTTTGTCGGTCTGGTAGCGAATAACCTTGCATATATATATATATATGATATATATATATATGCATTATATATATGCATGCAGTGCTAGACACTATTATCAAACCTCAAAGAAAAACCGGGGTTCTGCTCTTAACCTTTTTCTGCGCGTGTCTGATGGAGCCATTATTGCTTTAGAGACTCGACAATGATGAAGACGACGACATCTCGTGATTGTTGAGATTCAGGAGACGAACAAGATGGCTAGCACACTGAAAAGACGAGTGGAGGTCCTTAAATCATTTCATTTTAAGTTGTAAAAATGACGTGCATATATTATTATCTGTAATTAAACTTAAAGTTTATTGAAAACTTATTGCCTGGCTCTTATGACCAACTTACTTCCATCCTATATATATGTCGTGGTTTTTTGAGTGATCATCAAGACATTTTATTTTAACCGTCTTTATTCCATGAGATCATTTTGTAATCTGTTTGTAAGAGAGAGAGGGAGAGAGACGGACACGTGTTAACCTTATGAAGAGGCGGCTCCCTCAGAAGCCATATGCTCTTCAAGTACGCTCTGATTGAAGAGGTATACTTGAGAATTTAAGCATGACATATAGGTAATAAAAATTAATGGTAGGAGCGGCGAAGATGTTTTAAAGCCATGTGTTATACATTCCCGAACTGGGTAATAAATTTAATACTTGAAGATGTAACGGGAAAATAAAAGTTAGAAGTGGACTAGCGATTTTCAGTTCCACATTTGGTTGACGAGCACACACATAGAAAGTTGCAGCAACACACACACGGAGAGATGACGAAAGACAAAAGTGTCCTCTCTCATTCCAGACATCTCAGCTTTTATACATTTTTTAACTGGAATCTTTTCTAACTCTTCTTTAACTCGTATGATTTCTGGAATTTAATACGCTACTTTGTCAAATTTCGTGCTGATACAATAGTGTATGATCTCATCATGAAATGTGTCGATGTGGCAATTTTTGAGGAAAAAAAGTAAGGATTTAAATACATATATAAAGGCAGATGGCTAATTTGAATAGCATGCAATTCCTAACTGTTTATTAATACGTGAATTGTATTTGCCAGGTTATAATTCTTTGATCTAATTTCATTTGTTGCGCTGTGAAAATCGTTGCTGAAAGGAAAAAAATATTTCTTTCAGCTATATTGACAATTTAACATAAATATTAATGTTTTCATATGTAAAATTTTAGAGCCTTGGGTATAAATTATGGAATTGTATAAAAGCGAATATTAAGAAGAAATATCTGAGCATACTGTGGTTTTTTTGTATTAAAAAGAAGATTTAAAATTGTATTACTAATAGAAAATAGGAAACAAATCAATGTTCTTTCGGAAACATATTCAACTTTTTTCTTTCCTCGATAAATCGAAAAATGTTTTTTTCTCCTTTTTCACATTTGTAGAATTTGTCAACCATTTCCGCCCATTTTCTTTTCTTTTCAAGAATCCTTTCTTCATCGGTAACATCCGAACAAACGTCAACTGGGACATACAAATAAAATTGTTGCGTCGGTTAAGAAGGAGATTTGACTTTCAAATAAAGTTTTTTTTTTATTTCAAAATCTGCCAAATTTTATTTCCTTTGTAAAATAATTGATTTTGGTGAAAATCTTATTCCCTCCCCTTTCAGTTAAAGTTATTTTGATTAAATCTTTCTTATGCATTTTATTTGTGAAGGAAGCAAAAATGAGTTTGAATTATTTTTCAGTATTAGATATATTCTCATTTGCATAACAGTAATGAAATGCAACGTACTTTATACTTCGCGCGTAAATAATATCAATGCAAGTATAATACTGATAAAACTAACGTTTAAATCTTTGATTAATTATTATTATCCTCA
>BMAO01005149.1:0-54777 GCA_019973975.1 Trichonephila clavata | reverse complement strand
GAATATTTTATTATACCCAAAGAATTATTTGTTATCAGGTATTTGTTTTCATTTGTTCAAATAATTTTATTATTGCACAAAATTATATTTCCCGAATAACAAAAGATACAAGAGAAAATATTACACAGCACAATAAACCGAAATAATTATGGAATACAACCGGCTTATTGTTTTATTGACCCCAATTGATTTGACAATTCGTTTTGGTACTTTTCCGTTTCACCGGCGCAGGCGATAAAGTCGCCAAAAATTATACAACCAACGCCAAATGGAGTATTCCAGCTGGTAAACTTTTACCAATACGTTTTCAAAACAAGTCGCGAAAATTTTTTGAAGTGAAAACTTCTTTAGCGGCGTTGGGCACTTTATGGTAGGGAAAATCTTATGGGTTCGCGTCACCGACATGCTCTGACTGGCGCACGCGCAGTGTGCTGCTCACCTTAGACACTTTTTGGATGGGTGAAATCTCGTGCGTTCGCGTCAGTGACATGCTTACAGCAGTATATCTGTAGCTATACAGCTGACGTATAGTGCTCTGTATATCTTATAAGTGAAATTCAATGGATTTAGTGAAAAGTTCAATGTGTATATACTGTGCATTGCTCATTATGATTCCGAGAATGGGCAATACATATTAATGTTTGCCGTTTATATTTCGTCAGGAAAATCTATGAGAGAGATACAACAATTTTTATTCGAAAATTTGATGATTTATACAAAAGAAGGTTCTGAAATACTCGAAAAAAGATTTGGCGAAAAATATGATAATGTACCGATGATTTTAAGTGGAGACTTCAAAATTAACTTTGCAGATGATAAAAATCTACCACTAATTGATTTTCTAAATGAAACACTTAATTTAAATATGTCCAATGTTCAAAAACTCAGTACTACAAAATATAAAACAACAATCGATGTGGTTTTTACGCGATACTTAGATAAATTTGAATCAAACATTTTCCTTTCGTACTTTAGTTACCATAAACCTATTGTATCTTTTTTTAGAACAAAATGAAATGATTAAAAGTACAAAAAGCCTAAGTATTGTTGAAATTAATGATGACAATGATGCAAACAATTAAAATAATGTTAAAAATCAAGTACATTGAAATTTAAGTAAATACAAATGCTGTCCATAAATAATATGATTGTATATTAATTCTTATTTCAATTGAATTGTCTTTATATTTTGTCATGATCTTGTACAGCCCGTAATATATTTGAATAATAAAAAACCATATAAACATCCATTTAGTTGTTCGGAGTGTCAATAGATGTGAAAACCAGATTGGTGTTGATAATTTTAATTCAAACATTATGCAATTTCAAATTTTAATACTAAAAGTTCTAAGTTTTCACTTCTATCGGCAGTCTCTATAACTGCCATTTTTTTTTTTTTTTTTTATCAGTAACGTCTTTTTTATAATACATCACAAACAGATGAAAATCAAAGATAACTAGCATTTATTAGCATTTTTTGTGTGTATTGCCAATAAAGCCTACTTGGCAAGATTTGCGGAACGAAAAAAAGTATCTCCCCCCCCCCCCCCCAACATTCTAAGAATTTAGTTTGGCATTCGTTCTATTTTGACAATCAGTGTAAAAATGCAGATAAGTTTTTAACAAATACGACAACCACACCAATTTTAAAATTGGGAAATATGTTTCTTTAAGTCGAGAATATAAACGTAGTATTTACAAATTATATTTTATTACAATAATAGATTTGTTGATATGGTTTTTAACTTTCAAAAACTCATTTCATTGAAATTTTTTAAGTATAATTAATCCAATGCAGTGTTGTCATTGCGTGTGGCAAAATTTCTTCATTTTAGTCTGCGTATCATTATTTGTGATTTCTGAAGTAGAAAGGATTACAAAGTTAATTTAGTTAAAGTCGTAAACATTATTCTTATAATTCTTAAAGAGAACATAAGAATCTGAGATAAGTAGCTTACAAAAAGTAATAAAAACTATATAATATATATTGGTAAAAAATATTGCGCCAAATATGTTAACATAACAAAAGAGTAAAATACACATTCACAAGATCCATTTCACAGAAATAATGTTTTAGTCTTGAATATTCTTAAAATAGTTTTATAATAGAAATTTTATTTTTCATGCGTTCTCTTTTAAATTAGAGTACAAAACAATTAAAAAAATTATCGCACAACAAATTTTTTAAAAAAACTAGAATTTTTTGTTGTTGTTTTTTATTATATTAGTTGTAAATATTAAATATTTCTTAAAAAATGAGAAAAAGAATCAAAATTTCAAATGAAAACTTTTTTATTTAGGTTTCAAATTTAAAGAAAAAGAAAAATCAAGAAGTTTTAAAGGATTCTTTTTTTTTTAATTCAGAGCAACGTGTATATAAACAATAACACAAATTTGCTTTTCTTAAAAAATATTTAATTTTTTTAAAAAAAAACTTTTTATTATAAAATGTACATTTATTATTATTATTATTATTTTGAATTTTTAGAATAATTTCCTTATTTAAGTTTTATTTTGTAGAAACTATTGAATGCCTTAAGATTTTCCAATCGCTGCTTTTAGCCATAAAGCATTATAAAATAAAATAAAAATAGATATATCTATTGTACGTTGTCTTTATTGTTTGTATCAAAATCGACTAAATTCAAGTGGCGTCATAGTCACATGATAACTGCAATCACGCGTTTTCAGCCAATACGTTCATAAATTCATGTGACATCATAGTCATGTGAAAATGCAATCACGTGTTCTCAGCCAATTAATTCATGCACTCTGCTGTTGCCAATTTTTGCTTTTTGCAAAAAACTTTCTTTCAAAAAGTACATATTTGTCAATAATAACAACGCTCATACTCGTAGGTAAACAAAATGCACTTGATTTAAAAGTACACGTATAATATAAGATTTTTTTTTAATTTTGAATTTTTTTTTAATATTCTTAAAATTTGAACACTTTAGCCCAATTATTAAACTTCGAATTTTGTGTAAATTTTTACAAGTAGAACAACAAATATCAGTTTTAATTTCTAAGGAGAACACGTGACTGTATTTATCATGTGACCGTCATGAATTTAGCTCATCAGCATAACAAATCTTAAAGAAATAACATAATTATTTCATGCATTTTAAGAAATTAGTTATTTTTTATTCCTACGAAGTCCAATTTGAAACAGAACAAACAAAAATACATCAAGCCTTACCGTCATAAGGCTTAAGGGTAAAAAATCACATTAAAACTACATCTCAACTTTCTCTTTATCACTGACTTGCACCCTTCACTCATTTGCTTCGTAAATCCTGACTTACTGAAACCAACTATTTTCAAATTATACGAGTTGTATTCCGTTCTGTACCATCATCAACAGCAACTTGGCGAGATAAAACGAATTGGCAGGGAACTAACGCTCTCTTCCCAACGCGGGAATCCCCGAAACAAAGGAATTGGCGATAAGAAAATTCAGATTGGGTTAAGTGCGGGAGGAAATGTTTTTAATGTTTTCAGTACTCAAAGGGTTTAGGAGCGTGGAAATGAACTTCGGTATTATCTGGAACGTTAAAAAGTACAAGAACTCAGCTACAAATGAGACAGAGGGATAAAAAAAATGTGAGCCCTATGAATGGATTTAAGTACCGGTGGGAGATTCCACTTCGTTAATGGGAAGGTTCCCCTGAAGTATAATTTCGCATTTAGAATTACTGATTGCTGTATGTTATCGAACAATTTGTACTTAATGCTGTGCTTTCTTCGAGCGTCATTGGTATTCATGGGTTGATTGGGTGGGTAAAATCTGTAAGTGAGGAGTTTGATGGGTGTTAAAATTAGAAAAATCTAGAGAATTAGGCACCATGAGTCATTCTTTAATTTATGAAATTTTGATAACGGCTTAGATTATTTCACAGGTGAATAAGAACATCCAGTCGAAAAACATCCAAACTACGCTATTTTCCATTGATATCAATATTTGACGAAAATTATTTATTGCCCTACACAACAGTGGTCTTCAAAAAGGGTTCAACGGAACGCTTAAATTAAAAATTTTAACTATAAATGTCTACCAAAATGGATTCTCGTTCTGAAAGTTTTTATAATCACAAATATCTAAAGTTCGTCCTAGTCATTAAAACTGAAAATTTTATTTATACATTATAACTTTATTTTGTAATAGTTTCTTAATTTTTATTATAATATTTTAAAGGAATATTACAATAAAATGGTTTTTATGTGCTACCTACTAGATTGTAAGTATTCTATTGTTTACTTTCCAGTGATCCACAAAATTATTTTATACTCTTTTGTGCAATGTTTTGCAAAATTAAATAGTTTTCTAATAGAAAATGCACCTTTTATCATTTATGGAACAAAAATACTATGATATAAATGACAGGGAAAAACTTTTTGAAATATCAACTAATTTGATGTTCAAATCTAAATTTATAAGCAAGACAGCTCCTAAATTTTAGGCTGCAAAGTCAGGTAAAATACATAGGATTTCCGCCATAGTTATAAAAATTTTAATGCCATTCAGAGAAGAATGTATTTAAAAGAAAAATATTTCTCTCAACGTGAGTGGTTACAAAAACAAAATATAAAAACAAATTAAGGGCAGTATATTATAAGCGACGGCAGATAATTTCAACAGACCTAGACTTCGACAGTTTGCATAAAAAATGTAAGCACATGTCCCAGTCACTGAATTTAATGCATGGGTAAGTGCAGTGGCGTAACGGAGAACATTAGGGCCCCCCCCCCTGAAAAGTCAGGTTTTGGGCTCCAAGTTGGACTTTACAAAGAGTAAGTATTTGGCGTCAGTCTGGTTTTTGGTCCTTAGAGTCCTATTCCCCCCCCCGATGTGGGGGTTGCGGGAGTGTACGTTACTCCACTGGGTAGGTGACACTTTGATCACAAATTAACATTTTTAATGCAAGTAAATTATATTAAAAGCACATGAATTTTTTTACAAGTACAGTACTTTTTTATACAGTCTTTACACAAATTACCTATACCACACATATTGATTTACTTTAAATATTTTAAAATATTTTCTTCTAAGTGTGGAAAGGGGCTCCTCCAAAACACCTTAAAGCATCGTGAGTCGAAAAAGTTTGAAGACCACTATCTTGTAAGAATTATTTACTTGCATGTGTTTTTTTTTTCTTTTACTTTGCATATTAAGAATGTGATTGGTTAGCCCAATTCAATCCTAATGAATTTTAATTTTCAAGGTCAAAAATGTTTTAAGAATGAATTCTTCATTTTTAGTTTTATCTAAATTTCATTACATGACTTTAAAAATATGTAAATTGCTTTCACGCATAAAGAATAATGAACACAGTAAATAAAACAAAAAAGAGCATAAATCCCATTTGCGAAAATTACTTATTGTTACACTCCTACTGTGCATGGCCTTAATTCAGCTAAGACTATTGTTTTTTTTCCATTGAAATTCTTTTAAATAATAATATGATTGTAGAAAGATCGCATTTTATTTGTGATCTCTATTTTACAATTGTAGATGAAGATAATATTTTTTAAAAAGTATATACACCCAAATCTTTTTTTTTTACATGATTTTAAAAAAACACGTTTCGCGAATTTAAAAAAAAAATTTGTTACACACATTTTTTGTTCTAGCCCGAATTTTAAAAAATTTGGGATTCTTGCTCTTTGGAGAAGGAGAGTTTGATCGAATTTATGACAGTTTATGATAATAAAGAAGTTGATAATAGTTAAGTCAAAGGTAAAATTCACCTATTAACGGCTGATTTATTTAGCGAGAGTTTGGAATTTACTACAAGTAAGGAGCAACATTTTCTTACTCATAATCCTGGCAAAAAGCTTGCATTCAAATTTCAACAAATTCTTTTGCTTCACGTAGCAGGATATCAAGAATTATATAGGCAACTTGAGGACACCCCCCCCCCCAAAAAAAAACAGTCTCTAATAACAGATTTGTAACACCAAAAAAACCAACAGAGGCTTTTAATAACAAACGAAATTCTTCATTTGAATCGAAGACTGACACATTTGCTGATAATCATTTTTTATTCAGTTCGCAATAAACGAGCTTGTTAGTAGCTTTATTCCTAATTTTAATTTTAATACGTTGTATTTACTTATAGACTAAATTTTCACTGCACGCTATTTTTTACTTCTTTTGCAATAAAAATGAATTATTTTTGTTTTATAAATAAGTGACGAAGATTTCATTTTTACTTTTTTTGCACGGTTTTTTGGGAAAATATGTGGAGATTTTTCACCTTACATGATTCTTAAAATTGTGTTACATATCCCCAAATTTACCATATATCGTACGTATTTTTAAGCGATTTTTTGCACGGTTTTCTAAGGAACGTATCTGCCGTGTAAAAATGAGTTAGGTGTATTGAAACATATTGTTTGATAACGGGCCTTTTTAAACATACCCCCCCCCCTATAAGTCTTCAATACGTTTTTGTCCTAAATGTATTTCGAATTATAAATTTTGGTATTCTATGAAGTAAAATGTGAGTGTTCCAAAAATATGCCATTAAATGGATCACTGAACAAAATCGTGTCTCAGACTATCTCATCTGTACAGACTCTCTTTCCTCCTTGGATTCTCTTAAGTGTATTTCTTCATCTAACAACATAATCGTCGAGATCCGAAAGCAACTGAAAAGCCTAAAAGATAAAAACATCTCAATAGATTTTGCATTTGTTCGCGGACACACGGGCATTTTTGGAAATAAGCGGGCCAATTGGCTAACCAAGGCTGCAACCAAGCGCAAAATTGACACTGCCGTTAATATTCCTAAGTCATTTTACAAGAAGCTTATGAAGGAAAGAATGGTGAAGTCTTGGAACCAAGAATATCTTACATCAAATAATGGGAGCGTAACAAAGAAATTTTTTCCAACCATAAATGAGAGACTGTCCTGCCATCATTTTTATACTAATAACAAAATAACACAATTTCTAACTGTCATGGCAACTTTAAAAAATACTTGAACAAATTTAATTTAGTTCCGTCATCTTCCTGTGATTGCGATATTGATGGCGAGGAAAATGTAGAACATGTACTCCTTCTGTGTTCCAAGTTTGAAAGAGAACGGAATATCCTAAGACTGGCATTCAAGGGCTTTAATGTAAATTGGCCTCCGAATCTTCCTCAACTGGTTTCAACCAGAAGTACTTTCAAAAAGTTCAGTGAGTTTGTTATGAGTATTTGTAATTCTTCCTAACCTCAAAAGATTATTTTTATTTTATTTTTTAAAAAAAAAAATTTCTTTCTTTATTTTTTTATTCCTTTGTATTGTGTGCTTAACACTTACTTCTGTAAGCCCTGTGTGATACATTGTGGTGCACGGGGATTTTTCATTGTTTTCAATAAAAAAAAACATATCTAAATACCATATAAATACAGTTATTTTATTATGTTATCGCTAAAAATTATGCATATGAAATAAATATTTATATCTGTATTAATTGAAAAATGATTGCAAGAAAAAAATCAATTCATCTATACCTAATGTATTTTTTCCTAAAAAATCTGTCTTTATCCCGAAAGAATCTACCATCTTCGTGGTTCAACGTGTTGATTATTTAAAGAATCCTTCTGGTAACTCATTAACTGCGGAGTTGTTTGAATAATTCCAATCTTTCCTTTGGCACCTCTTTCTTCACCTTCATTAGAATGCATTTTACACCATAATTATGCTTGTAATTATTCAACTTAAGTCTCAGTCACAGCTGCCTCGCCTCACGAAGGTCAGCCAGAAATGCAAGGTTGAGTGCATCATGCCCACCAGAACACGACACAAATCAGGTGCCTTAGTCACGGAAAAGGTTTACACACTATGTCATTCATGTTTTTGTTGTTTATTTACTTATTTCAAAAATCTTCCAAGATTAATTTCAAATACATTTCAATCCCTCTTTCTGATTTGTCTAATTACGAACCACAATAAAAGACATCGATACGTTTCCTTATGCTACAGGGAGTTAGTTCCACACTTTCTGCATCTAAAATGCTAATCCCGGGGCAGAGCTGTTCAGCATACTCAGCCTTGAAGTACAACTCCCAGAAGTGGTAGATCCCTATCATTTATGCATAAATGCTTCACTTTTGTGCAGCAAGTCGTCACCCCCTTGACTGGGACACAATCTGCTACCCCCTGCTCCTCGACAACAATATTAAGGGAGGGAGAGGGGGAGTGATTCGAAGATGGTAAGCAGGGAGAAGAAAAGGATTCTAGAAGTTCTACAATCTGGTTGCAATTAAGTTCTGGGAGGGAGATGAGACGTGTAGGGGGGGGGGTTCGAAGAGCATTGCCAACATAATTAGAAACGACCTTTTTGGGGGAGGGAAATGCTCTTGAGGGGTTGAGAGGGGAACGGCGGGATTAATTATTTAAATGAGAAGTAAATCCTTTCTCCGTGATGTTTCCGATGAGTGGAGGGATTAAAGCCGTTTAGTAGCAGGGTTGACGTCCTTCAGACAGTTTTTAAGAACGTGACAGTGACGGGGTCGGAGCACCTTAAAAGTGTTATTTAACGGTTATTAATGAGATCAATGGGATAGGTTTGTTTATGGTTATTAGCCGTTTAGATCGTGAGAACCGAGGAAAATTTACAGAGAAACGGGAAAAATTTAAAAGAAAAAAATAGTTTTGGCAAGTTAATGAAGTTATGAGTGGAGGGGATAAGGTATTTAAGTAACTCTCACTTAAGTTTTCAGATTTTTGAAGTATTTGATATGTGAAATAAATTAATTTTAAAAATGTATAAAGAGACACCACCTAGCAGACTATGGCTGTTGTAGCTTGAAATATCTTTAGGGTATAAAATCCTGAGCGCTTTAGTAAAAGGATTGCGAATACAATAATTTGATATTGTGAATTTTTTTTTTTGCAAAAAAAAAAAGAGATTTATTTTAATAATTATTGAAGTCTTATTAAAAAATATACTTTGACATATATATAGAACAAATTTCTAATTAAGATAATTGTCATTTTTTCTTATGAATTTAATACTTTCGTTTTGACTATTTGAGGGTAGGGGTGGTCGAATAATGACCCACGGGCCACATGCAGACCGCAAAGAAATTTTTTATGACTCGCCAAGACAGTCAGAAAACCAAATAGATAAAAAAAATATTCTCTATATTAACTTAACTCAGTGGCGCAACAGCCCATGATTGCCAAGGCCCTGTGCTCATCTCAGTATACGTGACCTTGGGCCCTGAGGTGCATGAGCAGATGTTCCGGTCAGGTGGTCCTTCTGATGTGAAACCCC
Source organism: Trichonephila clavata (assembly GCA_019973975.1). Taxonomy (NCBI): domain Eukaryota; kingdom Metazoa; phylum Arthropoda; class Arachnida; order Araneae; family Nephilidae; genus Trichonephila; species Trichonephila clavata. The sequence continues at coordinate 45,504 of BMAO01005149.1, read as the reverse complement.
TAGTGTAAAGTTCTCAAGGAAGCTTGATACTCATTTATCGACCCAATGAAGGGATGAAAGGCTGAGTCAACCTTGTCCAGCCCGGGATTTGAACCTCGGACCTGTGGTGTGGAACCGTGATGCATTAATCACTCAGACACTGGGCCTCATTCTCTATATTAGGTTCCACATATGTTTGTGAACAAAGTTATCCTTGCATGAAGATCAACAAGAGTAAATATAGTTGCAAGTTGGCTAACATTGACTTGCTGGCTGTGATGAGAATTTCGACAATTTCCTAATTTAGAAAATATTGTAAAAAATATAATAGGGTACATTCGAATCATTAAAATGATTCTAAAATTAAATGTTCTTGTGGAGCTACAGGTAATATGAAGTTAGCACAATTAATAAAGTGAATAAAACTACCACTATTTTAGTTAACTTATATTTATTGATTTTTAGGACATAATTTATACCCCCTGAGATGCAAAGTTAACTAATGAAAACAATAATTTTATAAAGGTGCTGCCCTCCAGTATCTTCCGCTTCCACATTGTAGCCCTCGAGGCTCCCCCGTGTTAGGGTAAAATTTACCCTAACACCGGGGGGCCACGAGGGCTACAATGTGGACAATTCATTTACCCGGTAAATGATTTGACCTATAAGCAAAACATTTGTCTTAATTACGTTATTTTTTTAAGAAAATGATATTGAACAAGAAACTAAAAAAATTATATTTCCATTTTATTTCAAAAAAGTATGAAAGTGACAGTACTAAATCATAAAGCTGGTATCTATATTCTGGTACTAAAGCAACCGGTTAATCTTAATAGGCTACAAAAGGAAACTTTGTTGACTTAAACATTTTCAAAGCTATTGCTTTATGCAAACTGGAGATGAACTTTATTTAAAACTATACATTCTTTTATTAATGAGTTTACTTTAGTGTTATTTTATGATTTAATGACCCTTCATATTCTCATCAATTGGTGCAATTTAGCAATATCAGCAAAATAATTTCTTGAAATTTTATACAACTAATGCATTAAAAAGAGTGTGCATATCTCTTTATACTAAACATACTGTTTTTTCTATAATAATATTACTTAAGTACTATTTCAACCTTTACAATCGTTTTTGCTTTAATGATATAACAATTAATATCAATCGACATTCAATATAAGTAAGTGAAGAACAAAATGCAGGGCATATGTGAATGTGTCTGTTTTCTTATGTACTATAATTCACAATATTTTATACCAATCTGATTTATAAAATAATACCAAAAAGAATGAAGAAACCCAGAAATTTTTGCTTGTTTGCTAAAACAAGTTGAATTATGGCTAGATGACGAGGCCTGAGTCACCCTGTTCCTTACATCCTAACAAAGGCAACATAAAATTTTAATTTAAAGTAATGATTTGCATATCCATTCACTGTATAGAAAATTAAAGTGTTTTGATGCTTTTCCTTCATAATGTTGCAATTTGGATGTTTATTTTAACCTATAATATTTATTTAATATATAGTAAAGTACTAATAAAATTTATATAATATGTATTGATCTACATTAAAAGATACTTTAACTAACATTTTTACTGTTTTATGGAACAGCTTACAAATCGATAATTAGTTGCAGAATTTTGATTATATTTCTTGTAATTCGCTGGTGTCTTATCCTGTCAAAGAAATAAATAAATAATATTCAAATTTTTTGTTTCATTTATAGCATCGTATTTAAATCAAGATGCACAAATAACACTTATCCTTTAATTTTAGGATGAACTGTATTATCATGTGTTATATTACTTATAGTGCCATTTTTTTATTGTAAGTTGAATTACCCATGGCACTATTTTTATTTTCAGCATAAGTTGTAATAACTTAAAATCCATTTAAAATCAGGAAATTGAAATCTTTTATTACAAAAGACGCGTTCTGAAATACAAGGTATATTTTTAAGTGTATTCAGTATAAAAAATGCTTCAATATTAACTTTGCATTCTGTTTTCATCATTTATCGACAGTAATATAGTACAATTCCTTTTCGAATAGTGTGCTTTTTCTGATGTAAATATATATTTCATACCTCGTCTCCTATACTGGGATACTGACCGAATCTTTAGCTTTTAAATTAAAATGGAAACCACTCGTATTTACGGGATGTTCCTAAATTTGAACCACATCATATTATATATCAGGGGTGGCCAACCCGCAGCACGCGTGCCACAACTTGGCACGGTAGAGTTGTAACAGTGGCACGCGAAGACATACTAAAAATTTTTAAAAAGATTAACCATTTTTGACTAAAAATTGAAAGATTAACCATTTTACAAATTAATATTTTGAAATGAGAAATAACTATTTTTTACGATTTTATTGAAGTGAGGTTGTTTCAGATAAAAAAATCTCAAAATTTGGATCAAAATATGTTAGTGAATAAATATTTTCTACTACACAAACAAAATAAATATCAACCAAAACTACATATATAGCTGGTGTGCACCTGTACTAACCTAATTTCGCAAGCATTTGCAAGAGTTAATCCTAATATAGATGACTTGTTAAAAAAAGGTAGTAATTTTTTCAAAAGCCACAAGCTTAGGCTAACGACAGGCGTAAAATTCTAGCCCTTAGTCGCGATGAATTTCGTGGACCTTGATCTGATGTTACTGTCGATCAGATGGCACAAGCAACAACAACAATATAATTTCTTACAATAGAGACGAATATCAGTCCAATTCATGTTGCCAAATTGTTGTGTACCATCAAAAATGTTTTTCAAAATAATAATTAGTATAGGTTAAGAGAAAATGGTAGAATTGAGCTACACTTTCTTATAGAGAAGAAAACATTTTAAAAATATATATAGTATTATACTCATTTTTTTCTATTTAAATATATAAATTTTTACTATACAAAATATGTACCTTGTTTTATACTGTAATGCTAAACTGGAATATTATTTTAACTGTTAAACTAAAAATGGTGCATTTATTAGAGATTTCGAAATTTCGAAAACATACTTGGGCAGTATGGTGTGTGAATATACGAATTTTATACGCATGGTTAACTGGATTTTACATTAGGAGATTTTTTTTTCTTTTCGAAATATCAAACAAAAAAGCCTTATCGGTAATAAAAATTTAGTAATCTATTTGATTTGATTTTTTATTGATGCTGCTCTCTAAAGTAACCCAAGGGCTAATGGCAATGAACTTCGTAAATTTGAACCTCAGTTAAATGACGAGGATGACCCCTGAGATGACATCCCACTATCTAAACTTCCACAACACGTCAAGGAGAGAACTTTGAACCGCGACAGATTTAACGTGCATCAGCCCATCTAATCGATGGACCTTCTGCGGCACCAGGTCTCGAACTCGCGACTCACTCGACCATTAGTTAATTGCGATGCTCTATCTAACATCTCAATTAAAACTTTAAAAAAAATTTAGTTTATATTCTTTTTTTAATTCATGGCACTGGCGCACACTTGGGGGTGGGAGTCCCCGGGCCCGAACCCCCAAAGCCCTTGATTTTTTTTCGATCGATTATAATTCCATGCAAATAGTTCGTAAAATTTAATCAAGTATTTGTTATTAATAATTAATTTTATTAATTAATGCTACTTGTTTATTCAATAATTCATTTTTTACTATTTTTTGGTTCCTGAAAATTGACATAATCAAAAGAATATGTTGGGTGGCGTATTGGGACATGATACGAGAATGAACTTTCGACCCTGGACCCCACTTTTGAAAAATTCGTGTGTGCCCCACTGATTCATAGGTATTGAATATTGTGACTGATACGCGGCTCTAACTAACTCCTATTGGATTTTCAAAGTAAATAATTATTTCAACCAACATTCACCGAAGGTAAGAAAACGTGATTATGCAAATTAAGTTTATTATATAAATTCTGTATTCGCGAATGTTGAGAGTTAGTGAAGTGAGAATCTAAGATTATTAAAGTGAGAATTGAAGATTACCAAAGTAAGGATCGCTCGGAGGTGAGGTGATCAAGCCAACTATTAGTGTTCAAGGCCTCATCTATAGAATTTTTGAATTACAAGAGTTCAGGTATTGTGCTCATTATTTAAATAGAAGTTAGAGAGTAAATTGTTAGTGCGCGTCCGAGTTAAAAACGAGCTTGTATAAGTTATCACAGAAATTAGTTGAATGTTAGTAAATATTATCCCCATGCTAACTGGTCTCACCTTCGCGCTCTAGTTGTTGATCAAAACTATCTTAATTGGATTATTATTGTGTCTGTGTTGAATATTGTGACAATAAAACAATTTTAGTGAATCATGTCGTCTGATCAATTAGTTCCTCCCACACATCTAACCGGGTCCGAGAGTAGACAAGGCGGATTCGAGGGAAGTAGGAATAGTCCCTCATTAAAATATTAAATGAAACCTAATATAAATGGAATCTATACTCCGAATATTAAATGGAATCTAATATGACATATTCCTCAAATGAAGATAACAGAGAAATATTCACATGGGAGAAAGAATAAGTAGATTTATTAGTATTGTATGAATAGAGAGTATTAGAAAGCCATAAGGGGGCAATAAGTATAGCACCAAATTGATCCACGATTCCTAATAGCTTTCTAAACCACTTAAACCTACTAAATCCATATAATCAGGGTTCAGTCACTGAATGATAATCACCACGCAAACACACATTACCCACACCAAACCGCTAACGGCCTTATTGTTCGCCCCCTAGCATATTCAATTCCCTGTAACCTTACCTGCCAATTACGAAACGGCAATCCCATTCCAAACCTACCGCAGTCACGGGACATTTACTGTTTGACGCATGACAAATAGCAAATGCTATCTATCCCGCAACGTATTGTGTTCTCCACCACTAATGAAACATGGTCAGATCTTGGATGCGGAAGATGCAGTCCGTCATCCCAGATGATGCGGAAGATGAAACACAGTCTCATTTCCGCCTATTTCCGACACTCCTAGACGAACAGGAAATGACTACCTCTCACCTGTGGGGGTGGTTTGGGCAGGAGAACTCGAACCTGCCGTTATCATCTATCTCTACCCCCTGACAGCCCTAAGCCAGGGTTGGGATTATCTCCGGATGGATCTGTATCTGTGGGGTCTTCGTTCTTGAAGAAGAGGGTGGATGACCTTGGAAAAGATCAGGTGACATGACATCTGGGGTCTTAAGGTAATTAGTGGGGGACGGGGGAATGTCTTAACAGTTGTTGGGAAACGTCTGGGTGATTTCGTTTGGTGGGGTAAGATTTTGACGTTGATGCTTGTGGAAAATATGATAGTCGTGTATAATTGGCGCTGGGAAGCTTACAGTGCTTGGAAAAGTGCAACGAATGGCTTAGAGCTGTTGTTAAACTGTTTTTCGAATTTGTGTTTGGATTCGGAATGTTTTTGGAAAGTATGAAGAGAGAGAAATATGTCACGGAAATATATGAGCTTAGACGTGGTTGTTTGTCAAAAAGAGATGTGTTTATTTTGAAAAATGCGTAGTTTTTGGCTGTGTTTAAGAGTCGGGATACGATTTACGGTTTGACTTCATACATGTCATCTGCGTAATTGCTGAAGTAAAAGTTATTTTAGTTTGTATAATGCAACTTGCAAATGTCATCACATTCGTTTTATGCAATTGTTCATGATGTATCATTTATTACATTCTTGCGTAACATAATGTGACTTTCGTTACTAAATTTCTGAAAATTAATATGATTGCATAGATAAAATATTTTGCAAAATTTACAAAAATCAATTTCTTATATGATAATAACAAGTAATATAAAAAAATAAGTCAATTTATACTTAGATCAACACAGAAATTTTTTTATTTCAGTTACTTTTTATTAAATAACCACAATTATAATATAAATATGTAAATAGATATGACACAGAATCACAATATTGTGGCAATATCGAAAGTAATTTTCCTTGCAATTTTCCATTTTCCTTTTTATAAATGGTGTTGGACTATTATTTTTGTTTGTTGCTATTTATTAATTAATGAAATTTAATTATTTCAATAAAATATTGTAGCAAAAAGAAATCACATTCCCAGAATTTAGGCCATCCCAGCTGGGATTCGAACCTACAACTTTTGGATTAGAAGTCCAACGCCTATCCATTGCGCTTGAGGAACACAACGAGCGATTTTCACTTTCATATATGGTGTTGGACTATTATTTTTGTTTGTTTCTTTTTATTCATTAATTTAATTTAATTAATGAATTGATATTTGAAAAAACTATACTAACATCAAGTGTCATCCATTACAAGTTTAAAAAATGTATTTGAACTTGAGTGGATGAATAAAAAGTATTTTACTAATGTTTGAAAATTTGAACAAGATATATATATATATATAATAAATATAAATGAATAATATATAAAATTCTCGTGTCACAGTGTTGTAACCATGTAACTCCTCCGTAACGACTAGACCAAATCTTACGAAATTTTGTGCGTATATTCAGTAGGTCTGAGAATAGGACGTAAACTATTTTTCATTCGATATTGCAATTAGTTAGAAAGATATTAATTAAAAACCTTAAAACGCCTAATTGTTTTACTCCTGCGGATGTTTACTTGGCAGATCTTCCATTCCGTTTCAGCCGAGCAGTGATCCGACGTTTTCCACCATCTTAAAATTGCCATCCAATTTTTACTGCTGAAATCAGACAAAAAATAATTACAGAATCAGAAAGATCATTTATTTCGCCACAATACTGTATTTTTTTGCAAAATAATGATATTTTCTATTTTTTAAGAATTTTTTAAAAACGGGTTAAAACTGATGCGTTTTTATGCAAATTATTTCTAAATTGTTGCGTATGAATTTTTTTTCGTGTTAGTAAAGCTATATTCTACAATAAATAACTTCAAACCTTTCTCTTTTAGATCCAGTCATTTAAAAAATAAAATTCCCAAAACTTTTTTTTAAAGAATTTTTAAAAATCAGTCCAAATTTTTACTAAACATTAAATAACTTCGTTATTTATGAAGGTAATCGCACGAAACTTTTTTTCTGTCTGTAAAAGAATATTATCCGTAATTTGTAGGACAATTGAAAAAATTACTTAAAAATTACGGATTTCAAATTTTTTTTTGTTATTTTCGTAAAAACCCGTTTTAGTGAGAAATAATTTAAACAGTACTTTTTGTACATTTTTTATTTAAAAGTCTTTCGTTTTCGAAATTAATGTTTGAAAGCATTACCTTAAAAATTAAGCCCTAAAAATAAAAACTTTAAAAATAAAAAAACGCGATTTTTCAGTTTGCAAGCCTTGGCGTCGAAAAATGGTTTCGCGCCAAATAGCTTTCAACTGTTTCACCTGAAACTTCACATCTAACTCAAGGGTTACACCAAAAAGTTCTGACTTAAACATGCGAAAATCAGCAAATTTAACGAGTAATAAAAATGCGAGTGAAAAAGTTATTTTTGCTTCAATTTTCATCATTTTCTCTTTATATAATTTTCAAAATTAAATCATTATTGATGTCAGATTAAGATGAAAGAATGTATTCAATACATTCCTGAGATTCATTTAAAATATTTATCTGTATCAAATCAATGATTTAAAAAATAAAAAGCCACAAACTTTTTTGAACAAATTTTAATAAAACACTCAAATTACTTAAATCAATCGTTTAATGATTTCTTCTTTAAAAAGATAATTGCATGAAACTTTATTCCCATGTGTCGAACATTTCAAAAAAATCCTCACAATTTTACTTCAAAATTTAAAATAGTAGTAAAATTTTGTAATTTGAAAAATTTCTACATTTCTGTCTTTTTTCAACATACATCTATTTTTAAAAAGGCTACATTTTCGTTTCCGAGTGCTAAAAAACTGCAACGAAAGAATTGGAAAGTGGGTGAGTGATTTATAAATCCGCACTGTTCACCTACTCGAGAGTTTTTGGCAACGGACTTCGAAATTTTAAGCCACGGTCAAGTGATGAGGACGACACCTGAGCTTTCACCCATCTCTCCTAATTACCACACCAACTTAAGAACAAATTTCGAAAAAGGGAGTTTTTGTGACATAGTTAAAGAAATCACTCACATCGCGCGCATACACACACACACATAAGTGCTGTCGTCCTAAGGGAAACAGGAAATTCCCATGGGATTAAGTTATTCACTTGGTAAAAGCCATGACCCGGGGTAACGAAGAAATAAAAAAAAAAAAAAAAAAAAAGTGAAAAGAAAAAAAAACGAAAAGATAAGATTAATGAACATGTAGTGTCAACCACAGAGTGGGAATAAGAATACGTAAAAGCCCGTGCAATTCCGGGCCGGGTCAGCTAGTATATATATATATATATATATACAGAAAGAAAGTTTGAACTAATAATAGGAATTGAAAAATGATTGCACCTTTCTATCGGATGACTGTGCTGCATTTTAAAAGCTATCAAGTTTTAAGATATCTATTATTTGAATAAATAAAAGTTTATTCGTTTAAAAATCAAGATATGCCTTTTTTTAAAATTCATACTTAGTTTTAACAAGCCTGACAATCTTCTAACAAATCTTAATATAGGGGAATAAGTAATCCTATATTATATCTGTCAAAAAATTATCAATATAATTAAAATATTATATATTGAGTATTGTATCTTTCAATAAATTCTCAATAATAGTTAATTATGTCACCTATACATTATTTCACTATCAGAAGACATAAAAATTATGTTATACATAATTAAATATGAACAAAAAATCGTCTTATTTTGTGTAGTCATATATTTTCTTTAAGACAGCTTATTATTAACCCGTTTAGGACCATGATCACATACATGTGATAACTTCAGGGAACACGGTATCATATGTAAGATTGTTTTTTTTTTCTCGTTCGAGGCCCGTGATCACACTGGTGTGATCTGAATTTTGAACATATGTAATTTGGAAAAATTATAAACTATAATTGGCGCATTTTATTACAGTAATGTTTTATATGAATTTTTAAATGGAGTTAGGATTAACAAGAAAAATCGCCAGGTCCTGTACGGGTTAACTTGCAAAATTAGTTTTGATGATTTTTCCCCTAATTCCAGTTGTGTTTGAAGTTATTCTAATTTAAATCAATGTACTTCCTTTTTTTGTTTTGCATTGTTTAATGCAAATGAGACAAAATGTTACTTATAGATCAAAGCAATCAAGAAAATCAAATCCATTAGAAAATTAGCTAAAAAATTATATTTACAAAAAACAGCAATAGAAGAAAATCAAATCATATTACCTCCTAAATTATGCAAAATGTAGCATTTTAAATTCTTATAACTAATTGAGGATATTTATAAAACAAGGAAGCGCAAAACATATTCTGAATTATTGAAGATGTTTACAGCTTCGGAGATTGTATGTTATTAATAGCAACTAATTTTGTCTTTTGACATTAGAAGATTGATCTATCTAACAACCAATGTGGAAAGAAAAAAAAGAAAATTAGTAATATTTTCTTGGGTCTTTTCTTTTTGTAATCAAAAGTAGTTCAAGTTTTTCACCTTTACAATTTTGAATGCATCGATAAATAACAAAGAAAGGGAGAGGAAATATAAGTAAAAAAGATTTTTGGTATAATTTGGAAACACTATACATACAATCTTTTGCCTACCCTCAAAATCCGAAGCACTTCCTAACCAAAATATTCCGATTAATTTAGGTAACAGCAAGCGTTTAACCTTTTTGCGACGGCGTACTCATCAATGGAAAACATTGCAGTCACATATGCATCCTACCCAAATGTCACTGGCAGCCGAGTGATGCACTGGTGAATTGCATTTCGTACTTGTTTTACAGGATTGGTCGTTTACACGGAATAGGAGCGCTGTCTGATAAGGTGGTTTAAGAATGGTGTATATGTGACACATCTGTTACGAAAGGATTAAATCGTTCAGTTAGTATTGTACGAAGCTGATAGAAATTGTGGAATGTTGATATTTGTTACCGCTGCAGTTCCTTAAAGACACAGCCAATAATACCGTTAAGAAGTTGTTGAAGACCTTATAACCAATTGGATGAACTCGAGTGTGGACACATAGTCTAAAGCAGTGAAATTAACATAGTTTTCCAAGCAATAAGCCGCTACCCGCATCGTACGAAGAGGCTGTGAAAACTGTTTGCAGTAATGAACTCACCCGCTCATTGAAAGCTCTGGAAAGTCAAAGTGCACGAACGCAAAGGTAAGATCGGATGCCCCAGAGGCATAATTGACCTCTATCCAAAGTGCTACAGGCATTTCTTTTCCATCCCTTGTACCTTTAATTTTCTCGCAATTCTTGGCAGTAGTAGGGTTGTAAAGGGTCTATCCGCGAACCTGTAATTAACCCTCTTGAGGTAAGTTTATTTCTTTTTAACTGTTGTTCTTTTGAAAACTTTCTCCCGAAGAAGACTTGATTCATGCAAATGAGTGGTTCTATTTAAGAACTGACTTTTAGGTACGCGAAATTAAATAAGAGTTAGTTGAGAGCTGGTCGAAAGATAGTCGACGAGTGGTTTCTAGATGATCAATTATTGAAAATTGGCAAAAAAGTTATAAGATTGAGTTTAATGATAACAACCGGGGGTCGTACAACTAATAACAGAACTACGGTGAATTATACCACAGAAGTCCAAAGAGTTCTAAGAGTAAGTGAATTTGATTATACTCAAATATTAACTATCATTTTTGCCGCGTGATTGCTCTTATAATTAGTAGTGTTGTACATTTCTTACCCTGATTAAACTCGATTTAAGTTTGAGAAATAATAAACTGGAATTTGAACTGGTTATGACTGATCTTTACTCAAACCCCCAACACCAATAACCTCAACGAGGTTATAACAGGGTTACGATTCCAGCAGCGTTTAAGATATCCGCTTTTAGCCACACAACATCGGCTGAGTTGCCTACAGAGATGCCGTAACCGATAAGCAGCCTTGCCTCAGAATTAGCTATCAAAAGACTAGATTCCCCCATCTACGAATGTCCTTTCTCCATAAACAAAATCACAATTAATTTGAAAACAGTATCCTAGGCCATTCGTTGATCTAATGGCAAAAACGTGGACACCACGTTAGACGTTCACCACCTCGCTGAATGCTTAAAGGAGCTCCGGTATTTGCTGAAGTGTGCGCAACCATTTCTCATGTAACTTGCTGCAGGTGGTTTGATTGTTAACCGACGCAACTTCTGATTACGGTCGGTGAACATCACGCGTGATGGCAGACGGATCTCCACAAACTATTTAGTGCATATGCCTGCCAGTGCAATATGTTGCGCATCTATGCTATTCCTGCCTCTTCACCATGTTCTCATATGATTCTGAATCATCTTTTCGCCTATCGCTGAATCGTATTTTCGCCCCGTCTAATATGAGTGACAATTGTGTGCATCGTCAAACTGATCTCATGCGGCTCTAGGATGCGGTCTCGTTCTGTAGGTGATGGCTGTTGATATTCAGCTTGCTGATGTCTCCAAGATACACCCTGTGCTTCTTCAATCGTTCTAATGTTGAAATCCGTGGTTGATAGCTTATGTGGAATGAGTCAGCTGCTGGCTTTTATAGCTAATTCATATAATACATATGACTATATGCATACCAAAAATTAATCATTTAAATTGAATCAGAAGTGTTTCACTTCACTAATCTTGTATTTTGTATTTACTACACATATTTCTTCATGGTGTTACAATTTCTCTTTTCTGAAATGTATATGGATCGATTTAACGTAACCTAGCTCTAGCAAATAAGGATAATACTCACACTTTTTATTTTGTTGAATCTCTTCTTGCAAAATTGCTCTAACCTCAGTTATGCAACTTGATTCTCATATCTTACTCTACTCATTCACTACACTTTTACTTAAAAAGGGAAGTTAATTTGTATATTTCTTGTATTTGTATGTCCATTTGTATCCCGGTTTCTTTATGAGGCAAGGTTCTCAAATCAAACATCATAGTAAAAAAAAACATTAACAAAATATAAGTAAATTGTGTCAAAACAAATAAATATCTATCTATATATTAATCAGTCTACATATACTATCTTTTCGAAACTTAATATTGTTGTATAAATGAGTAAATATACGCATATAGAAACTTTAAAATGTTAAAAACATGTAAAACAGCAAAAAAATGGAAAAGGTGTTTGAGTAGGTGGTAATCTCTCCCCTGCGCAAGTCTAAGAATTCGAACAATTTCACAAACCTCAATAATTAGTTTGCCAATGAAATGAGCAACTTTTTAAGAAAATATTGGGATTTTTCCATCATATCATTATTTACCAAGAAAGTGGATTGATGTGCAAAGAAATATAAAAACACCATTATAAAAATCAAAAGATGTTTCCATGTTCTCTACTGTTTATTGTTCATTTTATGTTGTTATTCATTTCTCTTTTTATATAATGAGTGTTCCCGTAAGACTTCCCAATATATATATATATATATATATATATATATAAATTCAAAATCAGACAACTTTAAAAACTTCGATACAAGCAATCGTTTCTGAGTCTCTCCAACAATTACGATTCGGACATGTAAATTCTTATCGATTAAAATCTACAATACCCTTCGACTACCTCAAAAGGACACGCAACTTTAATAAGTTTTCCAATAAAAACTTCCTTTACATAAAAAGAATACCAAATTATATATTCCTTGTTCTTCGATCACAATAAGATACTAAGTTATTCCATGGTGGAAGATTGCTCTCACAACTTACATAGAAACCATTCTGAACTTTTTTCTTGCTCGTGTTCTTTTTGTTAAGCCTTTTTTTCATCGAACGAATAGACATTCTTCTGTGCACGCAAAAGAAAGCGATGAAAAATAGCACATTTCGATATATCGCCACAGACCACTTAATCCGTTGGTAATCCATCATTTTATGTGTGCTTTTGGTCGACATGAAACAGAGAAGTGTCCATCGTTTGAAGATACAAAGTACAAAAAAAAAAGTACCTTAAGTAGAGAGGAGGGGAAAAAATGGTGGAACTGTAGAAATGCTGAAGTATACGATCTTTCAAGGGGTGTAATCGCTTTATTTTTCATGTACATATATCTTCTTTTTAGTGGAGAGGGTGTGGAAAAGGGTGTTGCACATAAATCACGTATTTGACAGCAAGCGTCCGCCATGTTTTTGGTCTTGGCGTTTAAGACTAGGTCGGTGATCACTTATTTTGTATTCCTCTTTTCAGAAGGTTTGCCGATTTTTGGCTGTCGCGTACACAAACATGGTTGTGAAAGAAGTTTTTTCTTTCTTTTTTGGTATAAATATAATATGTAAGGGAACTTAGGTTTGCTTAAAAATTAGCAATAAACCAACTAGATAAGCTTGAGGAGGTGTATCGGGATGATTTTAAAATTTTTAAAGATGCAGATTGTACCGGCTTTCAAAGAAATGCCATAGAAAATGTTCAAAAATATTAAAATCTCGTACTTTGTTTTTCTCTTTTCTTTTTATAGAATTAAAAAATGGGTTTATTCGTGAATTTGTATTACTCTAGCTTCATGAAAATCATTTAACTAATTCAACTTAATATAACATATTATCTTCTCTTTCCATATTAATTGTCATTCATATCATACCAGCTGGTATACCCGTTCTTCGCACGGGGGAATTGAAAAATTAAAGGATACAGATTGAAGGTCAAAGAAGTTTTTAATGGGCTGATTTTACATGAATGTCAAATTAAACAAACAAAAAAAAGCTTTTGCATATCTCAGCTGAACAACAACATAAAAACATATTTGTTAAATTTTAAGTATGTAGGTCTAATAGCTGATAAAAAGGATTTTTTTTTATTTATAACGTAACTCTTTCCCCGTAACTCTCTTGGGGGTCGATTTTTGATTTTTGAAAATCACCTTCTTAAGGTATCCGAACACGTTCGGAGTACTTTTTAACAAAATAGCATACTAAAACATTATAAATGCTCTTTTAGGACTCAATACCAATAAATATTATTATTTAACTATCAAAATTTAAAATAAAAAACCTGAATTTTACAAAAATCACAATTATAAGTGAAATTTTAGCGATATTTATGAAAAACTTCAAAGCAGTTAGAGAAAAATGTAATAAACATATATTAGTAACAGTATTACTAAAACAAATTGGATGCAATTATCTAGAAAATGTACCAAAATTTTAATTTTTTATTAAAATTTGAAAATTTTAGAGCTGATTGAGTAAACACTATAAGAAATGTTACATTTTTTATGAGACCATTATTTAAATAACAAGCCATAACTCAAAAAGTATTCATACAATAAGAAACATTTTAGTATCTTTTCTAGAAATAACATAAATATCAGGTTCAAAAAGTTTTATAGAAATACATTCGTAATATTTTGAGTTAACAGACTCGACATGATAGATTTTGAGCAATTTAAATGCGCACTTCTGGTAGATCAAAAACCCACTTCCGGTTTCTCTAAATTTATAAAATTGATTGTAACTTGGCTTCATGGTTGTGTAGAAACAAAACAAAGGATGTTTCGTAAAGTCAAAAGATAGCTCTATTCAATAAATAAAAAACAAAAATATCTGCCTTGGCTGAATTTGGTCATTTTCAACGTGTTCGGATACCTTAAGCTAATCTCTGCTCAGCAAAAGTAACGCATTGTTAGAAATTTTGCGTACGCTTAAAATAGTGTAAATAATTTATATCTGAATGTGTGATACGTTAATATAACTTTCTGTTGTACTTATTTCATGTTAAAATTGTAATATTCGCAAGCAACGTCGTTCCTTACATTATAATGGCGATTCAATGAAAGCATGGCGAAATGTTGGCGATAGAGCCAAGTTGGCATCATGTTTGGTGACCATGTTAGCAACTTGGTGATTGATTGAACGGTGCAGAACTTGATATGTTGTAGCGCCACCTGGTGGGGAGCTGCAAGAAAAGGGATAGTACAAAAACTTTCTCCACAAAAAATACATATGCATGCCATTTTTCATAGATCGGTTTAACGGTGTTGGAGTGAAGCGATTTCATATATACAGACTTCCATTTTTATATAGAGAGGTATAGTCATTTTTATCAAAATGAGCTAAGACTTCTGTAAGGAACCTGAACTAAGATTTTCGAAACATAAAATTTGGAAGATTTTTTTTTCGCATATTATTAAATCAGAGTAGAGAAATTTTAACGGAAAAAAACACCGCTAATTATTTGAATAAATCGTAACTCTGAATATAGTCAGAATTTTCCAAAAAAAACATAGTTCAGGTTCTGAATAGTCCTAGTCAGGTGAAATATTATTATTATACAAACATTTTTATAAAAGAACAATGTTCTGAAATATATGTCACTCTTTCTACATTTTTTGGCGAAAAAAATTGCATTTAAATATTTTTATCTCTGGTTATAGTATTTTTAAACTTTATATATATATTCTAATTCAACTGACACTAAATAACAAAAAAATTATTCATTGATATGCTTCTTCAAAATAATGGTTCCGAACGTAGCAGTCACCTTAAGTTTTTAATACCTATTAAAATTATTTCTTAAAAAATTTACTTGAAAAATAAATTCTAGTAGTATTAATGTATCCAAGAATCATAAGCAAAGTGTTCCAAATAACAAACAGAAAATAATTCTTAGTATCCCAACCAACAATCTATCGTTTGCTAACTGATGAAATTTTATTTTTCAAGTCTTTGAAATATAGAGCAAATACCCAAGGCAAAGCAAACAATACCACTAAACTCGCGGGCAAGAACAAAAAAAAGAAAAAAGGAGAAGATGGGAAAAAAGGGGAGAAAAAAGAGAATGTCTTTTAAAACTTTGTTCCAAAGAATTCGCAGGGATCGAGTTTCTCGTAAACAGGAAAACGGGAAAAGAGAAAGGAAAATAATAATAAATATATATTAATTTGAGAAAACTGGAAGCAGTAAATGAGAATAGAGATTTCATTTATTTTTACGCCATTGCTTCTTTTTCCCGCGTTGAGAATTCGAAATGATTCCAGGCTTGAATTCTTCATAAATGCCACCGGAAATGAGGAATAAAAAAACGAGAAGACAAAAATGGAATAAAAGAACAACCAAACGATTCCGGGGGAAAAAATCTAATTCAGGGAATAAGAATTATATTTTCCTCTTCGATTCCATTAGTTTTTGATTCGATGATATATTGCATTGGTTTATATTTTATCGAAACGCATTCAATACAGAGTAACTTCTTTAATGATACCAATAAGGCACTAGAGAAAAGTGTATTAAAGATTAGGTTTTCCTTTTTTTCTTGTATCTACACATAGCGATTGTCTAGAAACTTGAGGGGGGTTGTGATTGGATTTTATTTTCAGCTTTTCTTGATATTTGAAAATAATAAAATCCTTTTCTTTAAAAGGATTTTATTTTCTTTGCAACTACGAATGCTTATTATGTACGCTTTCAGGAAATGAGATTACGAATCTCGAAAAGCTGCACATATTTCGTCAAACGATTTTTGTATTTTTGGTAAATGATTTAAATTTGATATCTCGAGGGTTTTTAAATTTCCATTTTATTTCATTCATAAATCCACTGTAAGCTTTCTAAATTCGACAAATGATTACATGGAATTTATATGTTAAACTCGAAAAATATATATATATATTTTTTTTGCAATAAAGTACCAAATTTCGTTGTTTTTGAACATATTTTTGTGCATTTGAATGCTAATATTAAAATAAAAGTAGGAATATATTTATTTATTACTATTAAAATAAGGATATTTTGAATCAGAATTTCGAAATAGCTTTGAAGCGCTTTAATCCAATTTAAAAATACTGATAAGTTGTCTACTCATTTAAAAAATTGTTTAAGTAAAAGTTAGAATCACCTTAATATTTTAAATCTTTAAAGAAAAAAATTTGGGAATTTTTCATAACTTCTATTTAGTAGTCAAACATGATATATTTTTTGGCTTAGAATTAATAAAAGTACATAAATTTATCTTTAAAAAAGAATATTGAATCAGAAATATTTCTTTAAAATTGGTACAAAAAAAGGAAAATATAGATGTGAATAGAGGCAAAAATCACAGATCTTTTCGTGTATTTAAAATTAAATCATCTATAAAAATAAATACCTGTTGACCTTTTATTTAAAATTCGCTTTTTGTAAAGAACTTAAAAGCCATCCGTTATGGTATGAAGCTGATGGGTGGGATGGTCGATGAAGCATATTTTTGTTTGTATCTTTTTCTGTCTGTTTTTTTTTATATAATTACTTGACGTTAAAAAAATAAAAAAAATAAGTATATTAAAATTAACTAATGAAAAAATTGCTGTTAAAATCTATAAAATAATTTCTTCCAAGAGTTTTTCTGTTGTTGAAATATATTACTGTAACCTTAAACTTGTATGAATCTAAAATATATTTCTATTTCAACAACTACATTAATTACTTTCAAAGCTTATATTGTAAAAGCAAATTTATTACCAAACTACTTAAAGCCTATATTACATCTATGGAAAAATTTTAGAGATGTTCTCAAAGACATATTTTACATTAACCCTTTAACTGGTTTGCCCGTACACCATATGGGCTACCGACAGGTGGTCACAACTGGTTTGCCCGTACAGCGGACATTGACATTTTCCTTTTTCTATCTTTTATTTGCAAATATTTTTATTTTTTATAGTGAGATTATTAGTGCTACGTTTTTAAGAGTTGCAGTTTGCCCGTGGTGCTGAAATACTTCTCCGGGAATTTCATTGCGGTGAAGGAGGGAATTTTTAATTGAAGGCAGGAATTTAGATCCTGTAAAATATTCCATAAAGAAAAAGGGTTGGTAAGGCAATATGCAATTTGTTACTTGAGAAGAAATTAAAATGGAAAGATAATCCAAAGAAACCAATATTATCTCTGCTTTCATTGCAATGTAAGACTTAATATCTCACACCATGCTTCAAATTGTGTTTGCATATATGTGTGTGTGTGCATGAACACACACAAAATTCTCAAACGTTTGAAAAAGAGGTACGATCATGAAATTTTTTTGTAAGTATAAGAGAAATTTTTTTAAGACATGAAGCATGCAAAGTATATTTATAAAAAGCAAATATTGAGGATTTTTTTGTGTTTCACAATTACAAAATAAAAAAAATAGTTTGAAAACTTTAATATTGAAAATTAAAATAAGATTCTTCTATTTTTGTATTCTGTTAAGTATTATGCCTTGTTATATGCAATAAAAAATGTGTCCTTTTTTTGGAACATATTGGGGGGGGGGGGAATTGACCACTTAAGGAGTTAAAATATTTGAAGGAATAAGTATTACAACTGATTTATAATTTATAAGAATTATAGATACATATTCCAAATACCATAATTGCAAATAATATTTGCATATATATTTAATAATTATTTTATGTGATGAAATAATATTTTAAATTGTTATTTATTAAACTACCCTAAATCAATATTGAATAATGTTCACGCTTTTTTAATGTAATTAAATATTTTAATTATAAAAATTATTACATTTAAATAAAATCTCGTTGCACAATGAATTAATTATACATATTATAATTAAATATATTCCATAAAAAAAAAGAAATATGAAAAGTTATGGTGAGTTTCAAATAATTCTGTGGCAACATACTGGAAGAATGAAAACGAGTTTATAATATTGAATAATTCCGCATGATGAACTCTTTCAACGATTTTTAAAATTTGAAGTAATCTTAAAAATTGAAACACGTAATTTCTGAAATAATTAGAGCTGGTTAATTCTTTTTCCTTCAAGCATAACTTTTTAAGAACTGGTAAATTAATGTGCTGTAGGGTAAATTACGATTATATGAATAAAAGAAGATATTATTAATCGTAAACTACCTTTGAGAGAAAAAATTGTTCTATGGTAGGAGGTCATATATTGAAAAATAATACTAAAAAACGAAAAATAAGAGGTATGACACACACACAAAAACGAGACTGGTCCAAAAAATCGTTGTATTTACAGAATCAGTTCTTTGTGACGTTATCACCTTCATAGTAGTTCTTTCAGCATTCACACACTTCTGCATTCGGTGCTGCCATTGCTGGTAACAGTTCTGGAACGAGGTTTTTGGAAGGCCCTTCAGGAGATTCTTCGTTTTTGCCTGAACCTCTTCAACTGAGGTAAAATGGGTTCCCTTTTAGCAAGATTTAACTACAGGAAATAAAAAAAAGTCTCATGGGGCCAAATCAGGTGAATAAGGAGGATGCCCCATCACAGTAATGTTATTGCTGGTCAGAAACTGCTTGACAGATAGGGCCATGTGAGCGGATGCACTGTCTTGGTGCAGCAGCCATCCATCACTCCCCAATTCTGGCCTTTATTTCCCAATGCAGTAATGTTGATTAACTTATGTGAGTGAGAACCCACTCATATCATGTGGTCTGTAATAGCTTACATTGGGCACCAGCACCTTCATGACCATCCACACTGTCCCTTCCCCTGAAAACCTCTTACGCCATTCAAACACATGCGCACGAGGCTAAGTTTCTTCTCCATATACCTCGATTAATATTTGAAATGTTTTCGTGGCTGACTTCTTAAGTTTCACGAGAAACTTGATGTTGATTCGACATTTTTCCGGAAGAATGTGCTCACTCAATGACGCTGCACTTCCAACTGGCTCGATTAATTAAGACGACACTGACCTCATGGATAGAGAGGTTTGTGGGATGATGTCACCGAAACAGTTGCTGCAACTCCTTCTGTTTTCAAACTACACACTTAGTCTCGTTGGGTTTTTTTTTTGTGTCACACTCTGCAATTTCAAAATTTAGTATATCCACAAAGGGATTGAATTTTTGGAAAAATGGTAAAATGCTTAATTTTTCGGCTAGATTATTTTAGACTAAAAATGAAATTATTTTTCTCTAATATAAGTTTTTAAAAATGGTGATTGTTGATAAATAAGTATTGCGCAGTACAATGCACACATTGCAACTTTTCATAATCCCAGTTCTCTCCACTCGTTGCGTCGGGTGAGTCAAATCTAGGTTCTTCTTCATCTACCGCTTTATCATGTACCGCAATTTTGACAGTATTTTTTTTTTATAAATTTAATACTGAAAAACAAGTTAAATATACCTGAAGTTTTTTTTTTCTTTTAACTATTAAGTAAGTGTCTCTCATTGATATAAATGTTAAACAAGTACTGAAATACCTTTTATTTTTTTTATAAAAATTACCTTGATTTTAACCGTAAAAAATGCTGAAATACCTTTAATTTCATTCCCCAAACAGCATAATTAATATAAAAATTATTTTCATTTCATTTTTTGTTTTATCTATATATCAAAGACTATCTTTTCCGTTGGGTAGGTTTTGAAATTCGGAAAAAATATTTTTCGATCTTCCCTAAGGCGTAGTCTTTTTTGAATACCGTCTTTGGTTGCTTAACAAGTTATGTTTAATATATTATAGCTATCCAATATATAAATGGTATTAGTAGTTTGAATTTTTATCAAAAAAAATATTAATAACTAATATATTGCTTCAAATTTTTTCCTTTTTCTTTCGGTAAAAAGATCTTCAAGGAAATCTATCAAGCGCTTTTCCCAGACAAGAGCATATTGCAATTAAAAACATAATCCCAAATCCCATTTTCTGCAAAACCTTTTTTCCTCCCCCTCGTTTTTTTTTGCGACAGCAATAACTTATGCTTTTTTTCATCGCCAACATCTGGCGTGGATCGCACGTGTTCCTTAAGCATACCTTTCCGTCTTCAGGTTGGATCACGGAGGGTTTTCTCAAGAACACAAACAGGGGGTGGATAAAAGAAAAACACTAGGATTCACTCTGGAGGGGGTGGGCTTAAGATCCGAGAACGTTTCGAGAGAACCTGATTTTTGATCCCGAGATGATTCGGTCCTTCTCCCTTTTGCGCAAACTTTGTCGTCTCCCCTTACGCTTTTGTCATCTTTCGTTCTCTGTCGGTTTTTCTATGCTTTCTTGGCAGGGTGCCCACATTATGACTGCTATCGCTGAATTTTGGCGAATATCAGCGAATTAGGCTTTTTAAATGTTACAAATTTATTTGATATGAAATTTGTAAAAGGAACTGGTTTCAAGCTAAAGTTTGTTTATGATTAAGTTCGTTTTTTGGTAAAATTGAATTTTTTCATTGTTTATTTTTAAAAGTGTATTTTGGTATTTTTCACCGATAGAGAGAGTGTTTTGAGTGTGATATCGCACATCACTTTTCCAAATGAAAAAGGGGGCTCACACACACACAATTCCCCTGAGTTCAAACAAATATTTTGAACTTGCAGTCGAAAACACTTGATGTTAATAGTTTTTACAAAGATTAATCCTTAATAAAATTTAATTAATAAAGTAAAAATTTTCTTTGTTGAACTTAGTAAGAATTGACTTTAATTTTTTTCTATTACTTGTTTTTATTCAATTGAAAAACTTTTTAAATACATAAAAATTGTAATAAAAGAATAAAATTGCGAAACATGATGTAGTGTTTTTTTTTAGGTTTCGAGCAGCTATTTTATCACAAAATTAGCCGTTTCTCGTATGCTTCGCTGGGTATTTTACAACGTTGTAGTACTGTGTATTTTATTGTTTTTCTTACTTTTTTTTTAGATTGAGATATTTCTGACTCCTAGCACATTAAGCTTTCTGCATTGAAAAACATTCTTATAGTCCAAACCTCTTGATTTAAAAAAGACAAAACTTGAATTTCCAAAACGGAAGTATAGTGACCATTTGCAATCTGGTTACTCCCCCCCCCCCCTTCCTCGAAATCAACTTTCGAAAAACCTATTTTTAATGGATCTCCACTCGAAAAAGGAACATGTTGGCTGGCTAAATATCAAATCTGTAAGGACCCGTAACTTCTTTTGGTAATCGATTTCCGCAAAACCCGTTCTTAACGGATCTGTACTCAACAAAAGAAACATTTCGACCAAACTTAAAGTTTATAGGTCTGAAAAAGAAAGAAAAAACAGGTGCTTCTTTTTTGTCAAGTCCCGGTAGCCTTCTACAGCTCCCCATGGGAATGAATTTCAGCAAAACCCGTTCTTGGTGGATGTCTATTCAACAAAAGACACACGTTGGTTAAATTTTAAGTCTGTTGTCTTATTTGTTCCACAGATCTCATGATAAGTGAGTAAGGCCCTTCTCTTCTATATATATAGATCAGTGGCGTACAAAAGGGGGAGGGGGCTACCGGTTCCAGAGTTCCCCAAATCACTCCCTTGATTTTTTCCCTATTGATTATAATCCTATGTATATAGTACATAAAATTTAATTAAGTATTTGTTATTTTTATTAGTTTTATTAATTAATGCTATATATTTATTCAATAATTAATTAATTACCATTTTTTTGTTCCTGAAATTCTACAAAATCAAAAGAATATGCTGTGTGACGTATTGCAGCATGATACAAGAATGGTCCACTACGCCACACAGCCATGTAGGGCCGTGGGTAACTTAATGATTAGAGCATCGGACTCCAGACTGGAAGGCCTGGGTTCGAAGTTCGATGCCACCAAATACCCTCCGAGTACACACAGAGTACGTGCTCGTTAAATCAGTAGGTCCGTAAGTCTTGTGGGCGGTCGCAGCAGAAACTACGGGTGCAGGGGTGGGAGTATATTTCCCTCCCCTCCAGTTCCATGCCTAATTGTGAGGTGGAGATAGGTGGTGTCGCCATCTATCATGTATGAACCGAGTCAAATCGTACGGTCACCTGCGTGGTGATCAAAACTTACGACAGGCGTACACCTCGCGTGGCCACGATGAATTTCGTGGGCCTCGATCTGACACCGTCACACAGGTGGCATTAGAAACAACAACTCAAGAATGGAAGACTTTCGACCTTGCACCCACCTACCCTTGAAAAATTCCTGTGTGCGGCACTGATATAGATAAATACAGTGAGTCCATAAAAACATTTTGATTTTTAGAAATACTCCTCGTAGTTATGTGTAGTATTATAAAGAAACTAAAATATCAATTATTTTTTATCAAATGTTTTTATTAAATTGACAGTAGCAAAAAAGAGCATAATTTAAAAATCAATACATATTACAATTAATTAAGTCATTATAAAACTTTTGAACAAAATTTTCATTTTTGTGTCTTCTAAAGGATCAAAACAAAACAAAAAAGAAAAACGTATGAAAATTTATTTGAATAGTATAATAATTCACTAAAATCCCCAGACGGTAAGCTTTCTAGCATACTATTGCATAAAAAGGAATAAAAACTTTTTTACTAAAATAACAGGGTCTAATTTTAGATTCCAATATACATAAAGAGCAAAAAATGAAAAAAGAAAAAGAATTCCTTAGAGATTCTTCAGTGAGAGTTATTGAACTCGCCAGAGTAATCTGTTTATTAGCATCGTCTCGCCAGACAATAAACGAGAGAATTTTGAAAACGAAGCCATTCTCTGACTTTAAAAAGGTGATTGGGAATTCTTATAAATATTTCCTTTAAATTTTTAGAATGATCAAATAGCTTCCGCTTTAAAAAAAATAGCTTTACCATCGTAGGTCATTAATCTGTGGGAAATCACACTTAGATATTTCTAATACCACTAATTTTAGATTATTAATATACGTTGCGTGATAATTTTGAATATAATTTTTTTAATTGGGTATTAATTTTTAGTACTTATCATGTGATCATTGGTTTGAAATAGTGTGGTTACAATTAAACTTTGCGCATTTTTAATACGATGACAATTTAATATTCAATTATTTTTAAACATAGACAACATGAAAAGCATGATAATTGACAATAATGAAAAGTAACCATAACAGATATATTAAAACTAAGATAACATCATCGTTTATGTAATATTGCAATAATAATTTTGTGACGGATCTATACGCGTCTTTCTACTAACCCTCTTGGAAAATCTTAGGATTATCAATCCCAAACAACCCTTTTGGAAGAAGAAATCGTGATATGTAGATTAGGTCAGTTTTATATAGTATAGGTTTTCTAGCTAGTAAGTTCGATAGAGGAGAAAAGATGAATAGACGGAGTTGCCTGGAGATTAAAATACCAGAGAAGCTGTCGGTAAGGAAAGATATCTACCGATCTGGTTGTAGTTATATTGATAGCGCGTTTAGGGCTTTAAATTGTTAAAGATATTTAAGTGATGATTGGTCACATAGCTACATAGTAAATCAAATTTTAGAGTAGTGGATTGATCCATAAAAGGTGGATCAATTTAATAGAATTCTTCTCAAAATTCACGCCTCTCTTAGCAAAATTCCCTCTGCTCTTTCTGGGAACATCTCTTCTTATTTGATTACTTGAATTATGTCTGTGATAATTAGTGTGCTTAATTATTATGACGAGTCGTCCTTCACTTCCTCCCACACCTCCAGCTGGGTCCGAGAGTAGGTCTGGAGTGTTACGATTTCTTCAAATCACAAATATTTAGCAAAATATTAAATTCGATTTAATAACATTTTAGCATCTCTGGAGATTGATGAGGGGTTCCGGATCACATTGGATGTCACCTCTGAATTGTTATTGTGAAATTTTGTGATTTAACTCCTGAAAACTTTAGTGGCCATGGTAGTCAAGTCGTTATGGTTTCGAGCTTATGGCTGGCGTGGCATGAATTCAAGCCCTAGTTCTATTGAAGACCCGCCGTGTAGAGGAGAGGATGCTCGTTAAGTCTGTCATAGCTCAAATTCCTAACGTTGGCGAGGTAAAATATGGCAAGGGTGCTAGTTCAGGGGTCGTCATCTTTCCTTGAACGTGGTTTAAAATATAGTGGTCCATCCCCGATAACCCTCGTATTGCTTTACAAGGTGATGTTGAGAAACACTTACACTGATATAACTTCCTCTCATTTAATTTTCTCCACGAAATGATGAACACCAGGGGGCTGTAGTGTAACGAAGAAGGTCCCCGGAGAACCTAGGCCGTAAAAGCCAAGTGGTTAGGATCACGAACCCGTGGCTGGTATGGCATGAGTTCGAGCCCTTGTACCACTAAAGATTAGCCGTGTAGAGAGGTTGTGATACACGTTAAATCTGTATAGGTTTAAAGGCTTGTTGGAGAGGGGATGCCAGACAAGGTGTTATCCTCTTCACTTGACCAAGGCTCAAAATTACGAAGCCCTTCCCCAATATCCTTCGTGTTGCTTTTTAGTGCGACGTTCAGCACTCATTCCTAGAAGGTCTAGACCTGTTCCCAAATATCATTTATTTATAGCTTTATAACATTCTAGACCTACTCTCGGACCCGGATAGAGGTGTGGGAGGAAGTGAAGGATGACTCGCCATAGTACTTTTCAACTATTTATTCAGCACGCTAACTATCAACAGACACAATTCAAGTATTCAAATAAGATAAGATGTTCCAATAAAGATCAGAGGGAATTTAGCTACGAGAGACGCGAGTTCTGTGTGTGTGTGAGTGAGTAGACTTCTATTAAATTGATCCTCCTTTTATGGATCAATCCACTCCTCTAATATTTGATTTATAATTTAGCTATGGTAACCACTCGTCACTTAAATATCTTCAACTATTTAATGTCAGAAACGCGTTATCAATGCTTACAAATACCCGATATGTAGATATCTTTCCTTGTCGTCAGCTTCTCAATAGTTCTATCTCCAGGTAATCCCGTCTATTCATCTATTCTCCTCTATCTTTCTCAAAAAACTTGAAAATCTATACTATATATAACTGACCTCATCTGCATATCACGGTTTCTTCTTCCAAAAGGGTTGGTTGTGAATGATATCCCAAATATTTCCCAAGAGGATTAGTGGCAGGAAGCGTATAGATCCGTCACAACTTTCTAATGGGGAAAACAGCAGAACAAAATTAATTGCTGTGCATCGACATTAAACCAAATTTAAGTAATTTTTAAACTTTGAAATATCCCATAATTTTTGTTCAAAATGATATCAAACAAAAATTCCATATATGGTTCGGAGAATTAAAAAGGGAGAAAAGAATGATACTTTTAGATATCGCACTGAGTGACACCCATTCTAGTGACGACACTGCATCAGCATACGGAGTGGTGTCGTCTTTCGTATCTTTGCCTACCACGATCCATACATAAATATCGTGTTCCCTCACTTTATAAAAATACTACCAGCCATCTCGTTTTCAATTCTTCACTTCCCTTCACGTCCCTGAAATGGAAAACCTCCACCCCCTCTTAGTATTCGACTGTCACATCAAATCTCTCGAAGTTCATTTTAAAGTCAGCGTGGTTGGGGAGGTTGAGATCAGTCTTGCGTAAGTTGATGCAGAACGGCAGTGTCTGAAGGCACACTGATGGAACCCCGTTCTGATTTTGGACGAGCAGGAATGTTCGAAAATCCTGTCTTTTATGCCTTCTAACTCTATTCTTTTTGTTGGTTTTCGTTTTCCCTTAGCACCCGTCTAGTTATCACGTTGTTCTTCGGCTGTCTATAGATGTCGTTCTTGCAAAAGGGTGTCAAAAGAATCCCTACGTAGGAGTCTGAAAATCCTTACTTCTTGATGTTATTTCCTAACAAAGATGTAACAAGTCATTGTACTTATTTATGAGTTGGTTTATGTGTAACTTATCATATTGATATTGTTACTATATCACTATGACAGTACACATTTTATTTAATAGCTACTTATCAGCTCTATATAATGAATGTAAGGCTATATATATTTTAGTAAAAGTATTTATGCTACTAAAATCTATTAATTTCGCAAAAGTTATTTCTGGTGTGTATATTAAGTCACTTCTACAAAACTTACCACTTGATATCGTTGCAAAAGCTTTTAAAATTTATGAAAGTTTTTTTCATTCCTGGAGAACAGAAAACTTCGATATAAAAATTTTCAGTTTTATTCGAAATACTGACAGAGATGCACAATTTAGTTTTTATTTAATTTTAATAGATTTTAATTATTGTTTGTGAGTACATTTAGGTTTATATTTTTTAGTTTTTCTGTAGGAATTCTTCTATCAAATGACATGAATAAAAAGAAACTGTAAGCAAAAACATAAAAAACAAGGTGAACTAGGACACCCACAATAATTTGTACTTCGGAATGACCGTTTATATATGATTATGTAGTATAAAATTATTCACACAATTTTTGACTTTTGAACAGATTTTTTTAGGAACTGTATTCAATATTAGAACCCAAAAAATTTATACTTTGAAAGAAACTAATATTTTAAAACATTAACAGATTATTTCATTTCCATTTATTATGTTAAAAACAAAGTTTGTCACCCATCCAGTATAGTGGTTAGTGACGTGGACTGCTGTGTCGTAAGGCTTGGGTTCGAATCCCGGAGGCATGGATGTTTATAAATGTATAGTGCCTTTGTGGCTTGGGGGTACTCATCTAAATAGACGTCGAGCCACTAGTCATCTCGTGAGGGTGGTAGAAGGGGAGGAGCCCCTGATTCCCAGGATGCTCTCCCTCTAAATTAGGGTGGAAACGGGCTAAAAATCATACTGTCAGCTGCATGTTGCTCAAGGCTAATGCCAACGACAGGCACGGACAAGACAACAGTAACAACAAAGTTAACTGTAAAAAAAATTCAGCTATTTTATTAATAAAAAAAATAGAGATTTTTTTTGAAGAGATAATGGTATTATATACATATTCAGCATTTTCCATGGCATAAATTCTGAAAAAGCAATGTATAAAATAATAAAAACATTTAAACACAATTTTCTGCACTTAGTGTCTAGGATATTACGTTTGAAACTCTGAGAACACATTTTAAAACAGGAAAAAAGCTGTAATATCTAAGCAAATTTTCAATTTTATGACACATATTCATTTATAATTTAATACATAATTTTTTGAAGTATATTAAAAACTATGATAACCTTTACATCAACTGGGACAGTTAAATATCAGTTTAGCATTACAAATAAGAGAGGAAATTGTAAATAATAAAAATGAATAGGTATAAATAATACATAAAAAATGAATAAAATGAATAGATATAAATAATAGATGAAAAATGAATAGATATAATAATAGATGAAATAATAAATAAATAAGATGAAAATGAATGATATAAATAATAGATGAAAATGAATAGATATAATATAGATGAAAATGAATAGATATAAATAATAGATGAAAAATGAATAGATAATAAAAATAGGTTGGAAATATGTAATACTGACTTCTATAGAGTATAGTAATGTTAGAATATTAGACTGTGTGTGAAGAATTTTTAAACTAAAAAAAATGAAACCCAGAGAGTTATATTTTATTATTTTTAAAAGAAGAAAGCTTCTATAAATGTGGCCACACACAACCGTAAGGATAATTCAAAAATAACAACATTTCAGATTTGAAGAGCGTTTCCTTCAGTTAGTGAATATTAAATTAAATAAACAATTAACTCTCTCAATAAAACTCTTTGCAAATCTTGATATAAATAATTAAGTCAAACCTAGTTATTATTTTATCTTTGCGTTTTTGGTATATTATTTCTCTCTAAATGCGTTTATCAAATTAAAAGAATCAAATAATATTCATTATTAATTTTTTGAAATTTTTTGCAATTACATAGAAAAATTCTCATCGCTTTATAAGTTGTAAGAATAAACGTGCATGGTTATTATGTTCTAACAGTAGCGTACACAAAGATTTTTCAAGAGGGGGGATTTCCAAGGTCGAATGTCCATCATCTCGTATCGTACCTCAATAAGACGCTAAACGTATTCGTTTGATTTTATCGATTTTGGGAACAAAAAACATTAAAAATTAAACTATTGAATTAATAATTAGCATTAATTACTGAAATAAAATGTGAATTATAGATGATTAAATTTTACGTATTACGTATATAGGATTATCATCAATCGGCAAAAAATTTAAAGGCTATGAGGAATGCCAGAACCCGAGGACCCCCCCCCCCCGTGTGCGCCACTGTGTTAAAAAAAATGATACCTTCTCCCTCTATCCACCCCAATTTCTTTGAACTATAATTAAACTTTTTAAATCTAATACAATTGACGTGTTACTTTCCTTTTTAAATTCTGATTTAAAAAAGAGAATTGCGTGGAATAAAGAATTTTTAATGCTTAAAATCTTATTGTTCCTGATTTTGATTTTCATTTTTCACTAAACAACAAATGTAAAGAAGAAACAGTTTTAAATTCTTTTGCAAAATGTTTTGAAATAAAACTTGCACGTTTTAAAATAAACATATAATCCTATTTACTTTGAAAATCATTTTTTAAAACGATACTCTTTACTACAAGAGAAAGCAATTTTCTCTGCCAACAGCAATCCTATTCAAATTCCATTAAATCTGCATTTTAATGGAATATTTTTCCATATTTGGCTGTTGTTTTTTCATTGTTAAGCAGATTCAAATAAACGTTCATAATAACATGCAAATATATCTTTGAAATACCAAATTCTAATTTTCTCCATGATAAGTTATAATGTTAATCATCTGTATATAATAGTACTCAAAGTGTTTGTTTTACTAAGCCTAACTCTTTTTTCATACATTGATGAATTAGAATTTAAATTTTAACATAATTTTTAATGCTTTTTTGAAATATAATTATCCAAACTATGTAATAAATTTGAAGATTAAAATTATTTCAATATTTTTTTGCTGGCATTATAAAAATTGGATTGATTATTCTCTAGAATTTCATGATAATTATAAAAAATTTTAATAAAACATTGCTAAATATGTTATTACAATAAGTCTTATCTATCCTGAAATTAGCTCAGAATAAATTAGACAGAAATTAAAATAGTATCCATGTACATTTGAGCGTTTACAGTTGAAAATGAAATAAGCGTACGCGTATTTTAAAAGATTTTTACAATGCAAATTATATCATAGCCAATTTGTTCTATTTTTTCAATTCCTACTATTAGTTCCAATTTTTAGTCGTTAATAAAATACTTTTTATTCACCCACTGAAGTTTAAATACTTTTTTTAAACTTGTAGTGTTTGATGCTTGAAGTTGATACAGTTTTTTGAAACATTAATTTTAAAAAAATGTATTTTTAATTTTAAATTTATTCTGTTTTATTTCTGACGAAGTTAGAAAAAGCTGCAACAGATGGCGCCAATTTTTTTAATGAATTTTTTCTTGGCTTCAAATACATTTTTTTTAAACTTTTAGTGAGTGACACCAGATGTTAATACAGTTTAATTAAACTATTAATTCATAAATTAAATTTTTCTTTGTTGACAAAGTAGAAATGGTTTCAAAAAAATTATATTAATTATTTTCTTTACGGAGTCTTCGAACTTGTATTTAATGAAGCTTAATCCAAAAGATTTTTCTTCAACAAAAGAAAAAGGTTATAATATATATATCGAAAGATTTATTTAAAACTTTTTTATATGTTTTCTTGATGAATTACAATACAATTTTAACTTAATCTTTAGTTCTTAAAGACTTGATAGTTGTATGATGGATTTTACAAGTCCTTTGAGAACAATTAATTCTTGTTGAAAAAAAATCATTTTTAATTCTTTATTTTAAATAATATAGAATTCAAAGTAAAACTTAGCAGTAAATCCTTTTAACTGAACAAATTTTCTATATAATTCAAGTTTATTAAATTAAATTTTAAATATTTTTATCAGGAATAATAAGTTTTGTTTTAATAAAATTAACAACGTTCAAATTTTAAAAAAAACGTTCAATTTCCAAAATAACTTATTTTTTATCAAAATATTCTAAAATAAGTTTTTTATAAATAAAGTTGCTTATTTCAAAGAATATTCACTCTATTTTTATTTGTTATGGCTTTTCATTTTTACAATTCATTCCTCGAAAATGGCCATAAACTACCATACTTAATTTCTCAAAAATGGATTCGATGTAACGATTCTTTGAATTAATTAAAAAATTAACATAAAAGTATGTAACAAAGTTTTTAAAAATTTTAATTTTAACTCTTATAACATAACTATTAAGACTGATCTTTATATTATTCTTATAATAATTCTTATAATGAAATTTTTAGGAACTGATGTTTTGTATAAAAAAAGAATAATTTAAAATTGTAAACTGCTAATTACTTTTAACAAATACGCTCGAAATATGTTTCTTGTCTCAAAAATTCTTCAATTTCATTACCATATTCTGAATTTTATCATTTATAGAAAGCTATTGTATCTTAATATACTACGAACATTTTGCTTAATTACTAGTCCAAATGTATCTTTAACCATATATGTTCAAGAAAAAAAGTTTCTTAGTTTTACGCATGATAAACTAATGCATATGTGCTGTACTACTCAAATTAATAGTATTTATAATTTTTTTTTTATCAGAAAAAATATTTTCCAATGAGGGCATCTTGTTTTACATTGACACTAATATTGTTACCTTGGAAATAACATCTAAAATAGGATTATCATTTTTGTAGAAATAATAAATTATTCTGAAATATGAAAATAAAGATAATTATTCAACACTAAGGATTAAATGCTTCTAGTTTTAAAAACATATCAGTAAATGTTTCTATTGAATGATTTCTCCGTCAAAAAGAAGATAGAAATCTTCGAATAAATCCAGGCTTCTCCACTTTCACGAAAACAGAGATTATAATTGAAACATCGCCAATACCACTACTAAAACGTTTCATCATCATTACACATCTTGGCACGTTGAAGGTTCGCATTATAGGTTATTTGGCCGTCATCCCCCTTCGCAAAATCTAATAAATTGGCGACCACTCAAAAACGGTTACTTCAATTACTGTTCCAAAAAATAATCTTGCAACCCTTAAAATATCGAGAGGGCCAAGTTACCTCACTGAAGGAGGGTGGCTGATGAAGTGCCGTGAAGATATCGTTTGGTAAAAAGAGGGGTGGACTCTTAGCAGCGGATGCTGTAGACTGGAGAAATTCTAGAAAAGCGAAATCTGAGAACTTCAGTGAGAAATTCCCCTAGTGGTTCACTCGCCCCTTCTTCTGGTTTACACCAAACGATATTTCTCGACCACCCTTCTCAACCCCTCTTCTTTTTTTCTTCCGAGCGTGGGAGTAAAGTCAAACAAAGTGGTGAGGGGGGTGGAGGGGAATTCCGTTTAACCTCCGTTGGCATCGGAAACCGGGGGATGAAGTGAGGGGTTTGGGATGAGGTTTCAGGAAACGGAGCGGAACCGACCGGAAAGGCGTTTCCAGGGTGGAGGAGTAGATATCGTTTGGGAGTGCAAAGACAAAGTTTTAGTTCTCAAAGGGGTTTGTGGAGGGTCGTTCCGGATCGAATATTTTTGCTTTTGAGCGTTTTCTGAAAAGAGTCGGTAATAAGGTTGGTCTATTCCACTTCTGGTGTTCGTTTTCGTAGTGTAAAGTTCAAAAAAAGAACACAAAAAATATCAAATTTCCGATTATTTTTTTCATAGACTTACAATTCAATGATACACCAGAAGTATTATAAATTCCCCACTTTTCTAGTCTGAATGTACAATAGAAGAATTTTAATAACTGATACAACCAGGCCATTAGCAAGATGTGCAAAATTAAATTGTAATTTAACTACCTTAAGATATTTATAAGTGCGAAAATGATGTTCTTAACATTTTTTGGAGTTAACATTTTAAACTGGTTTGTTTGTTTCAATCGGTTGGTTTGTAGCTCAAAAACCTACATCATGACTGGTGGGTGTCAAAGTTCTGCTGATGATTCGCATTGAATCTATTTCCTTTTCGAATATTGTTGGGAATTTTTTGTTAAAATACTTTCAATGAATAGTTCATGGCTTAGCTCACAAATATATTAGCATCTTTACAGCTTAAAACAGTAGATAAGAGAATTAAAATTACAAGGCTTTTTGACATTAATTCACTCATACGTTAACTAGAGCCAGAAATAAAACCATACCTTTCTCACCTTCCCATAATAAAAGTTTATGTAAAAGAACTTTTAAATACAGGAAAAAATTTCAAATGCTACATTCGAAATTCATGAAAAAATAATAATACAGTAGTTAAATGACTACTATTTTCGCAAAACAGTCATGAAGATAAATTACGTCCACAAAGCAAAAGAATAAGAACCAGACGCGCGATTTTTCCTGTGCAAGCTTTATCAATTAATTTAAAAAAGTTGGCAAGCAGGTAGACATGTTTCATCTAATGGTACTTTGCGAATTTATGAAAATTACTATAATTTAAAAAATTTTGAATACAAAATCAATTAAACGAAGCTAGCAATTTCCTGCTTTTGGATAACAACTGACTATAAATTTAATCAAAAAGAAAATACTTAGCAAAGAGGTTTATAAAATCAAGATGAAGGAAATTTCGAATTATTTTAAATAGAATAGCAGCTCATCTGAATAAAATAATTATTTTACAAATAAAGGGAAATAAATTTATGTTCGAGTGAAACTTCACTATATTAAGTTACAAAAAAAATATTAATTCAAATATTAGAATTTATACTATTTTAAGAAGTTCATTAATTATATCAATCAGACCATTAATTAAATCAATTTGAGTGTTCTAAATCAGTGATCCCCAACCTTTTTACTGCCGAGGACCGGTCAACATTTGATAATTTTACCACGATCCGTTGAGGGGGGGGGGGGAGGAAAACGTTGAGTGTTTATATTTTAGATTGTTTTGATTTATTAATTTTAATTTAATTCTATTTAAACAAGCCTTTAGTATAGAATACACACAAAAATGAGCATAAAGAGATTTAACATGGAATATAAAGAGATTTTCATAAAAGGTCGCGCCTTCCTAAGAGAAATACACAACAGTATATAAAATGAAAATAATTTAATGTTCCTTGTGGGGCCCAGAGCTATTTAATCCACGGACCGGGGGTGGAGACCACTGTTCTAAATTAATTAAGGCTCTTAGTTTAAAAATTATCTGATGACTCTATCTATATACTTTTTTATTTATGTATCCCTAAAATCATTATTACAAAAAAAAAATTGAGGGCTTTTTTTTTTGTAATAATGGGGGAAATGCTCTGAAACAACTTTTACGTTATTTTTCTGTATAGCTTTTGTAAACATGTTAAAATATAAAAGTTGAGTGAAAATTTTAAACTACGTAAAAAAGTTTTTGAATTTTTTTTCCAAATGATTTTAATTAAATTTTTATAAATGGAGCAACATACACCTGTTTTTGGTATTGGTTACGGAATAGGGTGAATCGCGATTATGAAGAGGGAAAAAATATTATTAATTGCAGCCTATTTATGCTGAAAAGATGTTCTATGGCTTAGGGATAAGGTGAAAAATCATTTAAAAATTTAATATCACCACAAAGTGATACAATTTTCGAAAAAAATGGAAATTTTGGTTAAAGGATTTTAGACTCAAAATAAAATTATTTTTCTTCAATATAAGTATTTAAAAGTGTTGATTATTCATAAATGATTACAGAGTTGTGAATAGTACATTGTATACATTGCAACATTTCGTAATCCAAGCTTTTTTCCGTCTTCCACTTTGTCGTGCAATACAATTTCGACAGTAGATTTATTTTAAAAACTTAAAACTAAAGAAGCTGTTCAATGTATCTGATGTTTTTCATTTTAAATATTTAGTAGGTGTATCTAACCGTAATAATTGTTCAAAAAAAAACTAAAATATATGGGCTTTTTGTAAAACAAAAGTTACCTTCATTCCCTTTGTGGCAATACATAAAATGAATATAAACTTTTTATTTTAAATTCCCCTTCATCTGTATATGAGAGAACATCTTTTCCCCGCACTGGTAGGTTTTGAAATTCTAAAAGAAAAAAAAATTCGATCCACTCTATTAAGCAATTTAGCGGAGAAACACACTGTTCAATAACTTACAATTTTCATCCATTCTCATAAGTAATGTTTTTGCAAACAAAAATAGTTTATCTTTCCGAACATAAAAAAAAGAATCTAATAGAATTCCAAAAAAGTGTTAAGAAAACTCATCCTATAAACCGACCAATCAAACTACAAAAACGTGTATTACCTGATACGTCAGAAAATTCTTAAAAGCTTACTGCTCATTTTATGATATACTAAGTCATCCTATACCCTTTTCTTTTATGATGCCAGTTTTCAAAAAGAAAAGAAGGGGTAAAAAAACGAAGAAAATTATATTCATAAATTTTCCTTCACAGACACTCTTGTGCACTTGAAAACCGTCATTATGCAAAAATTTTTACTCATCATTAAAGAACGTCAAATGACGGTGGATCCCCAGTCAAGTAAAAGAAGGGCGAAAATATATTCTGGAAGTTTCGGAAAACACGACTCTTGTTTTAAAAGCTTAATAATATGGGACGTCTGGATATAAAAGTGGGAAACAGGAAATTCGGCTAAAAGCTGCATTATGAAAACGACCTGAAAGGTTAAATTGAATCTCTAAGTGGAGAAGCAATTACGCGAAAGGAACTTCTAATATGTAAGACTGAAGGGGATATTCTATACTAAACAGGAGCCAAGCGCCATCTTTGTTTGGAGGACTTAAAAGACCAACCACATTTTGTACTGTTACTGCTAACACTAAATTTCGTTCAATAGAGTTTCAAAATGTTTTCGACAATTTTGGATATTTAAGGTAAAGATAATTAACGATAGGATTGTGATTTTAATGATTTTCCTGAGGAAAATGGCAAAAGTTTTCCACAGAACAAAATTGCTTGAAGTTTCATTAAATATTTATAATAGAAGCAATATCAATAGCTCTTTTCTTTTGTTCCGAGCAATATATATATATATATATATATATATCTTTAAAATAAACTTTCTTTTAAACTCTGGAGCATTTTAGCTAAAGATAATTTAGAATAATATTGAACTTTTCCACAGAATTAATTAATTTGTTTGAATTATTATTTTATAAAAAAGAGCAAAAAATAAATCGTTTTTTTTTTTTTTTTTTTTGCAATGCCATCAAAAATGTGCCATCGATAAAATCTTTCTGAAGTTTTTGATTATATTAATAGTTTGAGCTAATTTAAAGAGGAATTAAAATTTTAATATTTTAAGAGTTTTTACTTGAAGAATTAATTCATTTTAAGTTTTATTAAAAATTATAACAAAACCAATACACATCAATCGTTCTGTTCTTTTGTTCCGAACAATAAATATCTCAAAGAAAACTACCTTTTAAAACTTTCGAAGATTTTAGCTAAGGATAATTTAAAATTAAATTAAATTTCTCTCAGATTCAATTCATTTCATTTAGAATTAATCATGTATAACAAAAACAAAATAAATCTCTTTTTTTTTTTTTTTTTTTTGCTATATTTTATCAAAAATGTCATCTATAAAATTCTTTTGAAGTTTTGAATACATTATAATTTGAGCTCATTTAAAATTGTACTAAGATTTTAATGATATTTAAAGTTTTTTTTTTTTGGAAGAATCAATTCATTTGAAGTTTTATTAAACATTTATAAAAGAACCTAGATAAGAGTTACAAGAACCTAGATTAAGTTATTAGAAATCACACTCTGAAACTTTTGAATTCTTTAGATGGAGTTAAATTTAAAATTGAATTAAGCTATTCAGGTAATTGACTCATTTGAGTTTTAAATAATATTTATAATAGAAGCAAAATATTATTTTTTAAGTTTATTGTTCTTTTGTGTTATATATTTTCATAAATGTCACTAAAAAGTTACAAAATGTTTTTGAAGCTTTTGAATATTTCAGATGGATTTAATTTAAAATAAAATTAATTTCATAAAGTTTTTTTAAGAATCAAAAAAATAATTAGTTTGACGTTTTATTAATTATTTAAAATAAAAAAATTACAAAGTGTTCAAAGAATATTTTTTTATCATTTTTATTATTAATACTTTTATCAATAAATTATAAATTCATTTCGAGAACTTGAGAAGATTTAAATTGTTTTCTTTCTGAACAGAATCATTATAATTTAATAACAGAATTATTAACTTAACAGAACTTTCTAACAGAATTATTTAATTTATTGAGAATAATTTTTCTATCAAATTAATGCATTTTAAATGTGTTTAGTATTCGCTATTATTAATAAACATGAATTTGAAGGAGAAAAAAATTTGGATGCACATTTAAAACTTTCATGTTGATTATTCTGACATTTTAAAACTTATAATTATAAATAAAATTTCATATATTAATTATTAAACATTTTATATTCAAGTAAAATTATTTTCCCACAATAGTATTGTTCATTGAATAATATTGTAACAAGATATTTGAATAATTTAACGATAAATACTAGAAGTAAACACAAATTTGTGACCAAAGAAATATTTTTATTAATTTTACTCGGGATTTTCAATGATATATAATGTCAAATATATAAGAAAATCACGGTAGATAAAATGTCGCAAACTCGCTATAAAATATTTATAGCTCGAAATTTGGTAATTTAGCCTTTCATTCATTTGTACATTTTTCAACATAGTTTATAAGAAAAACGTATTTGAAGATTTATTTCATATTGTATTTACTGTATAGTTATTTTATTATTTTTAAAAAAATTCCTGAGATCTTACACATGGAATATTCCAAAGTCAGTAATTGTTGGCAATTAAATTTAACTACAAACGTGTATCTAAACAAAAAGCAATAGAATAAGGGAATAAATATAATTTGCTTTTAGGGATTTTATATCAATTGAAATTGAATTACTAGTTTTATGTACATACATCAATATTTACTTTTGAAAATCTTTTTCCGTGATCAAATATGGCTGCCCAAATGGAACTCGAACCTCCATTCTTTCTTGGAGTCGCCTTCAGTCATCTTTGAAGTTATATCTTACTCCAGTTGCCCATTCATAACGCACCGATGTTAGAGAAGCCCACTACACGAATTTGCAATCGGGAAAATTTCCGGATAAAACTCCGGTAATTTTAAAAATTTTCTCCGCGTACTTAGTGGATCATTTGAGCTCCGCTGACGAAATATTATGTAAAATGAATTCGGAGGGATGCCATGCAAAAGAGATCAAGTGCTGCCGAAATTGACTTTAAGACTTCGCAAGGGGACCGAAATGTGTTTATAATGATTCTTGGCTGCGCTCACTTGTAACTTTGGGCTGTAACTTTCGCTGATCGGGTTTCTGGAGCTGTTGGTAGCATTTCTCGTTTGGAAAATAAAAGAGAGTTGGCTGTTTAGGAAATGAACAGCGAATATTTATTTTGGGAAGTGTTTTGCAGTAAAATTGTTTAACAAAATAAATTTGTACATTAAAGGTAGAAGAAATTGGCATGTAAGTTACTAGCCGTTACCAACCCGCTTCGCTGGATATTTCAGGGTTTTTTATGACCACAGTTGCGCACACAAGGGGGAGGGGGTTCCTGGGTCCAGACCCCCAAAGCCCTTGAACTTTTTTCAATTGATTATAATCCTATGTAGCTGGCTGGGTGGCGTGTTTGGTTTGTCGCTGACTTTCTGCACCTAAGGTTGCGGGTTCCACCCCGGCAAAAGTCGGTGGATTTTCATGATGCAGAAAATTGACAGTGGTCATTATGCGGCATGTAAGAGATCCCTAGAGAGTCTTTTTGGCTAGGGTGCTCTCGGCAAAATTAAATCCTAGTACAGGTTCGCATCGTAAGAGCTCAATTGCCTCACTCAAGTTAGGAAACTGGGCGTCAAAATTACCTGCGGCGATTGGTATCCGCCTATAGGGTGCCGCGCTTAAAAGAGATACCAGCTTTCGGGGAACGTACTAAGTCTGCAATAGGAAAACACCAAACCGCAGCCGATTAGAAATAAAAAATAATTCCATGTATGTAGTACGTAAAATTTAATTAAGTATTTGTTATTAATAATTATTTTTAGTTATTGCGAATTATTTATTCAATAATTAATTTTTTTACTGCTTTTTGTTCTCGAAAATCGACAAAATCAAAAGAATACGTTGGGCGTCTAATACGCCACCCAGAATGGTAGACTTCCGACCCTGGACCACCCCCTCTCAAAAATTTCTCTGTGTGCCACTGTATGACCCTATGTAATTTTTATATTACTGACATCTAAATCATTCCTAAAATGAAAGTATGTTTTATGTAACCTCCCTTTGGGATTCGATTTTGGCAAAACCCGTTTTTAGCGGACTTATGTTCAAAAAAAAGAAAAGAAACATATTCGCCACATTTAAAGACTGTAGACCTAAAAATTCACAATTGGGAACTTATTATATATTACACCACCGCAATCTACCATGGGTTTCCACAAAACTTATTATTAATTGATCTCTAATCACCATAAGACACATGCCTGTCAAATTTCAAATCTTTAGATCTAATAATTAAAAAAATGGGAATTTTTGTATATAAAACCCCGCAACCCCCTATGGAAGTCGCTTTTTGAAAAACCCGCTGTTAGTGGATCGCTACTAAAAAAAATGAACGTTTTTACCAAACTTCAAGTTTGTAGGTCTTATAGTTCCGGAGTGAATGAGTGAATCACTCTTCTGGAAAAAAGACGTATGGATAGATTATGTTGCCCCTATAGTCTGGAAAAAAGTTGAAGAAACTCTTTAAATTTGACTAAAGCAAAAAAACATAGTTTTCTTTCATTTTTCAAATTACTATCCTGAAATAAAGTATAGAACTAGAAGATATGGAGTGAATTATTACGCAGAAAACGTATTAAAAAGCAAGGAAATATGAAATATTATTTTGAAAATTACATCTTACATTTTGATTAATATCAAGACTTCTACTTTAAAAAAAATGTACGTTTTTATTGTCAGGTTAATTGTAGTTTGTCTTCTTTAAGCAAAACCTGCATTGGGAATTTTAATAGAAATACTTAGTTTTTATTTTATTTTTATTTCTGTTTGAAAAGTAATTATTTCCTTAAATCTTTAGGATTAACTAAAATCTTACTCAAAAAAATAATTTTCAATTCTGCAGACTTTCCTTTCTAGTGATTTTATCTTTGAAAACAAGCATTTCTTTTAAGTCTAAAAATCCTATAAAATTCCTTTTCGTAATCAATTTCTCCATCCTGTTAATTTACTCTATCTGGTACATTCGGAACAGTTGTTGAAAAGGCAATTATTTCACGAAAACTATTTTTTTTTCTATCCGAGTTTATGAAATTAAAGAAGAATAAAAAAGCGCATCTTTTCAGATTATTTGAAGACGTTAGGAATTCGTTAGAGAAAGTTTTGAGCAACTTTAAGCCTTTTTTGAAAATAACTTTTAAACTAATCGTGTATACTTAACTCTAATTAAATAAGAAAAATTTTTAAAAACAATACATTTTTAAGAAATTTCAAGCAAATTTTGAAATAAAAATGTCGATAAAAAAAAGAAGAAGACTTACATAAGCAATTGATAATTACTCGATATAATCCATTCAAAACTTATCAAAGCCATTATCAGTATTTGTGTTATAGTTAGTTAACGATAATTATTGTTTTTTTTTCTAGAAATACTTAACTTATTTGAAAAACTATGCGCAATAGAGCGTCTCTCTCTCTATATATATATCATGTCATACATTTTTTAATTAAAATTTCTTGAAAAAGTTGTGACAAATGACATAGATATATTAGCTTATATATAAACTAGTTATCTTCAACTTATACCTATTTCTGCTCTAACTAATAGATAGTAAGTAGGATTTATGTTTTTTAATAATATTTTCATATTCTAATAAGCTATAAAAGTGGGGAAAAAATTGTTAAAAATTTACAAAAAGTAACACAAACGCAGCACATCCTGTTCCAAAAGTTTATGAACAAATTTTCAATTTTTCGATTCTGATGTATTGCTTTGTTATTCATTTTTAAAACGACCTTCAGGATAACAGATATTTTAATTTTTACAAAAAACTAGAGCACTTTATCTTAGTTATTATATAAAATTGCTTAATAGAACATTGATTATATTACCATAAGGGACTGCAAATTTGGTAATAAAACAGTGATTGATAAAAAACACTTTTACTACTTTATACACAGAAACATACACAAAAAAATTCATTTAATTATATTTTCAAAAATTTATTAGCAATCGCTGGCCTTGTTTGAGCATTTTTTTAAAAAAACACACATTTCGAGTAAAATGCGTCTTAAAGTAGGACATCTTGCTTAAAGTAATGGCATCTGCTTTTACTAAAACGCGGTAGTCGGATGCCATAAGACGATTGCCAATTTCAGCTACGAAAAAGTACGTTCTTTAATCTGATTTTTGGACACAATGAATGTTAAATCAGTTGAAATTCATCTTCAATTTGTAGAAAATTATGCTGAATATGTAATGAGTAATGAAATGGGAGAAAAGTGGGTTCGACAATTAAAAGATGACAGATGAAGCGTGGAGTGGATGGCCTTCTGCTGTGAGTGACGGTTTGCTTGTAAAAGTAAAAGATTAAATCCGTGAAGACAGACGGTTCAAAATAACATTGTTTTGTAACGCATTTCAAAAATTATCCATTGGTAGCGTCTTTCCTAAAAGAGGGTATAGATAAGTTGATTTCCCGATATGGAAAGTGTTTGAGCAATGATGATAACCATAAAGAAAAATAACTTCCTACATGCTCTTTCACGTAAAGTGATTGTAAAAAGATATTTTATGAGAGTTTTTCCGATATGGTTTCCGGGTATGGCTCTAATGCCAATTTGCCTGCCGCCATATTCCGCAGTTAGCACAATACCATAATATTAAATAACTATTAAAATGATATATTTCATCTAAAAATGACATAATGCTTTCCTATAATTCAATCATAGAAAACCATTGAGTTTTAGCAGAAGATTATACGGTAATTAATCTACATTCTTCCTCACATAACAATACGGCCCAGAAAAATGAATAACTGCCAACCAAACAAAAATGCGACTATTTCGCAATTACTAAACAATGTAATCCTTCACTTTATTCAATCATCCAACGCTCAGCACTTTCTAATGAAGAGGGATATTCGATACCCCGCCAGCGTTAATTCCGCTCCCACCCCCTTAATTTTCTTCCAACAACAGCAGACAACCACTGAGCTGTCAATTAACAGCCTTCCCTTATAATTGCCTCCACGGGGGGCCATGATGGGTTGGAGATCTGTCTCCTCATTGTCTGTTTTAATATCACTGCGAGAGAGAAGGGGAGAGTGGTCTATGTCTGGCTCGGGGTCTGTGGATGGTAATGATTATTAGTTGATTATTCGCAAAGACTATCATTTCTCTCGTGTGGATTTATTTGTTAGTTGACGAAGTTAGATGGGTATGGTGAGTGTGAATGCATATTCCATTAAATGAATATTTTCAGTAGCATTATGTTAAATTTATCATTAAGCAAGAAGTGAAGTGAATGAGTGAGCTATGTTTACATCACACTGTAAAACTGTAATAGGATTATTGGCGATGACCCTCATAATTTTGAACCACGATCAAGTGACGAGAACGACACTTGAGCTGGCACTCCCTCTCTAAGCTACCACAACAACGGGAGACGTTTGTGTGTGAACCTGGACATATTGAACGTGCAACGGCCGCTCTACACGGCGGATTTTCAGCGGAACTAGGCTTGAACTCATGACACGCCAGCAACGAGTCCGTGACTTTGACCACTGGGCTACCACGGTCACCAGCAACAAGAAGAAAAAAATTAAACAAATTTGATCTATATGATGAGAATTTGGGTACAGTAATTTAACTGTATTGTATTGAATTGGAGAGAGTTGCATTGTGTTAAATTATATTGGCTATAATATTGCATAAACTTGAAATAAAAAAATAATTAAAAATGTCTTAATATTAATTAAATAATTTAATATTAATTAAATACTTTGCTATTTTAGCATTAATATATGTGCAAAGTTTTTTTTAATTTAAAAAGAAACATTAAAAAGCTATGAATATTAAAAAGAAAAATTCAAAATGAAATTTTATAAATTTCTGGTGGTTTGTACAATTTTAACATTTTTTTTTATGATTCTAGCAAATATTTCACGAAACAATTTTTTTAATGATTTCATAACAGCTTATAGAAAATTTTCGCGATTTTTTTTACTCTTACAAGTTATATTTCTCACGCTAAAGGTAGAATTTTCTTTCTTTTTCTTTAAAAAATCAATATTCATCAACACGTCACTAAAAATTTTAAATTATACTTCTTCCATTCATAAATAATTACCCCACATTTTAAATTGATTCATAATATCGAAATTTCAATAACATTTGCATAGAAAAAATTCTTATTTTGTAACTTATTTTTACTTATTTTCAGTGAAATATCATAAAATACCAAGTAATGACTCCTGGAATCCTTCCTAAGAGGTGTACTAAGAACATTAAATTGTTTTTTCAAAACCCGAAATATATATCATTCCTTTTTTCTTTCCATTCCTAAAAAACCTGGAAAAGATTTAAAAATAAGATTAAAAAAATAGTTTTAAAAACTTCTGCCGTCAAATTAAAAAAAATTAAAAAAAATGTTTTTTTTTTATAACTGATACAAATAAAAATACTTTTAATGCGAGGAGGATTTAAATTAATATATTTAAAGCAAGCTTTCCAATCAAAAAAGTATAAGCTATAATTAAATAGTTTCAATGCAAAGATATGGAAGTATCTTTGAGATTTAAATAAAAACTTGAGATTTTACATTGTGAGTATATTAACCCTTGTAACCATGTAACCACTAGTGGATACATGTTATGTTTAGGACAAAATCCCAAAATAACCACACGTGGTTATTTTGGTGTACAATCAGTGTAACCAGCACAGGAAACATTTTAAGGTAGTTTTTTTCGTAAAAAATAGCACAAACAATTACAATAGTTTAGTTACAAAAAAAAAAATTGAAAAAATAGGAAAATTAAAATTTTAAAATTACAAATCTTTGTGAAATTGCTTTAAATCTCGTTAGGAACAAAAAGCCTTTCCACGTGCGTTACATAAGTGTGTTGTCATTTTTGTGTTTCATTTCTTAAGCTTTTTAATCAGAAATAGATAAATCCGTATCAGAGTCACTGTTGTATTCATCAGTATTCTCATTGTGTTTCAATTTCTTTGAAATCCAAAGACGATCCATATTGGCAAGAAAAAAATAAAAATAAACTAACAAAAACAGTTATATACAAACTTTAGAAAGCGAAACGAAACTCATACGAAAGTATGCCTTAGTCAGCGTCAAAAGGAAAAAAGAAATGTGAGTCGCAACGTCAAAAGTCAGTATCTCCAGAAATTTGGGGTTTC
This sequence comes from Trichonephila clavata, assembly GCA_019973975.1. Lineage (NCBI taxonomy): Eukaryota > Metazoa > Arthropoda > Arachnida > Araneae > Nephilidae > Trichonephila > Trichonephila clavata. Next base: position 1,410 of record BMAO01005149.1, on the reverse strand, counting down.
TGGGGATATTAGAAAGCTCAATCTGGTATGGAAGGGGTTAAAATGTTTCAATGCATTTTATCCGACAATGTAACCAATTTCTGTATACATTCCTAATTGGATGATTAATTACTGACATCGCACTGCAACACATTATAACAACTACTGATTATTTTGAACCACATTCAAGTGATGAGGACGACCCCTCAATTGGCATTATACACTTCAAGCTCTTCCATGCCACACCCTCATGAAGATGACAGATTTTAACGTACATCAACTCCGCTATATGATGGGGGTTAAGTGACTTTTTTTCCCAATGGGGTTGCATTTTAGCAACTTTGACTTTGCAGGCAGGGCAAATCCCCAAACGTGAAAGCCCTTTCATGGTGGCCTCGTTATCAAAATTTGGACGCTTGAATTAATTTTTTAATTCAAACTCTCACTCGATGCTAAAAATTGCCGGGATTTAATTCTGCCGAGAGTACAAGAGCCAAATTGATACTCAAGGATTCTTTTACATGAACATAATCATATGGCATGCGTTCCTGTGATTTTCGCATCCAGAAAATCTATACTCAAGCCAGGGTTGAACCCGCAACCTTAAGGCCATATCCCCCGTACATTTTTGGAGCAACTTTTTGGCACAACTTTTAGCCCAATCTGAGAATGAAGGGCTGCCGTAAGCAAAACAACATGCCCTGACGTCAACCGGGCTCTTTCTCCACATTGAAACATAACTCGCTGATTTTTCTGCTTCGAAAACGACCATTCGATATTATTTCTTTTATTTCGCTCGCTCTTTTGTTGATGGGTGTAAACAGAAATGGAGCACATTCTGTTTAAAATATTATACGCCGTTAAAATACTGTACACCATTAAAATATTACACGCCGTTAAAATACTGTACAGTAATAAAATATTATACACCATATCTGATGCGAAACTACCATCATTACCGTCATCTTGTTTATGACGTAGGGCGCCGAAGAACCCCATTGGCTTGAATTTGACGCAACTTTTATTAGAAGCAACTTTTTCAGCTCACTGGCAAAAAGTTGTTCGAAAGCCGTAGCTATGACAACGGAGTAGAAATTGCACGAATGGACCGAAAATTGCTCCAAACTTGTACGTGTGATAAGGCCTTTAAGCTTAAGAAGAGGGCACGCTACTTCTAAGCCACCGGTGACGACAAAATTACTTCAAAACGGATTCCACCACTCAAACATCAACAACATCGCCCACAAGCATTACCACTCCTCAACTATAACCGTATTTCTTGAAGCACATCTTTAATGGGCCAAAGAAAACTCCAGAATTAAACAAATCACAAAGAGTAGTACCCTAATTGTGTTTTTTACAGATCCAATCATGTATAGAAATGAGGTCTTCATTACTTGACCATGCCTTGAAATTGTGTTCATTATCAAA
>BMAO01005148.1:0-16934 GCA_019973975.1 Trichonephila clavata | reverse complement strand
TTTTATTATTGTTAAAGACAAGATATATTATATCAATAGAAATTTTGCAAAGTGAAAATGTTCAAAAAATAATGTTTACGAAATCCCTTTTCTCCTTTCAAACAAAAATGGATGTTTTAATCAACGTCGGATTAAGATTTGTTCCTTGGCCATAGACAATATTAAAAACTGTTAGATTAGATTTAATTTGTTGTAAATCATACGTTAAAAAATGATGAATAGCATTTTGTTAGTTCAACTAAAATGAATAAGTAATAAACAATATCAAAACACATATCACATTCGATTCTGTCATATAATATCAAGTAACTAAAATAGCGTTAAGTTTTATGGATACGGTACAAAAATTAGTAAAACTAATAAAAGTGACTATAATTAACTCTGAAACAATCATGTATTTCTCTTAATTTGTAAGAAATTAAAATTTGCTGAAATTTATTACAGATAAAATTAAATAGTATATTTTTCACCTATTCAGAAAAAGTTTATGAGAGTTGAATTCCTCTTTCTTTGTTTTTGTTTCATGTAATAATTTATTCTTGCTGAATTTCACATGATGAACCTTTGATCAAATCAAGATTTGAGCCTCGACGCACCTAATAATCAGAATATAATATCGACTAAAAAATAAAAGCTATATAAAATATTTTAATATAAAATAGAAAATCTGCTAATTAAGTAGAATTATTCCTCATAATACAGATTTTTATATCTACGATTATATAACAGAAACCTATCCCGAAATGCAGTTTTTTAAATCTAAAAGAAAGTTGAAAAATGAAAATGACTAATTTTCATTAGATTACAAAAAGGAACTGATTTCTATTGAATAAATGGCTTGATATGAAAATACAAAATTATATTAGATTTTAATTGCATGACTTTTTACAAAAAAATTTATTTCGTATTTTTTTTTCACTAAAAAATTAGAAATATGCAATGCTTTTTATTTTAATTTTTATGTTTGCACTAGAATTGATGTTTGGGTTATGGAAGTCTAGTGATGTGATCACAAACAGCGGGCTTCCAATCGTGCCAGTTTTGATTTCATTGAAGATAGTTCATATCAAATATGTGAAGTATACTCGTATATATATACGAGCTCTAGTATCATCCTTGTTACTAAACTACAGGTCAGAATTACGAGATCTATCGCTTATATAAATAAAAATTCATATTTAAAAGTGATTTTGAGCCAGTCACACTATTTTTTTTTTTTTTTTTTTTTTAGTTTCTTGAGGTAATATCATTTTTAGAAAATAGATAATGCATGCAAAAACGATAATTCAAGAAATAAAATTTTGAAAATCGCTTCTATTGAATAATTGCTATGGTAAACTAAGCCTTCTATTTGTACATTTCTGTTTTATATATTAATACAGAGCATATTATACAGAAGTTATCAATATAATCGTAGCCCAGTGGACGAGTGGCAGTGCATCACGTTTCAGCGACACAGGTCCGGGGCTCAAACCCTGGGCTGACAAGGTCGACCTAACTTTCATCCCTTCAGTGGGTCGATAAATGAGTACCAAGCTTGCACGGGAATTTAACACTGGGGGTTTTGCGTCAGACTAACCACCTGAACGGAACATCTTCTATCTAACCATTTGTAAAAGTGGAATAATTATGTAAAATAAAATTATTGGTAAGTTTAATGAAATTTTAAAAATTTTGATACAATTTGGTATGCTCAAATCAGTCAATTTATTTTCCATCGAAAGAAATCTTTTTTTAAATAAAGTTTAGTTTTTTTTTAATTCTTTAAAATCTGTCGTTTCCATTTTCTACTTTCTTTTATCAGTTCGTGACAGATTTCCACAGTACAGACCTACTTATAAAAATTTATATTCTATAAGAAAATTCTAAGTAGTATTTAGTTTTCGCGTCTATTTTTACTTCATATTAGGTATTTCTACAATTTCTATCTTTTTTAATGGATCGCAGTCTAGAAGATTTATCATGGGTTCGAATCCTGGTTTTACCAAGAATCCACTTTGTGAAATTCTGCAAGCGCGACTTAATATAAGAAACGGGACCTCAAAATTTTCGAATGATGTATGGTAGTGAATAGAATTCAAATTAAACGTTCTAGCTGAGGTGTGACTGCATATAAATTTGAAGTCTGCTGCCAAAAAAACCCATGTTATTAAATTTCAATGTTAAATTAATTTTAAAACGACTGTAATTTTCATTTTTGTTGTTTTTAATTACTAAAACAGAGACTGCTATTATTTAAATTTTCATTTTAAGGTTTAAGAAATGTTGAATAATTTTTAGCGATGCATTGAATAAGGGACAATTTTCTGCCAAAAGTCATTGAATATGTATCTACAGCTTATCAATAAAACATGCATATTTTTTACCTTTAGTGCACAACGCTCTAATTAAATTCGATTACTAAAAAACCTGAACACATTAGTTATTTTAGGTGTTTTTAACATCAGAGCATATTTCAAAATTAAAAATGAATCATACCATATAAAAATAATGTAGACATTTTATATTCCTTATTTTTTTTTCAATTCCTAATATTAGCTCACTCTCTCTCTCTATATTATCTTGTTCAAATTTTCAATCCTTAATAAAGTACTTTCTATTCATCCTATCAAGTTCAAATAAATTTTTTTTTAATTTGTAGAGGATGAAACTTGGTGTTAACACAGTTTTTTTTTAAATATTAATTCATTATCTACCAGTTAATTAGTTAAATCAAAATAATTACCGGTTTTAGACAGTCAATGTAGGAATTGACTTAAAAAGATTTTTTTTGTATTACTTGTTAATGCTTTAATTTTAAAACAGCATTCATTTTTTGAAAAAAATATGTACGTGATCAGATAAGTAGATTTTATGAGTTTATTTATCGGCTAAATTTTTTAAAATTAGATGTGTTAATCAATACTTGAATTTTATTTCAGATTAACGTTTTCAAGAGTTGGCTTTCTTTAACCCTAAAAAATTTTCTTATTTTTTCACAAGAATGGGAATATTAATTATTTGAATGGGTATATTTGAATTTTTTTTTCGCTGATAGTAAAATTTAAAATGTTGTGAGACCCTTTTTCTAAGTAAGTTATATATATATATAAAAAGGAATACAAACTTCATAAACTTTTTCGAATTGGTGTGACAGTTGTAGGATTTCGCGTTTCAGTTGTAATAAATATAGAGATAAATATATATTCAATCGTCAGGTTCAGGGACTTATTTTATAAGAAGTGAAACGAATTCAACGGTTGAGCAATTGCTAGTATTTTTATATGATTAATCACTGAACGAAAATCATTATATTTCTTATTAAAATTTAATTATAACTGCGGATTTTTTATAATGAAATCTAAACTTATGATCCTCAGTTTAAGACAAGAATCACAGCAAAAGTAAAGGAAAAGAAATTCGTAGTATAACTTGAAGGGTAGTTTTTAGGTATTTGGAACCACTCCCCTATTCGTGACAAAAGAGGGGTCTATAGGAACGTATTGTGACTCCTATCGAATGTGAAAGACCAGGAGAATCGTTATCCTTAGTTCTGAACAAAAAGAAAAGGGGAATGAGCCTCGAGCATCACTGCGGGTGGATAACAAATAGAACCCATCTCTAAACCTTATCTTCAAAAGACTAATATTGTTTTGAAATCAATCAAAGTATTAAAAAGCTAGGAATATTAAATGGTTACATTATTTTTTACAAAGTATGATACATTTTAATATTTATTTATATTTTGATGTTAAATAATGCTAAAATAAATAGATTTGCTGAAATGAAATATTAATTATAATTGAATACTTCCCTCTGTTCTCTAAGTACCATGAAAAATTATTTAATTTTTCTTAAATTTAATAGTTAAAAGGTAACCATTAGCAATAAAAAGGGTTGATTAAATATAACGATTAAAAAAGAGAGAGACCGCCTTTCCCCCTTCAAATTATTATAATTTCGCAACATGTGTTTACTTAAATTTATAAACGGCCAGATATAAAGTTAAATTAACTGGTACAACAGTTCAGAATTGCGCGCGCTTGAGATCAATCGATTATCCAAATTAAAATTTATATTTTTGTGTGATTATGACACATTCCCTTCACTCTAATTTTACGGTAATATGATCTTTAGTTAATTGGTTATTCATGCAGAAATCAATAATTCAAAGAAAATTTTGAGAATAACTTTCATAGTGAATATACTACATTAAGCTATAGCTTCGAACCAAATGATACATTTCTGTGTTATGAATTAATTCCCATCATATTGTACAGAAGTCATCATTATAAATAATTATTAAGGTGCACAATAAAGCAACAAAAGGGTTTGTGGCGAAAGATTTCGTAATTTTGAGCCTCGGTCAATAAACAAGGTCGACACATGAGCTGGTTACCCCCTTTACCACACCACAACAACGGGAAAATATTGAGCCTCTACAGATTTAATGTATATCGGCCTTCTCTACATGATGGGTCTTCTGTGGCACCAGGACTCGAACCTGCTACATTCCGGCATCGAGTTCGTGACCATAATCACTAGGCTACCGAGGCCACTATTAAGAGTGAAACAAAATTATATAATATTTTAAAAGTCATATTTTAAAGCATACGTAAAAAACACAGACGATTTAGAGTTTCAAAACAATTAAACATAGTATTTTGTGTCTACTTGTAAAAAAGCAACAGTAAAGTAAATAAATAAAATTAAAGTATTTAAAACACTTTATACTAAGTTTGTTAATAAATTTTTGTAATAAAATTATGTTTAGTAGAAAAAGTATTTAATGACTTGATATATAAACGAGTTTTAAACTTTTGTCTTCAATATATTAGAATAAATAATTGCATCAAGAAACTCTGCAATAACACACACACACACAGAATTCAGTATTAAAAAAAAATGTCAAATTTAAAGATGAACATTAAGATTTTTTTTTTAGAATATGCAAAGAGAAATGTAGGAGTCTTCAAATAATATAAATTTGATTATTATGGAGCTTAGATAGAAGGTGTCCTCTTAAAAATTTTAAAAAGCATATTATTTTCTTATGAATATATACATATTAAAAAACTAAATAAAAGTATCTGGTTTTTTTTATAGTAAAATTCAAAATGTTGCTGATATTTTTAAATAGTGATATATGACAGAATTGAATGGAGTATGCTATATATGATATTGTAAAATAAAAAATTAACCAAAAAAAGGATTTTTTTTAAAGAAAAATTTACCTTTTTAAAAAAATCCCTTTTAAAAAAATCACCATTTTTTTTTTTACTACTTATTCTTATTTTAAGTTCTGAAACTAACCAAATGCTATTAATCATATGAATCATATTTTTTATTGGCTATAATCTATAAACAAATCCAAAATTAATGCTGTTATTTTTTTAAAAATTAGCTATAATTTCTGAAAAAATCTAAATCGTTTGTTTTGCAAAAAGAAAAGTTAACACACATTAACTCAAAGTTAAACACATTATTCTTTCCCACCATTTTCACACTCTAAAATTTCGCAGTTGATATAATGTTCAACTTTAAGTAATAATGAAATAGTCTTAAGATAATTTTCTGAGTTTTTGATATTTACAAGTTTTTAAATGTTTATTAACTTTTGTTAGAAAACAATGAATTAAGGAACAATTAAATTTTGATACATCATCATTGTCTCAATGCAAATTCTATTTTGATTTTTGCATGAATATTTAAACTATGCCAAATATAATTTTTCGTATAATTGTATTTGTGTATGGTTGAAATATTGAAATATGAGTTGTACAAAATGAAAATAATAATTTATTTTCATTTAAAAGAATTTTTACATCTTATACCTTGTTTAAAAATAAAATATACACATATGTATGTAAAAGTGTTTTATTAAATGATTCAAGAGCTTTAATAAAATTTTTATTAAGTTGATACAATAATAAAAAAAAATCATGTAGGATTGCAAGGAATAAAGAAATTTCAAAAAGGCATTAGCAAATTCTAGAGTTTTTTTTTAAATTGTGTTAATTTGTTTAATAAAAAAAATGCTAAAATTTTGAATGTTAATTTAAGATAAATATATTTATATCCCTAAAGAACTCTTAATTGAATCAATTTTTTATATCAATTAAGTGGTGCAGATAAGAAATCATTTTACAGTTACCCCTTTCAATAAATCCAATCTTCTAAGAGTCGTGATGTTTTGGTTGTTAAGAATTCTTGATTTGCTTACGGGAATAATTTAGGATTTATTTTCACCATATTTACTTAAGGGATTTTATTATCTAGAGCAGAAATGAATTTTCTTATACTAACTTAGGCAATATAAACGCTTTTTGGTAAATTACTATTTTTTCGAAAAACTATAAACGAAAAAAAGAGAAAAGTAATGAAATGTGTGAAATAAAATACCGTACTGCAAGTATATATTCTTTTCCTATCTTTCAACTATTACATCGAGGGGGGGGGGGACTCAGTATGAAATGAAATAATCTTTGTTGAGAATAAAAAATCAGCTCTGAATAAATATAATGGAGGAAAATTCAGTAAAGTATTTGAGTATTTCGAAAAACATGAGTGATTATATCCTTTAGAAATAAAGATAATAATAAAGATAAAACAAATAATAGAATTAGAATAAGATACGTGAAATTTCTGGATTAGATAAATAATTACTTTTCAAAAAAAAAAAAACTTGAAATTTAACTTATTTGACAAATGCATAAAGATTTTTAATCTGATTTTGATAAAAACAATTTTTTCAAAGTGAATTCGAGAAATCGTTAAAACTACAGCTGAAACTACACTGGTAATATTTGTAGAGAACATCAGCGTTAAAAAGAAGCAGAATATCAGAAATGCAGTGTATTACTACGCGGAGTTTTCCCGTGAGGAGAAACGTACCGCCTATGGTTACTGCAAACCGGTTCCTCTCCAGGTTAAGTTTTGGCGATCGACCTTTAGCTAGAAAAGAGAATTTGGCGGTGGTAAATCCCAGCCCACGTTATTGAAGATTTCCCTCATTTTGATAGTAAAATAAAAGTCCCGAATACCCTTTTCAAAATATGTTTAAATACATGAATGAAAATTACAAGAAGTAACTCTTTATAGATGTAAATGAAGAAAAGTAATTACAAATATCCACAAAATTACATTTTTATTTCTTTTTTTTTTTATTTCTCTTTGTCAATTCATGAAGTACTGTATTTACTCGAATCTTAGCCGCACCCTCAATTCTCTACTCGTTTTTGATTTAAAAAAAAAGAAACGAGTCTTACAGTAGTCGCATATGATGTGTAACATCTGACTTGTTATCGTGGTAAATACGCAATAGAGACTTTAATCCCGAAAAAAATGAATCGGGCATGACTGGAAATAATTTTCTATCGAATAATTATATCTTTAATGAAAATTTTATTTAATTAACACAAGGAACAATGCAGTTTTTTAACAAAAATATTTATTCTTGTTCAATTTGGGGAAGAGCGGAGACAATAGATTTATGAAAACTAAAGTATGACACATATACTTGTGATTTCAAATCGTTGAAAAACGGCGTCAATAACAGTACCACTGTTAGTTGTCGAAACATTTCGATTCGTGTTCATTTCGAGCTTGAGTTCATCTTTCAGAAAAGTTATGAGCGGCTCAGCTTCTGGCAAACTGAAGTTAACGTTAAAATCACCACTCAAAATCATGGGAAGCGAGTGATAGTTTTTAAAAAAAAAAAAAAGAGCAGAACCACCTTTGGTATACGGTAAAAGTGCAAAATGCAGGAAATCTGTAATTTTTTTAACTGTTTGATTCGGAGAAATGTATGCGACCGCCAAAATGACTGTTTGTCCATTTTCAAATAAGCATTCTGCCGCACAAATGTCCCCAATATATTGACCAACCATACCCAGAGCTATGAAACAATCTTTTATATTTATATCTCAATTATGGGAGAAATTATCGTAAGTTCGACTTGCTTGGTAGTCAAGGCGCGAGGACCCTGGTGCACCGCACCACCTAGCCCATTGGTAGTTACGCCACTGTACTTTATTAAATTTATATAAGATTTTTTTTGTTACATGTCTTAAAATTTTTTTAAATAAAACTATTGAACAGAATCGGAAATAAAGAACTGTTCCATTTCAGGAAATAGAATAATTTAAATCACATTACACTATTCATTCCATTATTCTTTTTAATTTCTCTTCTTATTAAACTGTTTAAAAAAGGATTTTGATGCAATTTAATATTAAGGAATATCACAGAAAATTGTTTGAATGAATAAAAATATATAAAGGTTTCTGTCTTAACTAAAACTGATATTTTTATAAAATTAATTACTGTACAAAATTCGGAATATTCCTTATTTCGTACTCATTGAAGATATTTAATTATCATTGTAGATCTATATAACAAATGAAAAACTGATGTTCCTCAGACAGAAACGAAACAGCGTAAAAAAGCAGTTTCTTTGTATAACTAGAATGTCCGCCAGTTTTTATGTACGTGAACCATGGTTGGGCAGTAAAAGAGGGGTCAGTTGTCATATAAATAGTTATTACGTCTGGTGAATTCAGTGGTAGAATGAAGACGACCTTTTTTGTCTTTTATAAGGTTTTATTGCTGGACGACACGGACATGACACGAACATTAAACATATATGATTAAAACTTAGGTTGTATTATTAGGGCAACCACCCTTCAATTACAGATTACAACTGTACCAAATGGTAGCTCACCTGCCACTGAGCTCCTACACATAACCAAAACAAAAGTTTCGCGTTACAGAGCAGCGCCCTCTATACGACGCTTTTCAACACTCCCCACCTGTGAACTTTTAAGTTCACACAAAACATAATACAATAACAAATTAAACAATAAAAAGTTCTAACACTAACTAAGCAATGTTACATTACAATTAAAATCAAGATATTTAGATACACACATACACAACAAATTACACATTCAATTACTTAATACAAAATACTAATCATTCTACAAAATATAAAAGCAAAGTATGTAAACATTCATTAAAAATTCACATTAACAAAGTGAAGAAAATTAATATATGATAAAATCGTAAATATATAGATTACAGAAAATAACTCAATTAGTTACAAAATTCATATTAAATTAATAATTATACTTCAAGATTATACAGCAATTGAACTGGTCTTCTTATGGCATTATTTTTAGTTTTAACAAGACAAGAGCGAATCTTACCATCTCTTCCAGTATAAGTTTCAATAATCTTACCCATTGACCACAGATTCCTAGGGAAGCGGTCATCATGTATGAGTACAACATCATCAACCTTAAATTGACAAGTTACTTTAGAAGGAGGACATATATTCATAGATCTTAGAGATAGCAAATAGTGTTTCCTCCAACGATTCCAAAACTGATTTAATAAATTTTGCTGATGTCTATATCTCTTAAGTAAAGAAAGTCTAGACCCAGTAAGGTCTTCTCTGGATACTCTTGTTACTGGAAGAGAAAGTAAACGTTTACCTATTAAGAAATGTGCAGGAGTTAGTGGTGAGGGCTCAGAAGGGTCATCATAGATATAAGTTATTGGCCTTGAATTTATCATGGCTTCGATTTCTACGAATACAGTTTCTAGCTCGTTCAAAGAAAGACTAGAACGGCCAATTATTTTTCGTAAACAAGTTTTAATTGTTCTGAAATGCCTCTCCCAGAACCCTCCCCACCATGCTCCTTTTTCTACAATATATTTCCACGTTATACCATGAGTTGAAAACAAATCTTGTACAGATGGATGTAGCATACATCTCCAAAATTTTTTCAATTCTAACTCAGCACGCTTGAAAGTTTTAGCGTTGTCTGAGTAAATTGTTGAACAGAGTCCACGTCGGGAAATGAATCTGCGGAAAGCAAGCAAAAATTGTTCTGTGCTCATTGAAGGAAGAAGTTCGAGATGCAAGGCTCGAGTGGTTGCACATGTGAACAACAGCAGGTAGTGTTTCTTATCACTGTCTTTTATGAAAAAGGGACCTGCAAAGTCCAATCCTGAAATTGAAAATGGAGGTGATTCCAAAACTCGATCTGGTGGCAAAGGGGCGATTTCTTGGTTACCAGGACGTACTGTGTATTTTTTGCACAAGAAACACCTACTTAAAATAGATTTGACACATTGACGTCCTTTTAAAATCCAAAACTTCTCTCTGACTTGGGCTAAAGTAGCCTCAACACCAGCATGAAGTAAATGTTTATGGGCATGTAGAATTACTAATTCACTGTACCTATCCTTGTTAGGTAGCAACAATGGGTGTTTTTCTCCGAAATCTAGATCAGAGAAATGAAGTCTTCCCTTTAGACGCAGAAGACCATGCATATCTAGCTCTGGGTTAAGCGAATAAATTTTAGATGCCTTGTCTAGAGACTTTCCCTGAGAAAGATCTAGAGTCTCCTTTCGAAAGTGTTTTCGTTGGATAGCTTTCACCCAATAGCGCTCGGCACTTGAAATTTCAGTTGAACTTAACGGGCCTTTTAATTTGATGGATTTTCTTTGAGTATTGTTGATAAATCTCATGACATACGTCGTGATTCGATGAACTCTCAATAAACTACTGAATCGGGTCAAATCCAACAAAGTCGAAGTTTCAATGTCTCGAATAGTAGCGGTAAGAGAATGAATGTCCTTAGATCTTTTTTCATTCACAACACTCTCCTCGTTGACATGTCTTTGCTGATTCTCCGGCCAAAAGGTATCAGGCTTAGAGAGCCAACGAGGTCCCTGTAACCAAAGGGAACTCTTCACAAGGTTGATTGCACTTTCTCCCCGAGATAACAAGTCCGCTGGATTTTCCTTTCCACTACAGTGAGACCACTGTTTAGGATCAGTGAGAGATTGAATCTCCGAAACCCTATTGCATACAAAGGGCTTCCAGTTCCTTGCACATCCCCTTATCCAATGGAGAACTATTTGACTATCAGTCCAAAGAAATAGTCGTTGGCTCAGATCGGGAAATAAACTAGTCAAGTAATTAGCTAATTTGGCAGCTACTAAGCCTGCCATCAGTTCTAAACGGGGCAAAGTCATTGTTTTCAATGGAGCTACACGACCCTTTGAAATGATAAAACTAGTGCGAATATGTCGTTTATCATCTAGGTATCGAAAATACCCAACCGCACCATACGCTTTAGGACAAGCGTCAGCAAATATGTGAAGGCTGACATCATATTTCTCATTACTAACAAAATACTTTCTTGAAATAGAAAAGTTCTGCAGTAATTTTAATTGGGATCGCCAAAGCACCCATTCCTTCCTCATCTCCTCTGGTAGGGTTTCATCCCAATCAAGTCCTGCAATCCATATTTTTTGTAACAGGATTTTCATTATCATCGTAAAGGGCTGAGACAATCCCATTGGATCGTAAACTCTCGCTACAGTCTGAAGAATAGTTCTCTTAGTAGCCTTTTGAGGAATACGATCGAATGAATTCTCTAAGAATTCGCAATTTAATTTTATCTCGTCCATTTCTGGGGTCCAAACCATGCCCAAAAATTTTGACTCTTTAGTCAATCCCACATTGAAACCCTTTTCAATCCATAAAGAATTAAGTTCCGAGGAATTGGATCTTAATTTTCGTAGATCCATCCCAGCATTTAAGAAAATTTTAATTGCGTCTGTTGACAATCTATATGCATCTTTTATTGTGTCTGCGCCATAATACAAATCGTCTACATATAAAGATGAATCGAGCATTTTATAACCTTCCGGATTTGTATTTGCATATTTTTTTATATGATATTTTATCGTCATTGCTAAAATTGCTGGACTACAGCAGAGTCCGAATGGAAGACGTTTAAATCTTAAAATTTTATGTTCATCTTCACTTTTACCATACCAAAGAAATTTTAAATAATCCCTATCCTTTTCTGCGATACTTATCATTAAAAATGCTTTGGCAATATCTCCGTTAAAAGCGATTTCATATTTGCGAAATTTTAAAATTACGTCCAATACAAGAGGGGACAAATTAGGCCCAATATCTAGAAAATCATTAAGGGATTTTACGTTTTTAGATCGTGAAGAGCTCGCGTCATAAACAACTCTACAACTCGTAGTTTCATTTTGTTTAAGTATTTCTCTATGTGGCATAAAATACGACGAATCATGTCCTTCATCTGAACATTCCTCAACTATACCCTCTTTAATTTGCTCTTCTATTACTCTTTTATACTGCTCAAAAATATCGGGATTTCTATTTAATCTATTCTTAAGATTTTCAAATCGCCTTAATGCAACTGCGAAATTATTTTCTAACTGACCCATTTCAGCTTTCCATAGCAAGCCAACGGAATATCTATTATTTTCAAATTGTATTTGCCTTTCGAAACCCTGAATTATCTCCCTTTCCTCCTTAGAAACAGTTTGGTTGTCAGTAATTCCCATCAAATCTAAACTCCACAAGGATCTTAAAGAGTCCTTCACGCAAGAAGAAAAATTTATAATTGCACTGTTTTGAGTTTCGAATTCTCCCTCCCGTGTGTAGGGGGGATCTTGTAACCCTGCCGGTACCCAACCAAAACGAGTTGAAATCGCATAAATTTCTTTCCCTATTCTGACCTTTTCACCTCTTACTATTTGCCAATAGTGATCCACCCCAATGAGAATTCCCACTGTGGTCTCGGACAACCCCGCAATGTGTAACCCTAACTTGTTCATAGCCTTTAGTGTCAACCGCGAAGGGGCAGTGACCTCTGCCGCCGTTATAACTTCAGTAACGAGGCAGCTAACTTTTATTTTATTTGTTTGCTTCATATCCGAAATAAACAGCTCGACAACGGAGTATGTTTTGGGTGTGGCATGAGTCATTCCGAAGGAAAAAACAGAAAGTATTTCTTCTCCTACAATTTTTAAGTTTAATTTTTTCACTAAACTAACATGTATAAAACTTCGCGTAGCACCACAATCTAGAATTAAATTAGTTAACTCAATTTTTTCCTCATGAAAAGCTAGTACGGAACATGTTTGTAATAAAGGATCTTTTTTACATAAAGATTTATTTTGAATAATAGAAAGAGAATGCTCATCCGGAGAGTTAATTGGTTCTTTTACGAAATTACTTTGCGGGTTTTCAATATTTTGATTGACAATTTGATTTGAAGCTGTTCGCTTGTTGTTTTGATTTAATCTATTAGTACATATTGATTCATGATGCGATTTAAGTCCGCATTTTAGACAATTACTTTTATTTTTACAATTTTTACTAATATGATACTTCCGGAAACAAATATAACAACGATTTTCGTTACGTAATTTATATAATTTTTCTTTTACACTCTTATAACAAGAAAATGAGCAATGGCATTGATTACAAAAGATGCACACACGATTGTCAACAGTATTGAAACTCGCAGCCGTGGGTACATTTCTAGACATTTTTCTATTTTCATATTTTGCCTGTTCGAAACGTGGAGACCATGTATTTGTTTTCTCTTGTGTCAAAGAACTAGCCGCTTCACGACATTCTATTTCGGTTTTAATGAAATTCAATAAATCTGTCACGCTTATGTCTTCTTTTGAATTTTTCCTTCTATTAAATTCCAGAACAAATTCTTCTGGAATAGATTTTAATAAAATTGGTATTAATAATTGACCAAATGATCCTTTCGTAACTCCCTGAGAATCCAGGTTTCGAACAGCAATTTCTATTTCATCGTATAAATTTCTTAAAGCTTTAACATTATTTGAATTCTTTACCGATTCTAGTTTTAACAATTTATTCATGAATTGACTAATTATAATGTCTTTTTTTCCAAATCTTTCTTTTAAAGCTTTTATGCTCTCATCATAATTCTTTTCATTTAATTCTAGTGAAGCTACGACATTATGTGCTTGACCTATAAGTAATGTTTTTAAATACGCAAATTTTTCTACTTTACTTAAGCTTTCATTTTTATCTATCGTACTTTCATAACTATTCCAAAATTCTGTAAATTTTGTTGGGTCACCTGAATATTTTTCTAATACTAGTTTGGGAAGTTTTACTGAACTGTGAGCACTTTGCAGGTTAATCCTGCTTTCATCAGGAATTTTATTGAAAGATTCTGTTCTTTCTCCTTTTCCTAACACTCGTGCTATTCTTTTCACAGCTCGAGAACATTTTTCCTGATATTCCTCTGAGTTCGTTACATCCGTTTCTAAAGACTCTAATTCTATTAATGAATGAATTGAGTCATCAATTTCTTTTAAATTACTTTTCTTTTCTAATAATAATTCCTTCAAATCACATAATTCATCCCTGTCATCATTCGTTTCTAAATTATCTTCAACTTTCTTAATTAGCTTAGTAGTTAATGTTCTCAGCGCAGTTCGCTTACGTTTTAATCTATCTAATTGTTCCTCCATTATTTCGTGTCAATATAAATGTACCCAAGACTGCAATTATTACTATCAAATCTTCAAATTTAAAATCAAATATTTTAAACTCTTACCTCAACCCTGGGCACAGTTTGGATGTAGTAGAACCTTGACGGCCGATGCGCCACTATTACGTCTGGTGAATTCAGTGGTAGAATGAAGACGATCTTTTCTGTCTTTTATAAGGTTTTATTGCTGGACGACACGGACATGACACGAACATTAAACATATATGATTAAAACTTAGGTTGTATTATTAGGGCAACCACCCTTCAATTACAGATTACAACTGTACCAAATGGTAGCTCACCTGCCACTGAGCTCCTACACATAACCAAAACAAAAGTTTCGCGTTACAGAGCAGCGCCCTCTATACGACGCTTTTCAACACATGTAATTAATAATAAGCAATATTTTTCAACAATAGTGCTAACAAGTATAAAATTATCTCGTGGACCCAAGATAGTAAACAATGGAATATCCACAATCTAGTAGAGAGTATATATATATAAATTAAACGTTTTATTATTCTTTTATTTTTTATAATGTTTAAAAAAAGTGTTGCAAAATAAAGTTATTATATTAAATAAAAATTTTCAATTTAATAAATAAGAGGCATGCGCTTTAGATACTTGTAACTTATAAACTTCATAGAGAACGTGAATCCATTTTGCATACATATTTATTTCTTCTAGATTTCTTATTGTGACTTGTGTAACCCCTGAGTATCCCTTGTGTAACCCAGGGTTCCGTGGAACACAGTTTGAAGACCACTGTTTTACGATATTTAACCCTCAATGTAATCGCGCCGAATGGACAGTCAATTTAAAGAAAACAGCAATCGAAATTAATACCATACAATTCATTTTATACAATTAAGTTTTAATCAGCTCCATCGATGCCAATGCATATAAATGTTTAAAGCTTTTTTTTGCGATCGGTTATGGTTTGAGTCGCGTGGAAGACTTGCTCCCCCCCCCCCCCCAATTTATTTAATTATTTTTACAATTAAATAATTTTTCTTATCAAGTATTTTTATATAATAAAACAATTGTAATAATAAAATATAAATAATTGGAATAATAAAATGTAAACAATTTTACATACTATAAAACTATTTTTATCTAATTATAAACCTATTTGGTGATTATTTACTTTTTAAAATACATATATAAAATATCATTTAATATAATATATTTTATAATAAGTATTATTTATTAATAATATTATAAGAATTAATATATAATAATAAATTAATATTGTAACATATTTATGAAATAAAATACAAATATTAAAAAGTTATAGTAATTGTTTTAGTTTTTAAAGTATAAATAATTATATAAAATATTTAATAAGTCTATTTTAAATAAATTTATTTAACTGTTAAAATAATTAAATTAATTGAAAAAAAAACAAAGCAAGTCGTTCGCGTGACTCAACCCTGACAGACCGCGCAGAATGCAGGTGCACTACCACCTGTGCCACTGAATCGCTGGAGCAGAAAAAAACTTAATTGTATAAAAACTAAGTACGGAATTTCGATGGCTATATTCTCGGAACTGTTTGTCTGTTCGACGCTATTATAGTGACGGTTCAACACCCTAAAGGAGTATTACTATTACACAAAATTCCGTCCCCAAATGAATTTCCTTAGTCGTGCCTTCCCTTGTTAGTTACACGAACAACTAAGAAAGATGCACAAATATAATAGCACCACAATGTCCTCAACGTGTTATTACGGTAGTACAGTATCTGGATCTAAGAGGTTCAGCATTTAGAAGTACCGAAGAAGTTTTTAGTTCTCCTCTATAATGGTAATTTTATGGGTGCCCTGGAACTGCTAGTAGAGTTCGACCAATTCGTTCGTGAACATATTGAATAGCGAGGGCTACGAACAAAATCGTTAATATCGTACTTATCAAAAACGATATATTAGCAAGTAATGGAGATCAGGGCAAGCAAATCATTGAAACAATTACAACTCAAATAACGTTTACACAAAGTACTGTTCAATTGTGATGGAATTCAGCCCCAAATTTGTCCCACAATGACCAATTTGCTATTGCACTACGATATTGTTTTCGGGCAAAAGTGTATGAAAGATGTGTTTCATTAATAAAGACTGTAGTCACACTGGTTTATTGTACTTATTTAATTATCTACAAGATTTTTTTAGCAACAAATGGACTGCTATTGGATAATTATAGGGACAGTCATTTGACAACGCTGCCAATATGTCCGGTTTGATATAATGGTGTACAAGCTCTTCTAAAAGAAAAAAAAATAAATTCTCTAATTATGTATAGTGTGCTGCACTTCTCTTAGTCTGGTTGGTGCAGAATCAGTTAGGTGGAAACTGAAATAGTGAACTTCTTTGGTTTAGTGCAACAAATATGTTTTCTTTTCTGCTTCGACCCGTATGTGGGAATTCTAAGTCATGAAATTTACCCTTAAAAAGTTTAAGTCAGACCAGAGAGTCTTGTCACTACGATGCTGTTGAAACGAGCCTTAAAAGATAATTATGGTAATAACATGAATATTCTTAAAATATTTAATGACAATGAAAATGAAAAAAAAATGAT
>BMAO01005147.1:0-165581 GCA_019973975.1 Trichonephila clavata | reverse complement strand
AAACAAAACACATTAATACACATTTATGTTCTTTTAAAAAGAATAGAAAACGCTTTTTATAAAAATACATCATCATGGTGAGTAAAATTTCATTAAATCAGCAGATGAATTTTTATCTTAGGTCCCACATGATCACCCACTTTCTCTAAATCATATCTATCTCTACGTTTTACTTTAACTATTCTATATGGTCCTTCTCATGTGCTAACTTTATTATCCCAGTTTGCATATCTCTTGGTACAACTATCAATTCACGACCTTCAACATATTTGTAAAGTATTTCGTTTTATCGAAAAAGTCTGAATTGCTGTTTGTTTCAATCAGTGACCTTAGACTCTGAGTGTATTCATCCTCTTGTTGTGCCCTTTTTAATCTTGCGGTTAGTAATTATTGCGACTGAATATCTGCTAAGGGCATCCAGATGTTGCATTCTCTGGCCGGAACGATGCACAATTTCATAATCAAACTCTTCCAGCAATAATGCCCATCGCGCTATACGAGTAACCAAATCCTTTTTGTCCATAGTCCCTTGAAACGCTGAGCAATCCGTTATGACTTTGAAATGATTTCCCATAAGGTAGGTACGAAATTTCTTTAAAGCGTTGACAACAGCAAGAACATCAAGTTCATAGCTGCTATACTTCTCCTCTACCGGAGTAGTTTTCTTAGACATGTATTGAACAGGATGCAATTTTCCATCTTCTGCCTCTTGGAGTAAGACGCTCTGTAGCCTTGTTGACTTGCGTCCGTGTGCAATTCGGTTGTTTTTCCCTGCTGGAAAATACTTAATACTGGACTTTCAGTCAATAATTGCTTGAGTTTTTCAAATGCTTCTATTTGAGGTCGTTCAAAGACAAATCGATTGTCGTTTCTAATTAGATCACTCAAAGGTTTCGCTATTTTAGAGTATGACGGAATAAATTTTCGAAAATAGCCAGTGAGTCCTAAAAAGCTTTGGACTTGTTTGACAGTCGTTGGTACAGGAAACCTCTTGCCAGCTATCGTTTTTGCAACTGAAGGGCGCACCGTTCCATTTTCGGCAACGTGACCCAAAAATTCCACCTTTCGTTTTAAAAACTGACATTTTTCAAACTTGATCTCCAACCCATATCTGGATGCGACCTCAACACCTTCTTTAGTTTTTCCAAACCTTCTTTCTCATCTTTAGCTGGAACGATCAAATCGTCCAAATAAATTATTACGATGCCTTTTCGCATGAGTTCCCTAAATATGCTGTACACATATCTTTGGAATACGCTTGGGCTTGTACTGAGACCAAAAGGTACCTTATTAAATTCGAACTGCCAGTCTGGTACAACAAAGGAGGTGAAATGCTTGCAATCCTCGTTTACGTTGATATGAAAAAACCCATTTTTCAAGTCTAACGTGGAATACACTTTGGCGTCTTACAGCCTATCCAATACGTCCTCTATGAGTGGCAAGGGGAAGCGATCCTTGACTAGTTTTCGGTTCAGTTTCCTATAGTCAATGCATAGTCTGTCGGTACCGTCTTTCTTCTTGACTAACACGATTGGACTTGCATATTCAGAAGAGCTTGGTCTCACGATTCCCTTATCCAACCATTCGTCGATCTGCTTGTTGACGGTCTGATTCTCCAGAAACGACAAACGGCGTGCTGTTTGGTAAACTGGTATATCATCCTTCAGGATAATTCTCATGGATACATTTGTCGTTTCGGTCTTCTTAGGTGTATAGCTGTTGATTAGTTCAGAAAGTTCCTTTCTTATTCGAGGATTGATAACATGTTTAACTTCGATTTCGTCTTCAGTTCTTGCTTCATAAACCTGTGTATTCACAAACCACACCTTCTCTTCGTGTTTACGGAAATAAACACCTTTTTTATCAAAGCCAACAAAAGCTTGTTCCAAAATGTCCGATCCTATCACTGCCTAGAACTCCAAATGCACCGCAGGGGCACGACATGCCATATTACGGAATATTTCTCTCCATCCAATTCGATTTCTTGTTGGAACGATCCTTTTGTTTTGACTTCGTACTTTCCCAATCCAGATAACACGACAATGTCCTTCGAGAGCTTCGATTGCTCGATGATTCCTTTGCTTACATCTTCACGAATGAGCGAAACTGAGCTTCCAGTGTCGATTAGAGCCTCAAAAGTCTTGTTTCCGATGGTTATTTTCCTGGTCTTAATTCTGTCTTTCTGAATTCGAGAACAGATCTGGACCGGAGAGCTTGAAGATTTATTGATTTTCGTACCCTTGTTGTGCTTTGTACAATCTACGGCATAGTGACCTGGTCCCCTACAGTAGCTACATGTTACCTGTTTAACTCTTTTATCGTAAGTTCTCGTCGATTGAAAGCATTTTCTATCATTCCAATTATTTCCAAGGTGAAAACTTTCTTGCCTTTGAGAACAATTATCGTTATTGTTCGATCTCTTAGCAAATGAGTTTAACTGCTTTGGCCCTATAGTTCTTCGGACGTCCTTATAGTCTTCCTTCATATTAAACTTATGATAAGTTTCGTGAAACAGTTTATTCGATGCTTGAACGTTTTCGGTGTTATTCGGCATACCGGCAGTCTGTTGCGCTTGTATTCGCAACTTCTCTAATTCGTACTCTCGTCTTTCTCTCTCATCCTTTCGCATATCCTCTCTCTCAGCCCTTTCTCTCTCTTCTCTTTCTGTACGTTCCTCCACTATGCTATCAAGCATCTTTTTAACATCGTCCTCAACGTAATCTGGGCTTTTTACGATCAGCTCCTTCAATTTTGTGATACCTGCTTCGATAGTAAGATCCAAATCCTCGGCGAGTGACACCAAATCCTCTTTCCCTTTCACGAGTAAGAATGCCATTTTTATACTCAGAATGGTGACCCAGAGAACAACTTAAATTTTTAACCAAGTTAAATGAGACAAAACCATTAAAATGACACGCAAAAAGTGTACTCACTTAAAAAGAAACAAAAGATAATTTAAATAAGATGCAATTATCAATTATAAACAATTATAGACAAAAATGGACTTTTTAAAGAATTCCTGGAACTTAAATCCTTTTACAAAACACAACAGTATTACAGTTAATATCAACTTTATTTTTTATTAAAAAAAACAACGCGTTCCTGTCATTTATCAAAAATAGATTACTAAGAAAAAACACGGAAAGTATTCAGTTATTAATCCAAAACTAAAAGAACATCAAATATCTATGTCTGCAATTAAACCAATAATAGTACCTAGTACTTCAAAATTCAATTTCAGATTCACAGAACAGGAAATATACACACACAAAATCATTCATTTATATAATTTTCGCCTATTACTCACACAATACCAAAAAAAAGGATACTAGCACAATTCAATGTAATTCTGAAGACACTTTACGTTGACCTCAATGACACAGGAAATCTTGTTTCGTGTTGATAACTCGCAATTCGATGCAGTTCCAAAGGTTCTCTTCAGTGTTGACCTCAATGATCAAGGTAATCCCGTTCAATTCGTTCAGTATCTCGTTGAGTCGCTGGGCTTCCAGTTTTGGTTGACTGTAGCTGACGTGGAAATTCGCCAAGATTCCGTGTTTCTAACCAAGTCAATGGACCCCTTCCACCTGTAGACTGTTCTCGCTGAAGTATCTCCGCATCGCTCGCAAGACTTCCGTATCGCTCGTAAAATTTCTTATCCAGCTGAAGGCTTCGCCGTGTCTCTATTCGATGCAAGGCAAGATCTATGTACCGCTCAGGAAATCAAAAATCGATGAGGAGGTAAAACTTTTAAAAAATGCTCTTAGATAAAACTTTGAATAGTTTAAAAAATTCTCGGTCGAACCCCCAATTTGTGGGATGGCGTCTAGGGGAAGGTTCGATTTTAATGTTAAAATAAGCACGCAGAGTTAAAATAACTTAATTTATTAATAACACAACTAAAACATTTACTATTTACAAGGGGTTTTAAATAATTCGAGATAATACCATACTAATTCCGAAAATACGTACTCTTTCTCAAAACAACGGAGAGACCGATTTCCTCTGACCTGCCTTCGTTCAAGCTTTGGTGCAACTCTCTGTTTTTCTCTTTCGCCCCCTTTATAAATACATGATCTCATCGTATCGCGCAGCTAAAACTCACGTGGTTTCGATTAGTGGTGCCATCTCTTACAATAAAATCAAAAGAAGCAAAAGAAAACTTGCACTCCTTTCCTACATATATATACTTATATAAATTTAATTTAATATATTTTTAAATCATATATAATCTTAAGTGTCCCTAAGATAATGGTAGCATGTTTACAATTCTTAATTTATTATTTCTGTTCTTTTTATTCTTTTGCTAAGTGCTACTATTCAGCCATTCCTATGCTTTCAATTTGTATTTGGGTCCAGAATCTGGCAATAACTTGTTTATTGTATTCATATTTAGAGCGGGCACTGCATTTTTGAATGCAATTTTTAGGTAAGTTACCTTTTTCTCATAACGGATTTAGGTTTTCTATCCATTATTTTCAATAGGTTTTTACTCAGTATTATTAACAGTAAGGGGGAAGGTTGGCTGGCCATAAAACATGTTCAACTCCACTTTTATATAAATTATTTTATATGTAAGAGCTGTCCTAAGTCAGAAATGTTTAAAATAGTGTAGCATCCATATTTTTACATTTTAAACTCTATTATTTTATTAAAAATCTTTGTCTGGTTATCTTGCAATTTCATTTTTTGTTCAGTTTTGATTATTGATCTCTCTTTTGTAGATAATGTTGACTATATGTATATATAAAAGAGAAACGCGACTCACTGACTGACTGACTCATCACAATATCTCCAGAGCTATTCAACCTACAGACTTGAAATTTTTTAGGCATGCTTAGTATGATTTAGTACTTGCGGCTAGACGACTATTTAGATTACCCCCATGTCACGAAGGGGCACTATACATTTGTGACGGATATGTACGGTCTTCACTAATCCTCTAAATATTTCTTTCAAATTTTATTTATATCAACCAATCTCCATCGGGAGCCAAAGCGTGATTTATGCAAATGAGATATTTTATATAAGTTCGGGTTTCGCGAGTTAACGAGAGAGAATGAAATGAATTGAGAAAGAGTTGTAAAGTGAAGCAGTAGATTTTTAAAGTAAAGTGAATTGAAGCATCGGAAAATCAACTCGCAGTCGTTGACAAATTCAGTGTGTAGTAAAGCTACAAGCAAAGCTGAAGAGCTGAAGATTGAATTCGTAAATCCAAGAGTGAATATTAGCCTTAATCCGATCCAACCGGAATCCAAGTATTCAACAAGACGGACCTGCCCAAGTTAAAGAGTCAGGTTAGTGAGAGTTAGAAATTGTAAATACGTGTACGTGTGTTAACTGTAATTATAAGCGCTGATCTTTCGTTGATTCAGTTCAGATTTCGTAGTTCCGCAATTAGTGACCCCTTCTCATTCTCCACTGTGTTTTATTGTTCTTAAATTTTGAATAGTGTATATGTAACCTTCCTTGATTAAGAGGTATTAATAAATATAGTGATTTGTAAAGATGTCTTTTGAATTAGTTAACCCGCCTACACGTTCAGAAACGAGTAACACTAGACGGGGAGATGATAATCTTAGGGGAGGTTATGTGTCCCGACACATTTACAAATATTCACGCCTTCTCCGGGATTCAAACCCAGGCCCTTCGGCATTGCAGTCAGCGTCACTAACCACTCTACCGGATGGGCAGTATATATATATATGACATGTCGGGACAAAATGGTAGGTTTTCTTGTAAATCAGAATAAATTGGAGGTTTCCGATTAGCTAAGGAGACGAAAGTCGCGTTTTTGGGAAAATACTTCTAATAATTTATACACTTTGTATTAATCAAGCTTCTACCTTAATATAGCTTTTCACGGTAGATATGTAGCTAATGAGCTTCAGATTTCTCAGGAAAGAGAGCAAATGGTAAAATATTCCTTGCCTTTAGGAGTAAGATGAGAGTTTCCTGTCCTTTTCAAAATTCATACGGTAGTTATACTCAAGTACCACAGCTTTCGCTGTCAAAACTTGCTTCTTACAAGAATGTTGAAACGGAAAGCAATTGGAAATACTATGGACTCAGCAGAGTGGAGAATCCAAAATTCATTGAATCGAATGATACCACGACATCATACACATTCAAAAAATCGGGCTTTCAATTTTAGTATTAAAAAAATGCATTTTTTGTGAATTTAAAAATGTATAATACTTGTAAGTTCGTTGATAAAATAACCTTAAAATAGGAAGAAAAAAAGTGATAAAAATGTAATCAAACGACCACGCCTTCTTTGACACGTTTCAAATGATAGTTCCTCTTGTGTTCAATGCATGTAAACCACTAATTTGTATTTACTAAGAAGGAAAAATGATATTTTCTCTTCTTAATGTCACTTTTTTTTTTTTGAAAAACTAGTTTTATATGAGAAAAAAAGAAATGGGGATTTATGGTTTATTCAGCGAAATTATACTATTATTTTATCAAAAAACTATTTGATTATATTTTGTTCAGTGTTTTATATATGCATGTAAAATATTTTGTATATTCTAGAAATATGTTTACAAACATTAGCAGCTGTTGGCGAGAATTCCTTGTATAGATTTCGCTCCGAGCCAACTGTTATAACCTTTGTATTCCGTTCGAAAAGTATAGCGATCCCATATGGTTGGGATCTGTTTTCGCTCATTAAAATTTTGTTAAATTTACAGTCCATTTATTATTATATCGGCAACATTGGTCCGCTCGCGGAATTGTCGAACCTTAGAAAAATTAGTACTTGTAAAATCTTTAGAATAATTATAGAGCAATATGTCTAAAGAAATATTAGTTGTGTTGAACAGCAAACGTGGATCAGTTAAAGCTCAGCTGACACGTATAAAAGACTTCATTAACAATCCGGACAAAAAGGATAAAATAAAGTTAGAATCGAAAATGGTATCATTGAAAAGCCTAAGAATCAAATTAAGTGATATTCGGAATAAATATTATGAAGTAGTGACAAATGTGATAGTGACTTGGAATCCCTTGAATTAGAAATCCTGGATTTGGAAGACGATTGCGAAGATACCCAGGTAAGAATTAAAAATATTATTTCAAAAATTGATTTGAAGAATAATGATGTTACATCTTGTGGAAATAGTTTTAATAATATTAAATTGCCAGATATTCAATTGCCAAGATTTAATGGTTCCTACCATGATTGGTTTAATTTTAAAGAACAATTTATTTCTTTAATTGATTCTTTAATTCTTTTTTTATATAATTGAACAATAGTTTAACAGATTCTCAAAAATTAGATTATTTAAAATCTACACTAGCTGGAATAGCTAAGGATGTTATTACAATTGATGATTCATATACTTCATTATTTGAATATTTGAAAAAGAGGTTTGAGAACAAAAAATTGATCATAAATAGTCATTTCAGTGAAATATTATCATTGGAAAAATTTACTCACGGATCAGCTAAAAATTTAAGAACTTTAATAGATTGTTGTTAAAAACATTTAAGAGGTTTAAAAATGGTAGGATTAGAACTAAACGAATTCTCCGAAGTATTATTGATAAATTTAATTTTAAGAAAATTAGATAAGGAAACAAGGAAAAATTATGAGCTCTACTTAGCCTCCACCGAACTTCCTAAATGGGATGATTTTATGGATTTTTTGTTAAAACGCTGTTTAATACTAGAAAACATCCAAACAAATAATGCAATAGCTGTTCCATCGGAACGAAGTAATAAAACAAAATCTTTTCTAGCTATATTGGATCCAGTAAACTGTGCAATTTGTAAACAACAGCCTCACCCAGTATTTAGATGTAAAAAAATTAATGATTTAAGTGTTTATGAAAGGTTTAATTCGGTGAAAAAGAACAATCTTTGTATAAATTGTTTTAGTTCTTCTCATAGAGTAGCTCTATGCAAAAGTCCGCGAAGTTGTCCCAATTGCTCTAAGCGGCACAATTCACTTTTGTGCAGAAATTTTGAGAAAAAGGTCGATAGCCAAAGGAGTCAAATTAGCGAAACTTTGCCAACTCTGGAACCAAAAAACACCACTACACTAAATGTAAATAGCGAATGTTTCAAACCGAAACAAACTATCCCTTATGTTGAATCGTTTGTCAACGAAGGGGAGGAATCGGTAGGACATGTGAAGGGTCATTCAACTGGGGTGTTGTCCACCGCCATAGTTTATTGTCAAAACAACCGCGGGGAACTCCTTCCTATCCTGACCCTTCTCGATAACGGCAGTATGTGTAATTTGATATCACAGGACGCCACCTTATTTTTGGAATTGAAAGGTGGACGAGTAAATACCTCTATTTGCGGTATTAACGGGACTTCGCAAATTTTAAAAAACACAGTGTCTGCCGTGGTTTCAAATAAAAATAGTCAGTTTCAGAAATTAATGGAATTTCTTGTTATTCCGAAAATTATGGGTTTGACTCCAATAAATAAATTAGATATTAGTGGGATAAAAATTCCTGAGTATATAAAGTTATCGGACGAGAATTTCTATTCCCCTGGAAGAATCGATTGGCTTTTATCAAATCAGATTTTCTTTGAAATTCTAAATCATGGGAAAATAAAACTAGCAGAAGGGAAGTTGATATTACAAGATACAGTATTCGGTTACGTAGCTAGTGGCGTCATGTCACATAATTACCCTAACAAGAGCTATTGTGGACTAGTCACTGATGTAAATGAGCTCAATAATAGTATCAAACGCTTTTGGGAAATTGAAATTTGTTCCGATTTCGAAATTCCTACAATGGGTAGAGAAGAAAAATTATGTGAAGAATACTTTACGAGTACTTATATTAGGGATGAAACTGGTCGTTTTATTGTGAAAATGCCTTTGTCAAAGGATCCGAGTTGCTTGGGAGATTCGAAATTAACGGCATTACGTGGACTTAACTCCTTGTGAAGATTAGTTGAAAATCCAAAAGTATTGGAATTATATAGAAATTTTATGCATGAATATTTAGAAATGGGACACATGGAAGAAGTAGTAGAAGATAATGATCCTGATGTTGTATATTATATCCCTCATCATGGTGTGTACCGCCACGAAAGCAAAACAACTCCCTTACGTGTAGTTTTTAATGCATCCTCCGCTACTACTTCAGGGGAATCGCTAAATTCTTTACAATTTAATGGTGGTGTAATACAAAGAGATATCTTTTCAATTTTATTAAACTTTAGAGCTCACAAATTTGCAATAACAGCAGATATTAAAAAATGTTTAGAATGGTTTTGATTGACGAATCCCAGCGGGATTTATTACGCATTCTTTGGAAAGATAAAATTGACAGTCCTGTGAAGATTTTCAGATTAACTACGGTTACTTACGGCACCAAGAGTGCACCATACCTTGTGACAAGATTTTTGAAACAGCTTTCCGTAGATGACGGTGACAAATATCCCTTAGCTGCAGATGTTATAATGTCTGATGTCTATATGGATGATCTTCTTACTGGAGCAGATGATTTAGAATCTGGAAGAAAACTCCAAGAACAACTAGTGTCACTACTAAGGGGTGCTGGAATGGAACTTCACAAGTGGTCAGCAAGTAAACCATTGCTATTAGCTGACTCAATGTGTCAAGATAAAGACCTTTCTTATCCTTCTTCAACCGAGACCAAGACCCTAGGATTCTTCTGAAAGCCACATCCAGACTCATTTGCTTTCAAGATTTCTCCCATGACTTCAAACTATGACAGTCTCATAGTCACAAAGAAATCAGTAATTTCTACAATTGCAAGGATATTCGATCCTCTTGGACTGATTGGGCCTGTAATAACAAGGGCCAAAATCTTACTCCAATCTTTGTGGCAGTTAAAACTTGATTGGAATGATCCGTTGCCTTCGAACTTAGTTTCCTATTGGAAATCCTTCTTAGATCCTTTGGAGTCTATAAACTGTTTCAACATCCTAAGTTATTGTCTACAACAGGGGTCGGCAACCTATGGCACGCGGAGCAATTTCCAGTGGCACGCCACCACTCTACAAAATTATAAGATATATACTATATATAAAGCTAAATCGTTCTGTCTCTCCTTTCATCCCCTCGTACATTTTTATATAAAGGTTATTTTTCATTTTAGATTTTTTGCCTAAAACGATTCTGCTGAATCAGCTTGCTTGTAGTTTGTATGCTTTATGTAAAAGAAAACGTCTTCGGTTTAAATGTCATTTACTTTTAGCATTAAATATTCAACACAAATAAAAATTATTGAGTAATACTTGCAAAATTGAGAATCATTCATCACGGCTCTGTAAATAAAAAAGTAAGTAGTTTGTCTCTTACCCACCAAAAGTTTGGGCATCGATGGAAAAAGAAAAAACAAACGTCTTAGGTATAAATCAAAATTCTGCGTAACAGACGTTTCCATCGGAAATATATTAAACAAAAATAGTTATTCCATCAACATATTTAACTTGGATTGGAAATAAATTCGGTGAAACACAATGATGTGGGTTAATTAGGCAAGTGAATCAGATTTCACAACAAAGGTCCTTTTTATCTAAATATTAAGAGAAAATTTAATTTTTTGAGTGTTATGCCAAAGAAGTCATAATTATTTTATGTTTTACTTTTGAAGCGAATTAAGCTAATAGAAATAGATATTAGAAGACATTTTTTATGTTTTCTATTAGTCACGCCGATATACGAATACCGAGTAAGAATTCAGTAGAAAGTTATATTTAGTTTGATGCACGACGTGATTTTTTGGTCACTTTTAACTTTGTCACGTTGTGTTAGTTTTATTGTGAAAATTTGTATATTGTTTGTTTCATTATTGTGCCAGTTCACAGTTACACATTGAATCAAATGGCGACCAAAAAGAGAAAGCTTGATGTTCGCGATTTCCAAGATTCTTCGACTAACGAATTTGGATTCATGCAACAAAAAGATCGCGCTGTATGTGTGCTATGTCGCGAAAGCGTCGTATGTCGTACGTCAAGTGTACAAAGACATTTTCAAACTAAACAACAGACCCCATTTAAAAATTCTGATGAGAAATGTGAAGTTTTAGAAAGAGTTATTTCTGGATATAAAAAGGAAATTCCATTTTTGTGTCAAACAATTGGAGTCAAACAAAAAGCGACAGAATGTAGTTTCGTCATTGCTCATTGTTTAGCACCCAAAGGAAAACCTTTTACAGATGGCGAACATATAAAGGACACATTTTTAAAAAGTGCTGAAATATTGTTTAGGGATTTACCTAACTTGTAAACAATATTATCACGAATTCAAGAAATACCTGCTTCTGCGCGAACTGTTGAAAGAAGAATAACACAAATGGCAGAAAAAAACTGCGAAACAATATTCAAGTTTACAAGAAACCGTTGCATTTAGCATTGCTCTTGATGAAAGTAAAGACGTGAATGATGTTGCACGCCTTGCAGTAATTGCACGATATTGTGATAAAAATCGAATTTATGAAGAATTATGCAGTATGATTCCTCTGTCTGGTACAACTAAAGGGCAGGATATTCTTTTTTCATTTATAAATCATTTTTAAATAAAACATATTAATATAAATAAAATATTTTGTGTAACTACTGATGGCGCTCCTGCAATGGTTGGCAAGGAAAAAGGATTTGTCAAACTTCTTGAAAATTACATTGGACATAAAATATTGAACTTCCATTGCATAATAAATAAGGAAAGTTTAGTTGCCAAACTTTTGTCTCAGCGCTTAATTTCTGTAATGAATACGGTTGTTAAAATGGTTACTTTTATAGTGTCTCGATCTTCATTAGTACACAGACAATTTAAATATCTTTTAGAAGAAATGGAAAGTGAATATGGAGATCTTCCCCTGTACAGTCATGTCCGTTGGCTTAGTCGTGGTAATGTATTGGATAAGTTTGAGTCATGCATGGAGCACATTAAAATTTTTCTTAATGATAAGGGACAACATTTTCCCGAATTAGACGACAACGAATGGTTATGTAAATTGATGTTTCTGACAGATATAACTAAACATCTCAATAAACTAAACTTAGGATTGCAAGCAAAAAGTCAAACAGTACTTGAACTTTTTGAATATTGGAAGGGCTTTGCTACAAAATTAAATATATTTTCCCGTGATATTAATACTAGTACCTACAAATACTTCCCAAATGTTAAAGCGCTTGCAAATACATCAACCGTAGGCAAAGATGAACTTCAAATTTACGTTGAAGCACTTAAGGAGGAGTTTTCTAAAAGATGCAAAGACTTTGAAGCTTGTACGCCCATATTTTCTTTTCTAATCAAACCTGATTTAATAGACCCATTAATAATCCCATTCGATTTGTCAATTTTTGAGTGGATGGAAACTGATAATTTTGAAATGGAACTTATTGAATTAATATCTTCAGATTTATGGAAAACAAAATTTAAGGAGTTACGGAAAAATTTGGAAGATAACTCTAGCAGTAAATCGACAGCTATTTTAAATTGCTGGATGTCATTGCCAGAAAGACTTAATTGTTTGAAAAAAATAGCATGTGCCCTTCTTTCCGCTTTGGGTTCCACATATCTATGTGAACAAAGTTTTTCTCATATGAAATATATTTTGAGTCCACTAAGAAATTGTTAATACTGAACATTCTGAATCCTGTGTCAAATTGAAAGTAACGAACTATACCCCTGATATTGCGGCATTAAGTAGATCTCTGCAGGGACAAGGTTGTCATTAAAATTTTAATTTTTTATTTAACTTTGCTGCATGAACACTTATACTTTATGTTGTTTGTTTCTAGTTTCATAAATATTTTTAAGAATGCATAATATGTATACAATTTTAATTTTTGATTTATATTGAAGAACAGTCATATTTTAAGTTTTCCTTAAAAATTCTAAAAATATACATATTTATGTGCACAGTTTTAATATTTGTATTTATATTGAAGTAATAGTTGTATTTTATGTTTATTTTTATGTCAATAAATATCTTTAAATGATGCATAATTAGCATATAAGTAAATTTGTATTTTTGGCCTCTATTTTTCCTAATTCTGCATGTATTGTCGTGGGAATCAAATTGTTTCAATATTTGCTATTGCTTGGCACGCTGAATCATGTTGGTAGGTTGGTTTGGCACGCCACAGCTGAAAGGTTGCCGACCCCTGGTCTACAAGATAAGTCAATCAGAACAGAGTTGCGTGGCTTATCTGACTCGTCTGAAAAGGCTTACGGTGCTGCACTTTACCTACGATGCATTGATTCAAGTGGACAAATTTCTGTTAGGCTGCTTTGTACCAAATCAAAGGTAGCCCCACTGAAAAGTATTACTATACCACGATTGGAATTTTATGGTGCAGTACTTTTATCAAAGCTTCTTAAAAGAACCCTTGATGCCTTTAAAATCATTATCAGTCAAATGTATCTCTGGACTGATTCCATCATTGTGCTGGCTTGGATCAAAAAAAGCCCCTTTCTCAACTAAAAACCTTCGTAAGAAACCGGGTCAACATAATTCAGGAGCTGAATGAAAGTGATTTTTGAAAAGATGTGAATTCCGAAAATAACCCTGCTGACATCCTTCAAGAGGTATTAGTCCAGATAAAATTCAACATTGTGGACTTTGTTGGTTTGGTCCACCTTTCTTGCAACAGTATAAAGAACTGGAAACTTACGACACTACTGCCGTCGAAGGAGATGATCTTTTCCTACAAGAATTGAAGGAAACTTCGGACATTCCTCTATGTGCCTTATTAAAGACCTTACCTTTGAACCTCTGGATATAATTAGTAATTGCTCATCATTTACTAAGTTGCAGAGAGTAATTTCCTGGTGTAAACGATTTATTGAAAATGCAAGACATCCAAGGAGCCAAACTATAGGACCTTTAAAGAGCAAAGAACTATCAGAATCCTTGAAGTGTATCATAAAAAATATTCAAAGAACTTCATTTTCTAATGAAATTCAATATTTAGAAAAGGGAATTCCTCTTCCAAACTCATGTAAATTGTTAAACTTGCATCCCTTTTTAGATGAGAGTGGATTACTTCGAGTTGGAGGACGGTTAAGAAACTCCCCCATCCCAAGAAATGAGAAACATCCCATGATAATTCCCACCAACCATAATTTTACTTATATTGTTATTAATCATTTTTATATTCTTTATTTTCATATATGTGATGAAGCTGCCTTAGCAAATATTAGAATTAGTTTTTGGATACCACCCGCAAGGAATGTAGTTAGAAAAATTCTTAGAACGCATCACCTGTAGAAAAATTAGTGCTAAAGGTTCGCAGCAAATAATGGCTGAATTGCCAGCTGTGAGAGTCACCGCTTGCAGAGTTTTCAGTCAGGTAGGTATAGATTATTGTGGACCTTTCCAGTTGAAAACTTTTTCTGGAAAATCCAAGCATATTAGGAAAGTTTATGTTTGTGTTTTTATTTGTTTTACAGTTAAGGCTATACATTTAGAAATAGTTAGCGACTTAACAACGGAAGCCTTTCTTGTAGCTTTAAAACGGTTTGTGGCCAGAAGAGGGCGACCCATTGAGATCCATAGTGATAATGGTCGGAACTTTGTAGGTGCAAATAATGAATTAAGAAAAATACTTAAAGCATTATTTAAGGGAAAAATGGAAAAAATAATGGATTTTTTGTCTGAAGAACAAATCAAATGGAACTTCAACCCACCTTCCGCACCACATTTTGGTGGTCTGTGGGAGGCGGGGGTTAAATCTTTAAAATACCATTTAAAGAGAATAATTGGCAATTCAATTTTATGTCATGAAGAATTTCTAATCCTTATAGTTCAAATTGAAGCTGTTCTTAATTCTCGACCAATTTGTCCTCTGTCTAATGATCCGAATGATACCGAAATCTTAACTCCTGCACATTTTCTGATTGGATCATCATTGGTTGCAATACCTGATCCTGATTACACTGAGATCCCCATGAATAGATTAAGCCGATGGCAGTTGGCACAAAGGATGAACCAACATTTTTGGCGTAAATGGTCTTCAGAATATTTAAATAGACTGCAACAGAGACCCAAATGGTGTAAGGGCAATGTTGGGTTCAAGGAAGGGGATTTAGTGTTAGTGAAACCCTCAGAGAATTCAGATGCTTTAAAATGGCATTTGGCACGCATTTTAAAATTGCACCCTGGTAAGGATAATTTAGTCAAAGTAGTGACTTTAAAGGATAAACAAGGAGTTTATAAAAGACCAGTCACTAAAATTGCTAATTTACCATATGTCAATTGATTTTGTCATCAGAATTGTATTTATAAATATTATTGTATCTTTATTGAATTGTATAACTGTTATTGTCATGTATTCTTACTATATTATTGTAACTTTTATTGTAATAATTGTATAATGTAAACTTGGTTGAATGCCTTCGTTATTGAAAGGCGGGGCAGGATGTTGGTGAGAATTCCTTGTATAGATTTCGCTCCGAGCCAACTGTTATAACCTTTATATTCAGTTCGAAAAGTATAGCGATCCCATATGGTTGGGATCCGTTTTCGCTCATTAAAATTTTGTTAAATTTACAGTCCATTTATTATTATATCGGCAGCAGTAGCTAAATGAAAATATATTTGATGGAATTATATACATTCTCAGTTTTTACAAAGGAAAAAACTTTTAAATTTAAAATTACTTTAGTTATTCTAGAGAATGTTTAAAGTATCATTTCAGGTATATAAAAATATGCAGGAAAAAATATTGTGATGAAGAATATGTGAAAACATTCGTATTTTTAGTTGTTCTTTTTTTTCCACTTTTTCTCCAAAGCATAATTTTTCGTCTTTAAGTACATTTAAAAAAACTACTGCTTTGTTCAAATTTTATATATTTCTATACAAGATACCTGTGCTTATATAGTGAATCTAATTGTTTTTAGTCTAAGTAGTATATAGTTTTTACAAAAATAGTTTTATTTATGAAAAAGGTGGAAAAAACAGAAATTTTTAAAATTACAAAGTTATAAAGAATTTACATCGCTTCTTCTCTGTGA
Organism: Trichonephila clavata; assembly: GCA_019973975.1. Classification (NCBI taxonomy): domain Eukaryota; kingdom Metazoa; phylum Arthropoda; class Arachnida; order Araneae; family Nephilidae; genus Trichonephila; species Trichonephila clavata. The sequence continues at coordinate 149,617 of BMAO01005147.1, read as the reverse complement.
CCCGGCTAAAGGTGAGGGAGGAACTAAATTATCAGACGACATGATGAACTTCAATTATTTTATTTATCACTATATTCAACTCAAACACAAACAACACCTAAACAAGATAACCTTAATCAGTAATAGAATGGGAGTGAGACGAGATTACGTTGGGGAGAATATATTCAATCATGCAGCTCTACCTTTAAGATAACTTTATACAGAGCTTGCATATTTAATGACCACACTCTTAGTTTAACTTTCTAAACATCAACTTGATTTAAGATTACAATACCTGAACTCTTGCAGTTTTCTAATCCTTTTGCGTTGACTTTAACATGTCTCCAATAGTTAAACTAATCACTTTCTAAATATTCCAACTTCTGACTTCCTACACTGTTTACGTATACGTTTCACTGCCGATTTACTTCACTTCCAATCTATTCACAATTCCCTAACTCCCAAACTCGCGAATAAAGAATATAAATATTAAACTTAATTTGCATATCACGCTTACTGCCCTTCGGAGAAGGTTGGTTGAAAAAATGCTGGCCCAAAAGAATTCCCTAGAGGAATTCCCACACAAGACCACTGTTGCGGTATCCACAATGCATGCTCTCTACTCCAGTTTAATCGCAGGCGTCAGTGAGTTGCGGTAAGGGGAAAACATCTGACAGGCCTACGAGCATATAGACCAATGTGCCCTAAACGTCTGTACATGGTCTGCCTTGAAACTGTCGTACGGGTAGCTGAAGAGAGCTGACGAGACAGGTCTGATGCTGTGCTCCGTCTGTTTCTTTTGACAGTAACTGCCAAATACCGGTCCTCATTCGGCGTTGTAACTCGGGGGCGATCTGTGCTGTAACATCTACTCACATTACCATCATCTTGGAATAGTTGCCAAAGCCTGGAGATGACACTGTGGGCGATTCCAAGTTCCTCGGATACTTCTAGCTGGGTACGTCCACATTCCAGTCGTCCGATAATTCTACCACGTAAAAAATCCTCCATATGCTTCCTTTGTGCCATAACTATGCGGTTATTGCACTGAAAGGCTTTTAAAGCGCTTGTGAACAATTTTACTTCTTTGCCACAATTTCTTATATACTCTCTTACACTCTCGTCATTGTGACGTACCATCCGCGCCATCTGGTGGTTTCCTGTAATTTGCATATTCTTCTTCAAGATGTTTGTGAAAATTCTACAGGTGAAATTTTTATTTTAGAGTTCAATTTCTGTGTGATTCTGAATTATCCTTAATTTATGGACATGTGTGTATTATAAGTATATTCTTATAAACTGTTTAAGCTGTTATTGCCATTTGGAGCATTGAAAAGACATTTCTTCAAAATTCTTTCTGAATATTTAAAGTTTGTGGATTAACTCATTTATAAGTGAGTTATTCAATGTGTGTTTCCTTCTTTTTTATAATATACAGAGAGATAAATTTAGTAATATTATTTTTGTCATCATTATAAATATATTTTGAAATTAGATTGCATGTATTAATATTTAAATGTTATTAAAAATATTTCGAAAAGATATTTTTTCAGGAAGCTAAAAGACAGAATTTTATTGGACTGTGAAATATACAACGTATTTATTATTATTATGGAAAAAATTGAGTATTTTTATTAGAGTTAATTTCAGTGTTATTATGATTGATTTCTAGTGTTTTGTGTTAATAAGATTTTTGAAAAAATATATATATATATCTTTGCTTTGGGAGTTGTATAAGTAGAAAATTTTTTTATATTAAAATTTGTGTAAATCCATTATATCATTTGTATGAGCTGAGTACAGACATATGTGAGCTTGTCGGAAAAAAGGTTCAGTTCAAACTTGATAATTTTAATTTTGAAAAATCTACTTCCTTAGAATGTCTTACCACGCAATTATCAATTCTAAATATATTAAACATAAAAAAATACAGTGTTTCAATGAAAATAAAACAGGGGCATTTTATTCTGTTTTGAATTTACAATAAGATTTTGGAAAATCTCAAACATATTGATTTTGAATTCAAATGTGGGCCAATTTTTAATAAATTCAAACTTAACTATTTTTATTGAATTCATTATGTACTATTTTTTACTTGTTTTTATAATGAGTTAAGTTTTGTTTTGATTTGATTCATAAATAATAATATTAAACCAATTTTTTAATTACGTCTTCACTTTTATTATGTCATTTCAACCATGCTAATGTGTAAGTATTTTTCATAAATAGTTCAGTCCTAATCCCGGGATCGGGATAATGTATTCCCGAAATACCGGGATTGGGATAATGTAATTCCGTAATCACGGGATTGGGATAACGTAATCCCGAAATCACGGGATTGAAAATGTAGCACGGGATTGCAAACCCTAGAAAAGATAGGCGGGATACTTTTAGCATCCTGCTCATAAAAATAAGTGTGAAGAAAATGAATTCTTGAGGATCATGCAAAGTTTTAAAATATACTGAAAAATGTGTATTGTTTTTCAAGTTCTATAGATACCGTCAAATCCAGCGTATAGTGCATAGAACACGCACCTGTATTCTCAAGCTGAATTTTTTTGGATTTGCCATAGAAGCTCATCTACTTTTTACAAAGAATCTTGAAGTCAATGCTATCACATTTTGAAGCCATTTATTCAAGGGATTATCCCAAAAGCTCTAAAAAATTAGTATAGTTCTAGAATTACAATCCTTTCAGTTCATAAGGAGAGAGGATGTCATTTCTTTCAAATAAACATATTGCGATGCATGTAGAAGTCACATATTTTTATTGCTCATCTATTTTTCTTATTTGTAGAGCTCTCATTTTCGTACACGGCGCATAACAGCGCCCCTTGAAATTCGATCTTATTTTTTTTTTGTTAAAAGTTGACGTTATACGCCGGATTTTATGGTAATTCATTTAATTTTTCTGGATATTCAAAGAAAAAAAGCGGGAGTGTTTTTACATACATTCTGATTTTGTTTAACTTGAGTTGAAATTATTAAATCTTGAAATAAACAAAAAGAGAGAAAAAATAAAATGTTCTAATGGATATATATATGAGAATTGATTACTCAGTTCTCCCACAGAAAAGAGCAGCTTTGTTCCTTGCAGCCACAGATCACGAAGCAGGAGTGAACGCTCGTGTAGGAGAGGCTTCTGACCGATAGGAGAGATAAAGAACTTGTCTGATCGTGAGTAAGCAACCAGACCTTAAACATACCTTAGCTGAGTTTGCGCATTGATTGAATCTGTGCGGAAAAACCGTAACTTTTTTGTAAATATTCCACGAACCTCTTTCATACCTCTTGCCAATCATCAAATAAACGGATATTCTCTTATTCAAGTGGTGTGCTTGAATAAACCAACCCAGCACACACCATATATATAGACATATGTATATATACACTGTGTCCGAAAAGGAATGTACCCTTTTTCTTTTTTCTAAGAACCCAGTGTATAGAAAGTGATGAAAATTGGCCAGAAAGATACTCCAAGTTGAGAAATATTCTCCTTTCCTGTGGGTACAAAATTGTCGACATGACATTCACAGAAAGCATTTTGTGCTATGGAGTGCGCCAAAACAATGTCTGCTATCAATTGAACTTTCGGCGACAACTTGGGATCGACCCCTGGACAAGAACTCCATTAAACGTTGGCATACACAACTAATGAAGACAGGTTGCTTATTCAAAGGCAAGAGCACCGGGTGACTGCGTTTGGAGAAGGTATATATATACTAGCCTCGCTGGGTATTTCATGATGTTTTCTAAATATATACCGTTTATATATATATCTGATATCTAAGCCTTAGCATTAAGAATTCGATTGTATTGAAAAATATGCTTTTACCTGTAACTCTCGCCTATTTATAAAAAAAAGGACAGAACTTCTAATTTGTACTTTCTAATAATCTCTAAAATTGAAGTATAGAATGATGTTTGCACTTTCGTCACCATATAACCAAGTGGATTTCCGCAAAACCAATTTTCAGTGGATCCGTAAAATAAACATACAAGAAAAATTTCAGGTCTAAATTTAATAGAGCAAAAACGATTTTTTTATTATAAATACCCCCCCGTAATCCCGTTGAGAGTCGTTCTCCCAATTAACCATTCTTAGCGGATTTCAATTCAACAAAAGAAAAATGCAAACCAAATTCCATTATTATAGTCCTTGTAGTTCAAAAAAAGGAATTTTTTTAGCCAATACGCCCCAGTAACCCCCTGCACCCAAGGAATTGATTTCCGTCAAATACATTCTTAGTGGATCTCTATTCAACAAAAGAAACATGCTTAACAAATTTCAAGTACGTGGGTCTAACAATTCAAAATCAAGAATGTTTTTCTAAAACTTCCCTTGACCTCTCACAACCCTTCTCGGTGGTCGATTTTCATTTTACTCTTTGTTAGAGGAAATCTATTCTATGAAAGGAGCATGCCTACCAATTTTCAAGCATGCAGATCTAATAGTTTAAAAACGGAAATATTTATCTATTACTCTCCTTAATCGCCCGAAATGAACCTTGGGGGGATTTTCACGAAACCCCTTTTGTAGCGGTTCTCTACTCTATGAAAGGAATCTGCTTACCAAATTTGAAGACTATGCCTCTAATAAATTAAAAATGGAAAAAAATTATCTATAACGCCCCTTGAGCCCTGCAACGCCACCTGGGGGTCGATTTTCACAAAACACAATATATAGGGGATCTTTACTTCATGAAAATATTCTGCTTATCATATTTCAAGACAGAGCATCTAATAGTTTAAAAATGGAAATAATTATCTATAATGTCCCTAAGCCCCCGCAACGCCATTTGGGGGTCGATTTTCACCAAACTCATTTGTAGCGGATCTCTACTCTATGGAAGTAGTTAGCTTACCATATTTCAAGATTGCACGTCAAGTAGTTTAAAAATGTGAATTATTATTTTTAACTCCCTTGCGGTTCAAATTTCGCAAAATCCGTTCTCAGCGGATCTCTACTCCATGAAAGGAACAAGCCTACCAAATTTCAAGTCTTTAGGTTGAATATTTCTGGAGATATCGTGATGAGTCAGTCAGTCAGTGAGTGAGTCGCTTTTCTCCTTTATATATATAGATATGATTCATTTGCAATTTTAGGAAAGATCGTAAGACAAATATTTATATTAAAATATTTATTAAACTTAACTTAATATGATTTTATCTTAAAAATACATTTATTTGTCAAAATTTTTTGAGAATTTTTTTTTTTTTGTTGACTAGTAAAAGAAACTATTCCGGCTGAAAGTAGTAAAGAACTTTAAGTTTTTTTTATCATTTATTTATATGTATTTTAAGAGTATGTATATAAATGTTTAGCCAAAAATATCCAATAAAAAGTGAGTTATAGCGCTCTGAACGCACCCACCTCGAAAATATGGAAGCTCACTTCCTCCACTATTCCGGCTGATTGGCTTATCTGAAATTTAAAAAAAATTAACGGCGTTTTAATCTGTAAGTTTAAATGCACAGAATGGATTATACTCAATGGAAAATATCGAAAATTGGATTTTTGGAGGACCTTTGAAGAAAAAGTTTCGAATTTCATGGGGTTTTCTGTTATAAAAAATAGAAATATTTTGAATTTTGCAATGATCGTAGTCCATTTGATGCGTATGTATGTGCTGAGTCTACCCTATAAATTTGAAGTCATTCAATCAAACCGTGCTTGAGATATGATGGAGGAAAGCTTGAAGTTTTGAGAAAAATGCATTTAAAGTTTCAAGTCCAATGAAAACAATGAAAATCTAACCCCCCCCCACCCCCCTCAATCGGCGAGGACTGGTGGCGAAGACTAAAACAAGTTCGACGAAATATTCAATGATATTTCCTTTTAATTTCTTTTTGTAGAATGCTCTCCTTCCTAAATATCATTCTTGTTATAAATAGTTTATTCACGAGGAATAAAATTATCGTTGTTTTTGTACACTTAATGAATACTTTGAGATAAAAAGAAATCATTCCTTTAAAAAGATGCCGGTGAAACTGCATGTTTCAAAGCAGTAATAACACTGAGTACGCATGTCAGACAGAATATAAGTTATTACCGGTATGCTTTGGACTGCATTTGAAACACACATACAAACAGAAAGTAAAACACAGGTTGTTTCTAACTCCTTAAATGATTTACATTCTTTTCTATTGAGGAGATTTCAACTATTTCATTTACGAGAGCTTTTTACCATACCTATTCAAAATGCAGAAGAAATTCGCAGCTATATTTCCTGGCATTTAATTTCAAATTGGTTTGGAGGAATTGAATAAGTTTGTGAGTAGAAAGAGACAACTCAGTAAAAGTTTTCACTGCGGATATTTCCGTTGTGTTGAAAACATGTCTAAGCATCAGAATTGAAATGAAAATGTTCAACATTTAATGTATTTGTCAACGTTCGGAACCATGATTTTAAAAAGTGTAGAAAAGAATAATTTTTTTGATATTTAGAGTCATTTAAATTAGAATATGCATATACGTTAGCGTTCAATACATATGTTTAAAAATATTACTACAGTAAAAAATTATTTAAATGAAATTTTTTGGCAAAAAATGAAGAATGACAAACTTTCAAAACATTCTCCTTCTAATCAGGTGCTTATATATTAATAATATTTTGCCTATATATAGCTAAGACTTCTCAACAGAGCCTGAACTAGGGTTTTTGAAAGTTTTGAATTATTTTCAGAGTTATTATCAATTGAAATAATTATATATATATATATATATACCGGAGTCTTTTGGTTAAAATTTCTTTACTTAAAAATAGGAATCAACCCACTTCTAAATTACACAGTTTAAAATCCTATTTCAGGCGCTGTAGAGAAACCTTAGCAATCTATAGGCAAAATATTATTATTGAAGAAGCCTTTTTCACAAAAGGAGAATGTTTTGAAAGAATATTATTCTTCCTTTTTTGCCAAAAATTTTTTAATAAATAATATGTTGCATAAAATTGTATTAAAATACTATCCAAATACATGGCAGCAAATTTCAAACGAAGCGACTCATGCCATCCAAATAGAACTGAGTTGATTTCAAAATTTAAATGTGAGAGCGAACTGAAAGAATCTCACACTATTTCTTTTGTCCTACAGAAATGAATGCATAAGAGCCAGACGGAAATGCAATGGACTAATCATCAAGAATTAAAGATATATGTGTGTGAGTACGTTCGTGTGTCTTTATTTACACTCTAGACCAGGGGTCTCCAAACTTTCCAGCCTTAGGGCCATACTGATTACTCCAGTAAGTTCCGAGGGCCAAAACCATATTATCATTGTTGCCGGTGGTAAAAAGTGAAATAGTCCACTGATGGAGAAAAAAGTCCGAAAACGTACGCAACGTTTAAAAAAGGCTGCAAATCGGACTAGTCCGCAAAACGGCAACACTGCATATTATTAATTTTCCTGTCATTATCTGTAATTTCTAGATTAGTCGTAGAGTACGAGCCATGAGGAGTAACGTGACACGACATCTGGTGGACACAAGCGGAAATAGGTAGTACCTTCTATCGCTAACAGATGGCGCTAATAGCACGTACAGAATAATCTCGTTGGTTCGAGAAAGTTCTGGTGTCTTCCACTCACTTCTAGATGGCATTAATTGGAATATATAAGAAGGCTAGTGGCGCAACCACAAGTCAGTTCCTATGACACTGTTGTGAAATAAAATAGTGCGTACCTCCTTAAAACGTGTTTGTGCGTGTTTAAGTTTAAGACATCTTTGTAACAGTATTTTGATTTGAATTGTCGCTTTTGTGTGTGATTTAGTAGTATGGAAAAGAAGCGAAAAATTGATAGTGAATGCAGAAAATTCAAAGATCAGTGGAACATTCAGTATTTCGTAATTGAGTCCAGTAACAAGGCGCTATGTTTGCTTTGCAATGAAAGCATAGCCGTTCTCAAGGAATATAACATTAAACGTCATTATGAAACAAAACCTTTTCAAAATTACTCAAAATATACAGGAAGTTTGCGGACAGAAAAATTCGAAGCTATGAAGCGCGGATTGAAATCGCAGCAATCTTCATTTACAAAACTCAAAACTGAACAAGAGGCTGCAACTCGTGCCAGCTTTCGTGTGGCTCTTGAAATTGCAAAACGTGGAAAACCATTCACCGATGGAAAAATGATCAAAGAATGCATAATTGCAGTAGCCGAAGAAATGTGCCCTGAAAAGGTAAATTTATTAAAAACTGTCAGTATGTCAGCAAACACTGTGGCACGAAGGGTAGAAAACATCGCTGAAAATATATCCTCTCAACTGTTCGACAAAAATGGACACGTTAAGTGGTTTTCTTTGGCCTTGGATGAGTCAACGGATGTGTCAGATACTGCTCAGGTGTTGCTTTATATTCGAGGAGTAGATAAAAGCTATGAAGTGCATGAAGAACTTCTTGATATGTATAGTATTCATGGCACAACTACTGGTAGAGATATTTTTAAAGGAGTTGAAATGGCCATTAATCAAAAGAACCTTCGATGGAAAAACTTGAAATGTATTACAACTGATGGAGGCAAAAACATGAGTGGGAAAGATAAAGTAGTGGTCGCTCTTGTGTCAAAGGCTGTAGAAAATGACGGTGGTTCAAAACCATTAGTCTTACATTGTATCATTCATCAACAGTCTTTGTGCGGAAAATGTTTGGATATGTCTGAAGTTCTGAAACCAGTCATATCAACTGTTAATTTTATCAGATCTTTTGGGCTGAATCACCGACAATTTATTGAAGAGATTGGAGAAAATGACTTACCTTATCATACTGCCGTACGTTGGCTTAGTTGTGGGAAAGTCCTTCAGCGCTTTTTTTAAACTTCGAGCAGTGATCGAAATTTTTTTGAATGAAAAGCATCGCCCTCTTACTGAATTACAAAACAACGCATGGCTGTGGAAGTTAGCATTCTATGTTGATTTGACAAAACATGTGAACGAACTGAATTTGAGATTGCAAGGAGAAAACCAGCATCTTCTTGATTTATACACTAATATCAAATCATTCCGGAAGAAATTGATACTGACTCAATCACAACTACGAAGTAAATGTTTTTCACATTTTAAAACATGTGAAATATTCTGCCACACCACTGAGACTGAGTTTCCTATCGATTTCGCAATTGAAACTTTGAGTGCTTTGAAAATAAATTTTGATACTCGTTTCTCGGACTTTGATGCCATTGCGAATCAAATTAAGATTTTTCAGAATCCTTTTGAAACTGACATTGAAATCCTAGCCCCGGAACTTCAAATGGAAATGATTGATATACAGTGCAGTGATATAATTAAGAACAAATATCAAAACTCATCTTTGTTGGAATTTTATAAGAGTCTTCCACTGACACAATTTGATAATTTGCATAAATTTGCTCGTGGGCTGTTTTCTGTTTTTGGTACTACTTATTTGTGTGAGAAGACCTTCTCCAAAATGAAGTACACAAAAAATGTTTACAGATCTAAATTAACTGATGAGCATCTTAAATCTCTTTTAATAATTGATACAAGTAAAATTAGTCCACAACTACAAACTATTGTCAGTGGAAAATCTCAATTACATAAATCTCATTAGTATTTCATATGTCATTATGCTTGTTATACGTTATGTTTTTATTTAAAATGTATAAAATGTTAGTTGGATTCATTTCAATAATTTGTTAGTTATTATATACTGAAGTTAAATTTTCTGCATATTATACATGTCTTTACTCATTACAATTCTGTGTTTCTTTATCCAACTTATCACAAAAACAATAACAATAAGCCTACAACAATGTTATGAGTAGTTAGCCCATGACCATATCAATGTAGATGTCATATTAATAATTATTCAACATAAAATTAGAATACTTCAGTAAACTAAATTTAATTTGCTATAAAAAATATGTTCTCTAAAAGGAGTTTTTTCAAGTATGCTAGCTCTCCGCGGGCCGGGCAAAATCTGTCCGCGGGCCGGGTGTGGCCCTCGGGCCGTAGTTTGGAGACCCCTGCTCTAGACTATTGCACAACTATACTCTGAAAATATTTAAATTTACTCAAAAGTTTTTTCATTTCTTTTTTCACGTCTTTTGTGTATTGTTTTAAGTATACATGCTTCGCATCTAATTTAACTTGTTTCCGAAATTTCCTGTCTGCTTAAGTAACCAGAAAAAAATTACATGTTCAATAGATATATTTAATTTTTTATAGGTATAAAACTTTTACAAGGAGTGTTAACAATACAAAAAGTAAATGACGACATTATGATTCAACTAAAAAACTGGAGCGTGAAGCAACACTTTGCAATACACAATAAGAAACGATTTCTTTGCATGAGTTAAAATTTTTTTAATTCCTTATATAAAGATTAGTAGAACAAAAAATTTCTTCAAAATATAGATTCTCTTTTAAAATTCTGGTCTATATTCTTGGCAAACAACAAGTTGAAATCGTTAGTGATTGAGTGAATGATTTTGGGGTTTATTGGCGCAAGAGCCGATTTCGGCTATACTGCGCCAAACATTTGTTTTAATATCTGTGGTCTAGACGGGAAGAGAAAGAAAGAATAAATTGAATGACAAGAAAGAGGGTCGAAAATAGAGAAGGATCACTAGGGTACCCCGGGTTCGTGAAGCCCATGTTTACCAAAGACAGTAAACCCCGTGGGAAAAGGAAAAGATCACTATGGCACCTCGGGATTGTGACACCCGTACTCACCTAAAGAAGGTGAGCCCCCCTGAGGGGTGAAATCGTTAGTAAGACAACACTATTTTAACTTGGCATCAAAATTTAGGAGATTTAGTGGTATGTCAATGGCATTTTCTTCAACATGCATCGAGTGGTCAAAGTGACCAGCGTGTCATGAGTTGGAGTCTAGTACCCCTGAAGACCCGCCGTGCAAAGAGGGCCGTTGCACGTTAAATCTGTCCAGGCTTAAACCTTTTCCCGTCCTTCGCCCCAAGCCCTCATGTAGCTGAATAGTAGTGCGACGTTAATATTTAGTCAATCACTCAACATTCATCTTAACTTTCGACAACAAAGAACTTTATTAACTTGCAATTTCATCAAAGTTAATTAGCTGTGCAAAAAATGCTTACAATAAATATCCCGTGTTTAATGATACTTGAGAATATTAGAAGAATTTCCTACGAAGGATTTATTATAAATGTCTCAAAACTATTCATCTTGCGTGAGATCTCCTTAACAAAGTGGGGGTTGTTTGTATTTTATCTTTCGTTCAAATGTCAAACAACCAAACCGAAATGCATTTCCTGTTGACTTTTTGAGAAATCTACTTCATTTTTTTCTTCGAGACATCGAATGTATCTTGAAGCACTTCTCTTTTTTTGCATTGATTTGTGTGTTCATTACTGCTTTAACAGAAGAGGGGGACATTTCTGTAAAATTGGGTGGGATATAGTTGGAGATTTCTGTGAATTAAAAAGTTGAATCCTTTACTTTGTAAGCAGTTTTTTTTTCTTCAATTAAAGCGCGGAGAATCTTTCTTTGAATTGAAAGCGCTTGTTTTCATTTAGAGCTGTTTAAGGGAAGTTTGGAAAACACTGGAGAGTGTTCAATAAAAATGCGCTATATAATGAATCCCCCCCCCCAAGAATAGTTTCATTAAATCACAAGGTAAAGGTGTAAGCTTACAATTTAAAAATAGTTGAAAATGTAAATATTTTTTTAAAAAGCACTATTCATATTTTTCAAATTTTGACCTATGCTTAGCAAAAATATGATGAGAGCCTATAGAAACTTTTGTAGGTTCAGTATTCGGAGTTTTCAATTCTTATTTCGGAGCTTAAATATTAGTTTGAATGTTATCGCTGGGAAAATTTTCTCTTAAACTCATATTAGATCAATTATTACAATAGTTAAATGGTTAAAAAAGAATTCATGATCACGTGAAAATGATCAAATAGATATTTCAAGAAGACGTTCTTTTATTCTATAAGATGATATTCATAATATATTCATTCTTAATAATTATCCATTAGGATTTATGAATGTAAACGCGTTTCGCGGAACTTTTAATTTTTACGCTTCAAAATAAATGGATTTGTAAAGGAAAATATTCATTGAGTTTGAAGATGAAATTTTTAGAAAAAATGTTTATTTAAATATTACTTTCCCCCCTTTAACTCATATTAATATGGCAAAAAAATAATAAAATATTTATTTGTAGAAAATCTCTTGAAGAATTAATTCAAGGATATTATTCAAATGGTTAAACGGAATTCGCAAATCTCAGATCAATCAGGTTGCAGTTAAATTTACTAAGTGGAAATTTATAAAAAGTTTATATATATGAACGTTCAAAAAAGGGAACATTTGCATATAAACAGCGTGAGTTGAAAAGGCCTATATAAAAATGTAGAAAAACAATTATTATAACTAAAAACCAGTAAAATAAATTTCTAATATGATCAAAACGTAGTTCTTTTGAAAAAAAAAATGTTTTAAACAGAAAAACAGCATCAAACTATTATCAGAAATATCTTATAATTAAATATTTTAATTACTACTTGTTAAATATAATATTTATAAATTTAAAAATATCTGTAGAAAACAATATGCGCGAATGTTGCATTTATGTCGGTAGGAATTCACGTTTCGTTTATATTTCTGTTCAAAAACAATCAATAATATGCAATCTTTGCATGAAATTCTTCTTAAATGTTATTGGAATTTATTAATTGCTTTATTTATTGACTTGAAACGATAAAATTTTATCCCTGTTATCATTAAAAAGATAATTATGATTTATAATTCGGCTCTTTAAGACTGTTATTGAGGTTCTTTTAACATTAACAAAGGAAAAACACAATATTTATTGGGAACCACGATTCTGTTTTATGCGGCTAAGCTTCCATCACTTCTCTACATAATAACCTTCTACTTTTAAAAATTAGTTGTATTTATTTTCCCGAGCTTCAAAATTCCTATGTTCTACTGTTCTACCTCCAGTTTATTAAGACAGAATTAACATTCTTGACTCTATATCACAGCATTTCTTCATCCAATTGAGACTGGTGGTTTCACTTGACTTCAGAGAGTCAATCAATAATGTGGCCCTCACTACAGAAAGGAATCTCTCCAAATGAAAGGAAATGGCCTTTTGAGATCGTAAAAGTGTTCTTTTCGGAGATTTCATGCCAAAAGATCAATGTAAATAGTTATTGTGAGACATAAAACAGGTGGAGAAGAAGGCTTTCTGGAGGAATTGGGCTTCTTCATGACAATGCCCCTCCTGCTGAAACTCAATTGCTGGATCAGTTCAGATGGGAAGTTTTTCATCACCCAGACCTTTCTCTTAGCAATTCTCTTCTTAAGCTGAAAGAATTTCTTACCAGTAAACAGTTAAGAAGTGATTAAGGGTTGGAAAATGCAGTGACCATCTGACTTAATCCCTGCAATCCTGAAGCTCATGAAGAGAATTGACAGGTGCTGAATCGTTGAAAGTGATTATGGAGAGAAGTACTTCAGGTATATAAAAGAATTGTTATTTCCAATAAATATTGTTTTTCATTTTGAATAACTAAACGGTCTTTATTTTCTGATTGTATAAACCATCTTTTTTAGCACCTGTTAATATTATTTCGAAAAACTTTAGCAATAAGTTATTAAAATTCTTACTGATTAATTCCCTTCTTTTCTGAAACACTGTATTTTTTTCATTAACTGTTTTTTACTACCCGGAAGTCTAAAATTTCCCAATGATTGCTCAGATAAAATCGAAATGGTAAAACAGCTTTATGAAACAGAATATTTAAAAAAAATACTGGACTGTGCTTTGTTCCCATATTCGTAGTCAATAAAATCACACACTGTAATAATATACTTAAATGCCCATAAGATAGGCTTATGAGCTTTTGGTTTGCGGCTTTTATAATTCTATAAGCTTTGAATTAAACGCTGACAATGATAAAAATTATGAATATCTATATTTTAACATGATATTTAATCGTAAAACCAATAGGAAAACATTGGCGTCAAGGCGTTTATTTTAACTATACAATGATGCTCAAAGAGATCAATAACTATGACACATTCATTATAATCATTGTAATCAAGTGATTAAGGGTGATAACAACTCCTGAAAAGAGATGAGAAGAGATTAGCAGAAATGAAAATGATTTCAATTCTATAGATAATTGCGAGAAACAAATAGTCTATGTTATTGTACATGGATATAAAATTTTGGAAGGAAATCAACTGTGCATATACGCAATTAATAAAAGAATTCCCCTACGAAGATGTGGTGAAATCTGGAACGCATATAAATTTATGATTTCATGAAGGACTTCATTATGAGAGCTTGTCTTCTTTTTGAACATGGACAGAATGAAAAGGATTAGTTTTGGCTACAATAAAAATTTTCAGTTTTATAATGCTATTTTGAAAAGGATAATAAGTGTATAATAGAAAAGGTGTTCAAATAAGTTATCCTTACAATTTTAGTCTAGAATAACTTTAAGACTGTGCTAGATCATGACAAATGACAAGACAAAGTTTTCCGGGTGACACCAATTGAAATAAACATGTTGACACCACAGAAGAAAACTCATAGAAACAAAGTTCAAGTGCAAGGAACACAGAAGAAAGTCTGTACTCATCATTTAAGTTATCCCAATGGATGGGTCTGTGTGTTTGAAACGGCAAGCGTTTGCAGGCGAGAAGTGGATGTCAATTGGAAATGGCACCATCAATAGCGTACGTCTTTCTACTTACAAGATGCAGCAGTCACTTTTAACAACTGTTTTCTCTTTTTTTTATTTTCCTGAAAAATTTGGAAAAAAACAACAACTTGAGGAGTTATTTTGTCATGTGTGGTAAAAACGTTTCCTATTGTCTAGAACTTTTTTAAAGTTTGTAAATAGTATTTAAAAAACTCGATATCTTATCAATACTTGTGAATTACTCTGTAATTTTCATCTTCCAACTAATTTGGAGGTTTGGAATTTTTCTGGAGTATTTGAATCCAAATTATCGGAATAAAATAACTGCATAATCTAATGAGACACTCTACTTTCAAAATCTTTGCACCGTCGTTTGTATAAATAATTTGTATTTTAATTTTTAAAAATTCATATTGAAATTTTTTGCTGTAACATATTTGTTTTTTGCTCTCATCATTATAAATGAAAAATCAGGGGATAAAAGTTGGATTTTAAAATATTCTTCTTTTTTTATAAAGGCCTATTAAAGCCTTAAAAAGGGCAAGTTAATGATCTACATTTATTTTGACACTTTTGCATTCCGAATACGGAATTTCTCAGAGAAATGGAGGAAATCAAATGATCCGCCATAATTTGACCTAAGGAATATTTTTATCATTTTGAGAAATTCAGATTTATATAAAAATCGAGAAATCCACTGAAATTCACTATTTTTTCGCCTTTTGATGGCTTGAAATAATATTTTAGTGGTTTGAGAGACAAATGGCCAAAGTCAAATATTCCCCATATCTCCTAATTTTATTCATTCTATTTAGACTTGAGTTATTTCGCTTAAGTTCATTTTAGAATGCCTCCCAACTGTCTCACTTTTCAAAATAGCCAATGAGCTTTTCCTTTTAATTTATTATCAAACACTCAAATTTCTTCTACTCGAATGTTGCTTTTCAATCCTTTTTCTGTTAGGCAATATTTTTTGCTTGAAAGGAGTTACGGTTTTTGTTCCGGAGTGATTATTATTTAAAAAATTATTTTGCAAAGACATTAAATAACTAAAGATAAAAATGGAATACAAAAAAAGTTATTTGTATGTACTTTTAGGACAATAGCTAACAGATTCAGATAGAGGATCAAAAGAAAATTAGACCACGGTAAATTTTTTCCAGTCCATGGGTGATTTTTTTAAGAAAAAGCATATTGTCAAAGATTGTGTGCGTTAAAAAAGCCAATAATAATAAATTAAATGTTGTCAAGTTGCAGGTACCAATACTGCGAAATAATTTTGTAGAAACAACGATTCAATAAATTTTTTAAAAGCATTTCAAGCTATGAAATTTTTTTGTTTTGAATTGGATAGGCTGCGAAATCTCTCCAATGTTAAAATCCCGAAAACAATAAATAATACACAGAAATGCTTAAGTTACCTGAATTGAAAACATGTAAAAGGAAACACTGTTTACATATTTGAGAATTAAAATGTCTTCATTTGAAGTTTCATGTTTGAATGCCATCTTATTTGAAACATTTTTATTAAAGAAACTGTTTGAAAAGATTACGATATATATATATATATATATATATATTTCTTTTATGAAGACTGCTATATAATTAAATGGCTTTAAAAAATATTTTAAATGCAAATATAGAGACAGATTTGATACGGAATAAAGTTATACAACATATATCATTTTTATGTCCTCACTGATAATTGAATTTCTCCCAAAATGTTTCCAAGTGTACAAGAATGTCGGATCTACAAGCTCAATATCGGTTGGAGTGTATTTTCAAATTATCATGATATACATGGAAACTTATTTGAATAATCATCCAGTTTTCTTCTTATGAAATTTTACTAACAACAGATGTGTACTTATCATTTGGTACGATATAGTTTAATTCTAGAAGAAAAAATAAATCGCACTCCGTTCCAAGCTTAAATTAATAAGAATCTGTACATAAATTGGACGTAAAATTTCTGACAGATTCTTAAAATTTCATTGGCAAACATTTAACTTAGGCCGGCTGAAAATGCCCCACAAGTAATTCAGTACAGATAACATATGGTAAGAAATTAAAACATAATTTTAATTTAAACATTGAATAATTTATCATTTCTAATTAAAATATTGAAAAGTTGCTACGAATTTATTTGTTATTATCAAGCATTTGATAAGTGACAAATTTTTCAGACAAATATAATTTTTTAACGAAAGGTTGAGAAATATTCGAATTCTTTTAAATGGCGGGAAAGGATAAAAATATAAAGCACTGATTACTTACAATCGCATTCAATCCTTCTTCAGAAAATGTGCATAATTCAATGATTATAGGTTATTTCTTAAGATACACGACTGGGTTAGGAGACAAATTTGTAAAATGTGACTTAAATATTTATTTAATTGCTATTTTTTAAGTAAGTATGTTACAAAACTATAAAAATACAGCACAAATTTTTTTTTTTTTTTTGAAATATTGTTTTTATATTGTTGTTATATTGAGAAATCTGAACCAAAATATTACAAAAATTCGCTCTTTTGCTAACTCTAAAAAATTATATATTACAAAAACAAATAAAATTTTTGCAAGAATTGAATTATTTAATGTTTAACTATATATGTGCTTAAAACTCTTCAAGTTTTACAATAAAACTATGAAATTGTGTTGAAAAAATTGTTTTTTTTTAAAAAAAACTTTTTCTTATATAAAATTACATTAAAAAAATAACTCAGTTGAAAAAGCTTTTAGCAAAAAGCATTTACTGTAATCCAAAGAACCCCAACTGATTAATTTTCATAAGAAATATTTGAAGAGACTGTTACATTCTTCAGAAAATGTAAGCTAAAGTTTATTTTAATTTAGGTCAAAATCTCACCTCATACTTCAAACTTTTACGCTTTTGAAGGGTCTTTTTTTACGAGACAGTTTCTTTTCTGGTTTAGAAAAGAAATCTCGTCTCGTTCAATCAACAGCTCTCGTATTGTCGAGATACCAAAATTATCTCTTAATTTCGGGGCCTAATTTGATTCCAAACTTTTCAAGTAGAGGTAATAGACCAGCAAACCCAGAATTCAAAAGTTTTATTGCAATATAAATCCCTAAGTGGAGTGTTTGTAGCTCAACAAAGGTCTGTTTTGGGATTATACTCCACAAGACATTGTAACACTTTCATTCAAGTACTGAGTTTTCACGTGGAAACATTTTCTTAGGAGATTTTGATCGCAAAGATTCCCAACAAGTCTTTTTAATAGAATTAATAACTGAATTAGAAGATCTGTTGTGTGTGATTTTTCTTTCAACGTATCTTCAAAAACTTTGCTCTCTGGAAATCTCTTCTTTTTGGCCTCACTGATCTTATATAAAGCATGATAACTTTAAGTTCATAAAAAATAAATATAACTAGACATAAAATTGCTAATAAAAAAGATCTAAAGATCTCTAATTTTGAACGCAACTTATAAAAAGATAGTAATTCGTTTAAATCAAAACAAACATTGCAATCAGTTATGTAACTGTTGCCTATTTGTAAGCCTAATATATCTATTAAAATATTTATAAAGGGAAACAAACTTTACATAATATGAAAATAATTCCTTAAAATATTTTAAAGAATAAAAATGGTATTTTGCGGGTGAAAATCAACCGAAAACTCACATTTCTGGTTTCGATTTGGGCTTACTACGCCCAATACGCCCTATGCTGGCTTTTCTTCTAATTGACTCACAGGGTTAAAAGTAAGATATTTTTAAAAACTTTATTAAAAAGGCTACAAAAAAAGACTAAAAAATAAATTTCAATTTTTTTATGCAAATGATGATTTTA
The DNA here is from genome assembly GCA_019973975.1 of Trichonephila clavata. Lineage (NCBI taxonomy): Eukaryota > Metazoa > Arthropoda > Arachnida > Araneae > Nephilidae > Trichonephila > Trichonephila clavata. The sequence continues at coordinate 131,170 of BMAO01005147.1, read as the reverse complement.
AACTAGTCGGATACCTTAAATAAAGTAGCTTCGTCACGTGAGTGAATATTAACATCGCACTGTTCAGCTACACGAGGGCTTTTCGGTGACGGACCTCGCCATTTTGAATCATTATCAAGTGACGAAGAAGACACCTGAGCTGGCACCCCCTCTCCTAACTACTACACCACATCAATGGGAGGACGCGCATCGATCTCCTACGCGGTGGATCTTCAGTGGTACTGGGCTTGAACTCACGACACGCCAGCCACGAGTCTGTTACCTTGACCACTAGGCTACCGACGACTCGTAGCTTCGTTACAACTTGAATTCAAAATATTGGAATAATGAAAAATAAAGCACAAAATGGTTTGAGATTTTCATAATTTCCGGTCGAAGTGCATGCTTAAAATGCCATTCTATATATTTTGTGTTTCGGCATAAGATAAGAAAAGATTAATTGGATATAGCAAATTATTTTCCGAAGTGTTTTTCTAAAATTCAAAAGAAATTAGAATGATTGTCATAGTAGTTTTAAAAAGAAAAATTACATGAAACTATAATATTGTTTTTTTTTAAAGAAGAGAATTGGTGAATAGTTTATATATCCCTTGGCCGTAATATACACATTATTGGGGATTCTGTGCACAATATAATTTTTCGTCTTTGCGGATAGTTGCCGAAACGGATTTCAAGATTTTTTACATGTTCATTTTCTTTTCATTGGAGCGTGTTTTTTCCCCACATATTCTGCCGGCTAAGAAAATAGTTCAATTTATTGGTCTTAAGCTAAGAACCTTTGACGTGTGGCAAGAGGTAGATTCTTGTTAGAAGATTTAAAAAAAGTCATCTTGAAATATCTCTCTCAGTTATAGAGTAACTCCACGTATGTTTGGAAACTTATCCTTCCTCAAAATACATAGCACCCAAACTTATGGTTACGATTTTAACTGTAGTGCAGTGTTTCTCAAACTGTGGGGCGCGATCCCTTGAGGAGCGTGATAATCCTACATGGAGGGCTCGAGCATATAAAAAAATCGAAGATAAAAAATTATTTAAAAAAAATTAATTTACTGAAGGAAAGCAAAACAAAATGCATTGTAAACTATCAAAATTCAAATGATACTCATCCTATTAGTAAAAAGTAACTTGAATATTTATTACTTAAAAGCAACATATACAAAATTTACTGCTTGTATTGATAATCTGACCGGTTTATAAATAAGCTTTAGTATAAAACTACATTACTATTACTTAAGTGGATTAACAAAAGGTATTTAATTAACGAGTGAAAATTTTAACAAGATATATATATATATATATATATATATATATATATATATATATACTACTGTTTGTAAAAAATGTAACACCATGAAGGAATGATCATAGTTAAAGGAAACTTAATGCACAAACGAATTGTATTAGTACAAATAATGACGAAATTTTCAAAGAAAAAAAAATAAAAATTAAGTGTCCGAAATCAGTATTTGGTATAGCCACCACGTGCTGCAAAAAGTGCTGCTATATGACGTGGCACGGAGTCAAAGAGATTTTGAATGTCTGCTTGTGGAAGAAAATTCCACATTGCTTGTATGCGCAGCAAAAGTTCCATCTTTTGAAGCTGCAGGACGCGAATCATGAGCGAGATGCCGACCAACCAAATTCCACACGTGCTCAATAGGCGACATATCCGGCAAATAAGCAGGCCAAGGAAGAAATTGCATGTGTTGGGCTGAACAGAAGTCTCGAACAGTTTTTGAAATATGTAGGCGTGCATTATCCTGCCGAAACATAGCTCCAGGGATGCCTTGCAGGAAGGGAACGACTTCGGGCTGTAGCACTCCACAGAAGCACCTGTTGCTATTGAAATTACCCTCAATTCGTAGCCAATTGGATCGTCCATGATACGAAACCGCACCCCAAACCATAAATCCGGGTGTTAGGCCACTATGTCGTTCGATAACGCACTCTGGAAGGCAGCGTTCACCGGCATAGCGTCTAACCCGAATGCGGCCATCATTGTCCCACAAATTGAAGCGTGATTCATCTGAAAAGACAACTTGGTGCCAATCAGCTTGTCAGGCTCTGTGCTCATGAGCCCATTGCAGACGCAGCCATCGATAGTTTGCCGTGAGAGGTATTCTGTATAAGGGCACCCTTGCACGCAATCCACGGTGTAGTAGACTTCAATGAATTGACGAAGTCGACATTAATACACCTGTAGCAGTAGAGCAACGTGCTGCCAACTGCCTGGAGGAAGCTGTACGATTCCCCGCGGTGCGGAGCAAGTGTCGATCACCACGCGCTGACGTCACCTTCCATCGTCCACTGCCAGGTTTTCGAGTTGTTCGGCGCTCGTCCATCCACTGCTTCGAAACTCGCATCACTGTGGAAGTGTTCCGCTGTACACGAGCTCCTATTGCGCGATATAAAAATCCTCCTTCTCGAAAGCCGATAATCCTCCTCCGTTCAAACTCCGTAAGTTGTTGGAAATTCTCGTTTCGCGGTGGAGGTATACCTAGGTCTCAATAAGCGGTCGCCACTAAGAAATAATCATTAACTATTTTCAATGTCCCGCTACAGCCTTAAAATAATGCTCTAGCATCAGTTCAGAGGGCATTGCGCATGCGACGCTTGCGCGGTGGCTCTGAAACTTTACTATTTTACATAACATCCTACAATTGATATTTTCTGCAAAGTTCATTTAATTCTGATGATTCCTTCATGGTGTTGCATTTTTTACAAACAGCAGTCTATAAGTGGAAAATTTTAAGAAATAATTCCTTCTTTCTACAAATTATTTTAAATAGGACTGCTTAAAATTGGACTTTATTAATGACCTCTACATAAAGTGATTTTTCTTTTCAATTGTATCCCAAAGACATCTGAGAAACGAAAGGAATCTCCTCGGATTCTACTAAAAGAATCCTAAGAAGAATTTATATTATATATATAATAAACCCTTCTTCTCTCTCTCTCTCTTAAGAAATATTAACATAAGAAGAAGGATTTATACTAATAAATCCTTCTAAGGTGGATTTATATTATAATTTATGTATATCCACAATTTATGATATTAATTTATTAATAACTATGGATTAATTGCATATTACTAAAATTCAAATCAAGAGTACACCAGTTAGTTCACAAAATAATAAGGAGTATATATATTTTCTTCCTATGATAAGTACAGAAATGATATGATTAAATCGTTTATTGGTAAATGTCAATGTAGTCTAAATTAAGTAAGATGTAAAACTGTTTGTGTGTATCGCATTCAAATGGCCACGCAAAATATAGTTTAAGAAATTTGAAACAAATTTCAAATTTAGATCAGAAAAAAAATAGTACTTATAAAACTCTTGGGCATTATATCCCAATCGATTTATTCTTGAAATCGATTTTTTTAGAAAAAGAGAATTGCTCTCTGAGATAATTAATGGTGTTCTCTCTTTTGAAAAGTAAAATGTTTCTCTTTCAAGGTTAGAGAAAGAACTTGTTCAATCTTAGGCACACCAGTAACGAAAGACTGAAAAAAATGAAACATTTGAATTTTAATGGAAAGAAACGCAGTTACAACTTTGTAATTAAAGAATTCTGATTTCCATATGTGCCATGGAAACTGATCATTTTTCAAAAGAGAGGGTTTAAAGAATTTTTTAAATCGTGGTTCTTAAACCCTTTTTTTTTTCGCCGCTGAAATGATTCTAAAAAAAATATGCATTTTTAAATGATTTGTCCATGGCAGCCAATGCGCATGGATGAATCTTGAAGACCGTGTTATCTTTCTTGTCATCCGCGGTTAATTTTTTTCTCTTCCATTTTTTGTTCCTGTAGAACGAGGGTGCGCTACGTGTTGAAATATCGTGTCCCTTCTGTTTTAGGTCCGCCAAACGAGCTTGTCGGCGCTTCCATCGATCTAGGCTGTGAGATTGGAGCCGAGCGCTCGCCCTGCTTAGAAGCTGGCCTCTCCTCTCAACACTTTGTCGTGCATACAGCCGCTCCTGCATTCCCATACACGAGCGTATCATCATTGGACGATAGAATGTCTTTTCTCCGCATGCACTTCACTTGATAACCGGAAAGAGAAAAAACGAATCCTTTCTTATTTGAAATTTCCTTCTCTTAAAGACGGGAACCGAATTGAGTAAGCATGGGTAAGTATGCAGCTAAGTTAAAAGATTTATTACTGCTTTTCAAATTTTAAGAGCTTTTACGAATTGTATGAAACAAGTTTTGTGAGAACTTTAAAAGTACCGCGGTGTGCATTTTCATCATTTAAACTCTCAATGTCCTTTAAGAACTTCACATTGAATATATCGGAAATTCCGGTGCTCAACACTTGTATGCTATCATTTTGGAATGCCCTCCGCTTTTCCCCGCCTTTTGTTTTGCACTTTATACCTTAACTGTGTACTACTTTGCACCGTGCGTCTTACCGCGACATCGTAAATTAATTTATTAACTGGAGCCTTTTTTTAATCTCTTTGAATTTTTAATGTGCTTGCAGCGAAGCATTATGATAGAGATCCGAGTTCGCGTGATTTTTTTCTCGTCTTGAAGCTGATTACTTTTCAAAAATTTACAAATGTATTTGGCACGATTTTTGGTAAACTAATGCAAAGGATCTTTCAAAGATGCCCATCCGTTACAAGAGCTGCGAGAGTTATTTTCAATACAGAAAAATCAGCCTCGATTTCAAGGTCACTAAAGGCATCAATGTAGGGAAAGTACTGCAGCAGAGAGAATAATGCGTGTGATGGTTTGTTAGAATATCGGACGCGGGAAATTCTTGGACGAATTTCGAGAATGCTGCCGGTTGTTTTAGTCAAGTTTGCTTTTCAATCATCAATACATGATAAAATGCTTTTTTTTAGAATTAAATAACTTATAAAAATAAATTGAGAAGAATGCGAATCATTTTATAAAAACTACATTAAATTTTTACAACTCATGAAGCATGCATGTAGTTTGAATCAAAATCTAAATAAAAGACAAAACGAGACATTGATTTGCATTTCCTCACATTTAGTTAAAATATTACTTAAATATTGTTTAGCTTCCGTATCCCACTAAGTGATTGGAATTGTCAGAGTTATCTTTAACGAAGCTTTATTTTTAACGAAAAATTACACTCTTTTGTGATCAAGAGCATTTTTAAAAATTTGGATTTTAAAAGTTTTTTGTGAACTCTTTTACTGTTCTTTTAAAGACGTTTTTTGCTTTTAGTTGTGTATGCGTAAGAGATGGAAATTATAAAAGAAAGGAATTCTCTCTGTAGGATCCCATACTTGAAATAATTATTACCTACTTATGTATGTCATGCTAATTGGGACTGGTTTTTCTTAAATAATATACACTACACAAATAACTGAATTTTGTATCATTCCAAAGATATAACAAAAAAAGGAATGAAACGAAAATAATTAGTTTTCTTTAGAAAAAAAATTCTACAAAGTTAGTAAACTTCAAAGTAATCTTAGCTAATTTATGAGAAATTATTATACCGAGGTTTAGAATAAGTGCAAATTAGGTCAATGTGATACGTGCGCTTACTATTTTAATAGTCTGTAAATAACCATTAATTACCAGTTGATTCAAAAATAATGTGACCAATTTCAGAGCATCATAAATTATTTTTGAATTAAGCTATTTATACAAAATTTTTATTATGGTTTCCTTTAGCTTTCCTTTTTCATCTAAGTAAACGTTTAGACCAAGCTAAAACAGCTTTTTTGACCATTTGTGGGAGGGGGGGGGACTTTTCCAGCTTCCTCTTTGACTGCTTTTTGAAACCCCTGAAATGTTCTTACTTTACCTCTATTTAATTGTTTTCTTAAGTATCCCCATAAAAATAATCTTAAGCAGCCCAGTTAGGGAGTGATGGTAATCATTTCTCAGGAGAAAGAAATTTTATTTTTTTTAATCTTTCAGCATTTTATAATTGATTTTGCAGTATAATTTGGGGCAGGATCTTGTTGATAAACAAAGTTTTTTTTAAGGGTAAAGACGTTTACTTTGATCATGTGCTTCAAAACTTTATTCTGGTAGTATTTAGCATTAGTTTTAGCCTTTAGTTCTACAAAAAATATTTTTGTCAAGGTTTGAGAGAATATTCCCCTTCACAAATACCACAACACCTGACGGCCAACTTGCCATTCGCAAAACAGCTACGTCTTTGCAACGTTTTTCGCGTCAGATATATTTAGGGATTGCAATATCAGATCAAAAGTTCAATACTGATATTCGGTATTTCGTAGAACTTAATACCGGGATACGGTTTTAATACCGGTATTAGAAATTTTAGAAAAAGAAAGAAAACACAGGTGTTTCTTTGTTTTACTAGCCAGTTTTATTAGAGAGTGTAAATATCACAAGAAATAATCTGTAACTTATAAATAATAGCAGTATATATATACAGAATCACAAAAAAAATAAATAAATAAAGGAACATATTATTGATTAAAATCACAAAAAAGTGCAAATACCACTATTCACACACACAGACTGTGTACTATTACAAATTTTTGAAATGTTCCTAATATTTTAAATGTTAAGGAGATATGGTACCATCTTTTCACAATTTTTTTTTTGTTTTTAATATTTGATATTTGATTTTAATTGTATTTTATAAAGGTTAATATTTAATAATAATTCCATACAAAAATTTTTTAATTTGTTGCAAAATGTTTGTAAAGTTTAAATATTTTTAGCTTTTTTAAGCATTTTTTAAATCTCTAAGGCTTTTTTAAATATGTCTCTTTTCTTTCAAAATTTTTTTTACAAGTACCTTAAAGTACTGTGCATGGGTTTTTTTTTTTTGCTGCTGCTCTTTAGTTTTTTATTAATTTTTTTATAGTTAAACTTCCCAAAATTCCCAAAAAAACATTAATTTTGATTTTGAAATTTTTTAGAAAAAGTACTAAACATGTTACAGCTAATTCCATGCATAGTTTTACAAAACATACATTTCAGAACACGTATAAAAATTTCAAACCCATACTTGAATTATCAAAAAAGCCTTAGGGTTTTGAATAACTGTATATGTTCAAAAATTCAACATGGAGAAATATGAGTTTGAAGTTTTCATTCCATGAATAGCATGATATAATATTCATCGAATAGTCTAAAACTTTTATGAAATGTTAATTAGCTTATTTAAAACTACTTACCATAAAAAATTGCACAAATGTAGAACAATTAAACAGTATGCTACCATAATGAATACATAGGGAAAAAAAAGAATGAAAGATCAATATTTCATAGAACTTTATCTTAATAATTATTAAAAAAAAATACACACACTTCAGAGCTAATTCCATGCTCAGAGCTAATGCACAACATGTACAAAAGATGTTTATGAATTTATTTTTTATTTCCATGATTTTAACAGCCTTCGCATGTTAAATATTGTACACGAATGAAAGCAAAATCAAATAGCAATTTATAGGTAAAATACATCAAAATCCAAGAACTGTATATGTGCATTTGTTTAAATAGATATCTTAAAATATTTTAATAATAAAAGTGTTGAATCTCGCACACATGGGATACATATATATCACCAAAAACAAATACATAAAAATGGGAGAGTTTTTCTATTCTTGCGAATTAGATTTTTAATTATCTGAGTTATCAAAATGAGATTTAGTATTTGTGCTTTGGGAGAATCCATTTTGAATTTTTAATTTCATTCATAATAATATCATAAAAAGCACGCACAACTTTTAAATCTTGACCAAATCCATTTGATCTTCAGTAAATAATTTACAAACTAGATTTTTTGCATGAATTGCACAATTCTTTCTTAAAATAATTTATTACTGCATATATAATGTCAATCTCATTGATGCGCATTAGAAAATAATTAATTCATTTTTATCAGGTTTTTTTCTAGCAGATAATCTGAAATGTAGGCGTGGTAGTTGCTGTTTAGCAACAAACATTGCTCCATTACTTAATGAAAAATGCAGGTAAAGCTTTGAAATTTTGCAGGCATATTTATAAAGATTCGGGGTATCAAATAAGGTAATAAAAATTTTTTAGAGAGTTTCATGATTTTTAGGCTACCGTATCACCTTAAATGCTTGAAAAGTGTTCTTAAAAATGTAATGCATCAATTGTACTGTCATTAAGCCAGGAACATAATTTTGTACAAAAATTACTAGCAGTCGGAAAAAAAAACACTCTTTCGGCATCTATGCTAGTTGGTAATACTGTTAGCAATGCGCTGTATACTTTTTCCAAGTATTTACCTCTAAATCTCTCATCTTCAAATAAATCGATTTCTTGTCAGATGGTTTTGGATATATAACTGATTTTTGCACTGTATTATGGTTTGTTGAATTTTTTTTAGTACTCGCTAATTCTAATTTTTGTTCAAGAGACAGATCCTTTTCACTATTGACATTAGTGTCATCATCATCTTCGATAATTGTACCGAATTCTTTTGAATGTAAATTGGTTTGTGAGTAAAAATTTTTAAGAAAATGTACTATAAACTTGATTAAATTTCATTTCCGGGCCGCGGGTAGACTAGTGGTTAAAGCATCGAACTCCAAACTGGAAGGCCTGGGTTCGATGCCCGATGCCACCAAATGCCCGCCAAGTACACACGGAGTACGGACTCGTTAAATCAGTGGGTCCGAATGGTGTTGCCATCTATCGTGTTGTACCGATCCAAATCGTACTGTCACCTTCATGGGGGCTTAAAAACTTAGGCTAACGACAGGCGTAAAATTCTAGCCCTTAGCCGCAATGAATTTCGCAGACCTTGATCTGATGTTACTGTAGATCAGGTGGCATAAGCAAAAACAAATTTCATTTGTTTAGTCACTTTTCTTCTTAATTCTAGAAATTTTTTTACTTATTGTCATCATATTCTTTTCATCATAAAAATAACGAAACGAAACCGAAGTATTATCAATTGATTATTTTATGTTCTTTAAAGTTATTTTTATTCATTATTATGGGTTATTAGTTATGAGTATATATATATATATATATATATATGTATATACTGAATCTGAAAAACATTTTGAACCCTTAAGTATGATACAATGTGAATAACAAACTCACCAATTTAGAAAACATCGAAACATTACGCATTTTCTTCACAAGTACAAGCTTGGTTTCTCAGATACAAATATCAGACAATGAATCCTGGGAAAGTGCAGTATTGTTCAGAACTGTAAAACGACAGTTTTGGCCTTGGATGATTCAGATATTTTATAATTTCTCTTGATTGTACGATGCAACTTTGTATTCACACTCTAATTAATTTCGCCCGTTAGGAAAACATTTTAGTAACAGGTGTTGATGGATGAAGGAAGGCAGATGAGCTTGGATATGTTACTCCTCTTTCAACGATAACTTAGCTAGGAGTAGTGTATTTAGTTCTTTTTGTCAGAGAAATAATTTATGTCTATATTCATAAGTTCGGATTAATGATCTTTTATTCCGTTATATCTGGCAATGAAAAGCTCAGATATTGGATTTATAAACTGTAGAACCTGCTAGGAAAAATAAAAACAACAATGGAATGAGCGGAATAAAGACGTTTAATATCTTCACCTTCTGAAATGGACCTTAAAATTATTTCATTTATAATATATTTTAATCATAGTGCAATAATTAACACTGTAACACAAAGACGTATAATATTTTGTTATGTTGGCGATCCCTGAACATATAGGAAGCAATTAAAAACATTTCTAGTAAATACTGAAAAACCGGTATTTAAACTTGTGAATTCCGGTATTTCGAAGTTTTACGAATGGCTCAAAATACCGGTATTCGGTATCCCGGTATTGCAATCCCTAGATATATTATACCTTCGTTTTTCCAGTTGTGGATAACAGATGAAGCAGTGCTTCATCCGAGGTTATGTATGTTTCGTATCTACCTTTGAGTAAAATTAAATATGGAGGCCAAGAACATTTTCTTCATTTTTCGATGGTCTTCGCAGACATGTGATGACAGACTGGTTTATTCACTTTTTATGGCCAATTTTCTTTATCTGACGACAAATTGTTGATTGCCATACCAGTTGTTTCTTTCTTTAAGTTCTTTGAGGCAGAGGATTTTCTGCAGTCATAAGTCTTTTCAGTTTCTTTTTTTCTACACTTCCTTTCGTCCACATTTCTTTCCTGGAGCTTTAGATTGCTAACCAAATGTTGTTTCTTTTCGAATTTAGGTAGTAACTATAAGGAAAATGTCTTTTCTGATTTTTAAATGCTTTATTTAGTACAGAATTCGAGCAACCAAAATCTTTGAAATTTCGTTTCGGGTTTGAGGATCCAATTTCAAAGTCAAAATTTACTCCCACTAATAAAAATAGTTCGATTGGTAATTTAAACACTTCATTTTTAAATTAAAACTTACAGTAAGGCGATTTAAATTTACTATAAATAGTTATATGCTTTTAAAACTGGTCACACTAATATTGAATCAACCTGTACATATTAATAATAAATTGTATTTAGTGTATAAATAAGAAAATTATCAAAGATTTTATATTAGCCTTAATTTACCTCATTTAAGGCAATATGGTACCATCTTCACAATTTTTTTTATTTTTAATATTTAATATTTGCTTTTAATTGTATTTTATAAAGGGGTTAATATTTAATAATAATTCCATACAAAAAAATTTTAATTGACTGAAAAATGTTTGTAAAATTTTAATTTTTTTAAACTTTTTAAAGCCTTTTTTAAATTCCAAAGGATTTTTTAAATATGTCTCTTTTCTTTCAAGATTTTTTCCCAAGTACCTTATAACATACTACATAAAACTTTGCATGGATTTTTTTCTGCTGCTGCTTTTTAAATTTTTATTAATTTTTTTATAGTTAAACTTCCAAAAATTCTCAAAAAAACATTAATTTTGATTTTGAAATTTTTTAGAAAAAGTACTAAACATGTTAGAGCTAATTCTGCAGAGTTTTACAAAACATACAATTCAAAACGTGTATAAAAAATTTCAAACCCATACTTCAATTATCAAAAAAGCCTTAGGGTTTTGAATGATAGTATGTGTACGAAAATTCAACATGCAGAAAAATGAGAGTTTGAAGTTTTCATTCCTAGAAGCAGGATATAATATTCATCGAATAGTCTGAAACTTTTATGAAATGTTAATTAGCTTATTTAAAACTGCTTGTCATAAAAAATTGCACAAATGTAGAACAATTAAATAGTATTCTGCCATAATGAATTTATAGAAGAAAACGAATGAAAGATCAATATTTCATAAAACTTTATCTTAATAATTATTAAAAAAATTAAATACACACACTTCAGAGCTAATTCCATGCTCAGAGCTAATGCACAACATGTACAAAAGATGTTTATGAATTTATTTTTTATTTCCATGATTTTAACAGCCTTCGCATGTTAAATATTGTTCACGAATGAAAGCAAAATCAAATAGCAATTTATAGGTAAAATATATCAAAATCTATAAGAACTGCATACGCGCATTAGTTTAAATAAGTATCTTAAAATTTTTTAATAATAAAAGTGTTGAATTTCAGAAACACGGGATATATATATATCACCAAAAACAAATATATAAAAATGGGAGATTTTTCTATTCTTGCGAATTAGATTTTTAATTATCTGAGTTATCAAAATGAGATTTAGTATTTGTGCTTTGGGAGAATCCGCTTAGAAGTTTTAATTTCATTCATAATAATATTATAAAAAGCACGCACAACTTTTGAAACTTGACCCAATCCATTTGTTCTCCCCCCCCCTCTCCAATTAACAATTCACAAACTAGAATTTTTGCATGAATTACGCAATTCTTTCTTGAAATGATTTGTTAATGCATATATAATGTAAGTCTTATTGATGCACGGTAGAATAATAATTTATTAATTTTTATCAGTCCCTTTTCTAGTAGATAATCCGAAATGTGGGCGTGGTAGTTGCTGTCCAGCATCAAATATTGCTCCATAACTTGATAAAAAAATGCAGGTAAAGAATTGAAATTTTGCGGGCATGTTTATAAAGATTCGAGGTATCAAATAAGCCAAAAAATTTTTCCCGACAGTTTAATGATTTTTAGGGTACTCTATCTCCTTAATGTAATATAATTTAAGAAAAGTGAGATATTGTCTTTATAATCTAAAATATTTTTATATTTTAATTTGAACTTGTAATATTCATGATTCAATAAGAATCTAATTAAAGGGTAAAAACTAAGTTAAAAATGCTTTTCTGAAGCAGCAATTGGAGAATCTATTTTCTACAAGTTTTGAATTTGAATTTCTAGCGATCTTGAAAGTGAGGAGATAATATTGAATTTTCGAAAAATAGAATAGTTATTTGGAATCCAAATAAAACAGATCTTAGCTAGAATTATTTTTTGTGTATTTCTGTACCATTGAGAAGTTAAGGATTGAAAAATGAAAACAAATATTAGGTTTCAGATTTGGTTAGGTTTATATGAGAGTCTAATTTTGCAACTAAGAACATTTATCATAAAAGATTATTACACTTTATGCCAAATATGTGTATGTAATTAAATTTCTAAAATTTAATTTCTAAATTGAAATATTAAGAAAGCCACCGAAAAATTGAAAATCCTAATTGGAGGGGGAATATGCTAGCGTAGGCGCATGATCGGAACTTCTTCCCATTCAGAAAAAAGTATTTCTTCTCAAATAATTATTTCAGAAAACTTATTTGAAATAATCCGTTGAAAATTTCTATCAACTGAAAGATAGATTATTTTGTATGAAAGGTTGTTACTACATGTTATTGCTTCTTTAAAATCCAGTCATTTGAATTGAAGGAATCAGAAAACTTAATTTAATGAATAATTCATTTAATAATTGTTTTTATTACATGAAACAAGTGACATGTCTCACTAAAATAAAACATTGAAAATGGGATTCCTTTTAACAATGATATCTAGCTTAATGATTCCAAACAAGTCTCTCATTTGAATAATCTTAAATTTTTAAAACAATAATATTCATTGAATCAATTAAAAAACACTTACTTTCCTCTTGTCTTTTTTTCAACAAAAAATCCCGTTTTGAAACATATGTAGTATTTTTACAATCGCATTAATATATTCAGGAAAAATGTATCATTTGCGTAGTTACAAATAGAAACAGGACAATTTGTAGAGTAAAAATTTTAAAAAATGATTGATATATGATTTAAATAGTTGTTGACACACAAAAAAAAAAGTAGCCGCGGGAGTCAAGTGGTCTAGGCATCGGATCATGGCTAGCTTGTCATAAGTTCGATCCCATTACCACTCAAAACCCGCCTTATAGGGGAGCGATGCACGTTAAATCTGTCGAGAGCTCAAACGTCCTCTCGTGATGTGGTAGTTAGGAGAGGGGGTGCCAGCTCAGGTGTCGTCCTCGTCACTTGACCATGGTTCAAAATTACCAGGTCTGTCGCCAAAAAGCCCTCGAGTAGCTAAAATAGTGCGATGTTATTTTCTCTCCATATTTGAAGAAAAGAGCTTTCACAACTCTTTGGAAATTCAACTGAGATTTGGAACATCTTGGTAGTATTTTCAGAATAATGGAGATCTCAATGACTGTGATGTTGATTTGCATTTAAAATGTTATTGAGAATATTGTCGCTATATATTTTATCTGATTCAAAGGAAATGATATTAATTTTTTCAAATGCATTTTCCACCCTAGATTTTCTGATATATTTTTACATAAAAAAGCCTTTTCAGCATCCCAACTCAGTAAATAGAATATTTTTTATGTATTAATTATTTAAACAAATTAATGTCATCATAATTGGTGCGAAAACACACACAAAAATTTAGCGTAGTCAGATATTTTCATTTCCTTTAGATATCTTTAAGTGCATTTGACGTCATTATATGTAAATTTACACATTACTCATGGTTTACTATTAAGAAATTAGAATTGATTCATAGTATATATATCATACGAATTATATATATTACGTATTATATATATAATTGTATTTTTGTCAGTGTGAAATGTTAAAAAAACATCCCTTATTGTATTTGTGTATGATCTTTTACATTCCACCATTGTTTCAGTTTTGAGAACATGGAGTGGATTTTTTTGAAAAATTAGGAACTTTCCCCAAATGTGAAATGTTAGGAAAGAAAGGCTATGGTCATTTTTAGAACCATTTATTTTTAAAGTAATGATATCCAAGATAAATAAAGGAAATGTAATCCTGAAAGGTAACCAAATAATCTTTTAATAATGCTCTATGTTTTTCCTTTTGAACAGAGAGGTGCTTATTTTAGGTTAAAAATAATTTTTCAAAATGCAAATTTCAATAGATTTTCTCAAGCCTAGATTTTCTAAGGATTTGATTGAGCTCCGGATAAAAGGATTGAAACTGGGATAAGTCGAAATAACTACTGAGTAAATCTATATATAAATGAATTAAGTACAAAAAGTCTCGCTTTCAATCTTGCATTATTATACAAAATTCTAATGAGCGATCTATAAGTTTCCGTGAAATTGCTGGATTTGTTTCCAACAAAGAAAAACTTTAATCATCAAAACTGATGAAAATGTTCCAAAAGATATTTTAACTGGAATATTATAAGAAGAAATATTCTTTTTCTTCAATGTACTCTTGAGCTTTTGGTTTGAGAATTAGAGCAATACAGTGATGACAGAAAATAAAGAACTATTTTATTAATTCATTTGCTCTTAACTTGAATGAATTCTTAAATAAATACTGCTTTATTTTCTTCGAAAACTGAACAATTTATTTTTGATATTTAGAGTCAATGGTTTTTATGATCTTTAAAATTTGTATTTACAGTTTTAAATAATAGCAATGTTATGCATTTGAAAGATATTTAAAACTAGTGATTGAGTAGGTTTGCTTATTCGATTGCTTCAGAATTGTCTAGCATTTTTATTCTCTTTCTCTAGAATTAGATAGTTCACTTAAATTTTTTTTAATGGGGATAGAAGCAGTATTTAGAGTAATGCTGCTTTTATATAGTTTAAGATTTAATTGCTACATTAATTATTTAAAGATTTTTCATTGATATAAATAACCTAATATTCTTCCAAAAGGTGAAAGGGATTTATTTCGTAATACATAAATGAAATAAAGTAATATCTGCAAGTAATATTTCGTTCCAATGCATTGGTACAAAATATTTTGAATCTCTTCAGTTTCAAGCAGCTTAGAATATCATGTTTATTATGTAAAATTGAAATTGGGTAATATTTAACTTTGTTAAAAAAAGTCACAGCTATTATTTATGGAGAGAACGAAACATTTATGATTCTTTGTATTATACTGCATATATAACACGGGCGTACAAAGAGAGCAATCCCTTATAAGCTGAAAAAAAATTTAAGGCTGCACATTATTGCTTAAGAATACAATTAGACTTTTCTTTTAAATGGCAACCCTTTAAATTTACGGGGTTGAAAAATTTATCACACTCAGCATCAAAATTCCACTTTTAAATGTTTTTGTTTAAATTTAAATAACTCACAGAATAAAGTTAAGCAATATAATTTTATTGTTTTTTTCCACTATATAAATAATTCTTGACTGATATTTAAAGATCACATGAAAATGTGTTTAAATCTTTTTATATATAAAAACAAAGGTGTGGGAATATTGTATTCAACTCATTGATTCACTGACTCGAAGAGTTTGTTATTCACATCACATGAGCAAGTAGTTTTCTTACAATTCAATGTACAGTTTGGAAAATTTAGAATTAGAATGTATTTTTTTCTCTTTATTTGGTGTCAAATGAATTTATATATTTCATTTGATTCCAGTCATGTTTATTGACTCTATAGCCAAATGTGGTTTTCTAGTTATTATGTTGTTGCACAAACAACCTTTGATATTTCGTGTTTTGTCATTGGCCTGAGCAGATCCTCAAGAAATCGCATCAATGGAAGAAAGATGGAATAATATCAGAGAGTTTATCGATATTATGGGAAGTTTGAAAGGAGTGTAGATGTTTGCCATCTTCTTGAATCGATCAGAAGAGCGTGCTTCCAGGGCTCAAGTCTTTCGTTTTTCATTTTTGGTTATTGTGTGGGATTCGGAAGAATACATCTTCTGCTGGCATTTACACTTCACCAAAGGAAAATATTTCAGTAAGACATTGATTTTTATCAAACTGGAAAGAATATTCTACCTTGAAATCATAAGCACATTAAATTAATAAGTGTGCAATCAATTAATAATTTTTTTTAGAAAAGAAACGCATTTTACTAGTAATTAAACCAGGAAAGAAACGTGTGTGTGTGTGTGTTTGTATGTAATTCTACAAGCAGTAAACATTTATAAAAATATTTAAGTTGTTTTTTTCTTACAATTTTTCACGAATCTCGAATATTTGTATTCATAAGCAATACATAAGTCCTGTGTCTTGGGTTATTCATGATCCAAACAAGCAACTTTAAAATCACAACAAATAGAAACTTATGCTAGAGATTATATTGTGGCGGATTTATTTATTCTTAATAAGAATAGGGAAGTTAAAAAAAGGGCTCTAAGGGTTTCGACTTAGTAATGGCATTAGTTTCCAGTAAACTGCCTTGCCGACAACGAAAAACCCACCACAATTGTTACCTGTTTTATAAAATGATCATTTGGTAATTCACTGTAGAAACATTTATTGGCCCTAAATAATTAATAATTTGTATAATTGATATAAAAGTATTTGTATGTGAAATCTCGAAATGAATAAACTATTTTTAAGGTGTTTTGTTGTTGTTGTTTTTCATGTGAAATTCCTTCTTCCAAAAATATGTTCTAAAAGCACATTTCTCCAAAAGGATTTTTGAATCTACTGTTTCAGACAAAGGAAAGCAACTTTCACTCAGTCATGTAATCATGGAAAATATTGTCGAAAAGTTATTAACTAAATTCCCGAGGACCAAAAGTGGAGCTAATAGGACTGATTTTTTTCAAGGATTAATTCTTTTCAGCGTATACATATATATACAGTAAAAGGGTGCATGAAAATACGAAATTTTTTTTCTGTTGTCCAACTATTTTGAAGAATTTGTTATTTGATTCCATTAAGTATCTTACTTAAATCCCATTGAAACACTATTTTAAAAAAAAAGATAATTTCAATCATTCCTTATAGAAATTGACAGAAAAAGTTATAATTTATCCTTAACCAATTAACAGTTTCTTTTCCTGTCATATGATGTCAAAAATATAAGCATATTTTTTATAAAAATAAAAATGTTTATAAAATTAATTTCATCTTAAAAAAGATGAAATTAATTTTTTAAATTCAAACCACCTGTCAGAAATGTTATAAATATTGAATTTAAAGAATTATGCTTATTCTTATTTTCATTGAAAAAACATTTTCTCTTAAAGTTGGCTTTAATCCGAAGAAATATTGGAACTGGAAAGAACACTTGACAAAAATGGATATTAGAATTAAAAAGGTGATATTTGTACTTACAGCAGGGCCATAGCTACCGCCATATCAACCGTTACAATAATATGGGGCGTCCAAGCTACAAGGGTCCCAACATGTGTATCTACAGTCCCACTAACAGGGTTCTCATATCTGAAAAATGGCCCCGAAGGAATTTTGATGTAGGACCTACTCAGAACTAGCTACGCTAGTGACTTAATTATTCTCCTAAGATTCAGTTTTTGTGCGGTCAATTTTAAAACAGGGAAACAAGCTTTGTCCAACTTGGCAATTGGGACAAAAATATCGCGTTTCGTTTCTCAACCGTTTTCAAAAATCATTTCTTTACGAACAACCTACAAATTATTGCCTTAATTTCTTATCAGTGGGAACATTCACTCCGAAAAAGTGCCTTTCAGTCAATCGAAAAAGATTGGGCAAAATTCTTTTTCTTTCATTTACAGCCTCATGTCTATAATATCTATCGATCTATAATATCAAGCCTGAAATTCAAATGAGATAATTTTCCTCCCAGTTTCTCTCTCTCTCTGATATAAAACGAAAACGTTCCACAATAATGCATCTAAAAGGGGGAAGAATATTTTTTGCAATATTTCTTGCTTCTTTTTTTTGTTATTGGGTAATTTGTGAAATGTTGATTCATTCTATCTCCCATCGTATTATTGTATTCCATAACTGCCTGTGATTTCCGTCTGACCTCATCCTTGTAAAACGGTACTTCAATCATCACAGGGATATGTAGAGTTGATAATCACTTTTTTATTCATCCATTTGATGATTTCTCTCTTTGGTAAGCAAAGATTTCCCCATTTTTTAAAAATTTGTTTGATTGCACTCTTTTGGGGAGTCTTTCCTGTTAAGTTTGAGTGTCTGTATGATAATTCAGAAGTCTATCTGCAAGTTCTGGTGAAGTGTAAAAGTTATCTGTTTGCTAATAGGGTCATCACTACATGAGAAGACTTGCCCAAATGCTGGTAATCACCATCGAAAAAAGTACCTTTTCTTGAGTATATAATAACTTGATATACATAACCGGACTTTAATTCACATAAAACAAAGCTTTATGCTGAATCTTGACCTTTTTAGAGGTATATACTGTTTCCAGGGCAATCTTCCCTGGAATAACATCAAGCTTTCATCTGTTGTCATATCCCTTACAGGTGTAACTATTTCTCGATAAAGAAAATTCAAATGCTTGATCTCCGGCCACAGTTATTGCAGTTTTGCATGTATTTTAGCGTCAAATTTCTTATCATCTGAAAAAATACCGGTAGTAAGATAAAAGCGTCAGTAAGACAGAATTTTTAAAGAAAATGGAGTTGTACACACCAATATTGTTCCACGTCAGTCTTTTTCACAATTCCTTGTAATACATTTCAAAGCGAGAAAAATCTGAATTTCGTCTTAAGATTTTGGTCCCCATTTTCTTGCTCTACTTTTCATTCATACATTATTATTTAGAATAATCCGATCTGCATTTTTATTAGTATCAGAAACTGTCAATTCAAGGTTATCACCAGAGAAAATGTCAAGAAATTGTAGAGTTCCATCGCCTAAATTGATGTTTAAACGAACCGCTGGATTTGCAGTGAAAGCGCGGCGGAGGTCAAGAAGGACTAATAAGATCAAGTTCACAAAAGTTTCAAACGAGTTAGGTCATCTGAACTTTCCGTTTCCTCATCACTAGAGAAATCCGATAATAAACTTTCATTACTTCCAAAATCATTTACAGAAATTTCAGATTCACTCTATCTGCGTCAATCTCAGAATTCTTTTCTGTTATGAGCAACTAACAATCACTCATTTTTTATCTATTTTAAGCGTCAAGTTTAATAGAAATAGTGTTCGTTGACCGTGTGGTACACCGATCTAGTAAAAAGAAAATTCCGCCTTAACTTGTTTAAAGGAATGCACTAAAACCTAACCTTGAAACCGGTTTAGACATTTTTTTTTGTAACCAAACTTTACTCGATTACTAGAGACATCTGTTACGAGACATTGCACACTAACCTAGCAAAAAATACGGGCAAATCAGGAGGTTAGAGTAGAAAAAAATGTTGCCCGCTCAGACAAATCAGGGAAGTGCCGTTTCTTTGTGCCCGAGTGGTGTTCAGTTAAAACTGGGAAGTGGTTAAAGAAACATTTTGAATGATATGAAATCTATTTATAAACACGTAATATCCTTTCTAGAAATTTATTATGTTCAGTTATAAAATAAATCCAATTTTATTGTTTACATATGCTATATTATGCTTGATATATAACTTTCGATAATCAAAATTTCATACATTTCATTTCTCTGAGTTGATTTTTATAAGACAAAAATGACTGTAATAATGCAGTGATGCTTTAAAAAATATACCTAAACATTTCATAACTATTCAGTATATTATTTTCATATCTTTTTCAGCAAAATCTCTCTGTTCCCATTCCGATCAAATGCATTTTTACATAAAAAGAACCATTTTAATCTGGTCACTGCACACTGAAAGTGACCTCTGCTTTTACTCAAATATTTGTAAAAGTCAATGGAATTTTTTTTAAAAAAAAGGTATTGTTATAAAGCTTTTTATTTATTTTTTGGTTGCAGAATTAAGACTTTTTTTTTCAATTTCTGATGTAATCTGTGATTCTATGGTACCTTAAATTAATTGTAGTAAATCGGGGAAGGGAGATGTGTTCTTGGTTACAATTACAACATTATGCAATAAAATATTTTGAATGTAATACAGAAATGATATTTAACAGCAAAATATTTTTCTTTCTTACAATAATAAATTAAAAGTTATTGCACCTTTAATAAAAATCCAGTGTATCCCAATAAAAACACATTTTCCAAATGTTAGAAAAACAAGTATTAGCTTTGAGAAACACTAAAAACAATTTTATTCTAAAGGAAAAACGTATCCAAACTGATTTTCTCTTTCAGAACAGAAATGTTTCAATTTATTTCCCTTAAATTTTTTGGAAACATAAACTTTATCTACGTTATTTTAAGTACTTTACTGCAGTGCAATGAAAGTATAACATTTCAATTAAAATATATTTTAATGTTGCTGCAAAACTAAAAATAAAAAAATTCCCGGATTTGTAACAATTTTTCTCCTAGTTTGTGAGCAATATTTTAAATTCTGTATTTGAAGACTACTTAAGATTATTTCGGTTAATAATTTCATCTTAAAAATTATTTTATTTGAGCTTGGATTTATAAACGGTTTGGTGGTCGTGGAAGCCAAGCGGTTATGTTCAGTTGCTCGTGGGCGGCATGGCGTGATTTCGAGTCTTAGTGCCATTCAAGACCCGCCGTGTAAGGGGCCTGAGGCACATTAAATCTGTCGAGGCTCAACGTCCTCTCATTTGCGTGGTAGGGAAGTTCGGAGAAGGGGGAGGGGATACCAGCTCAGGTGTCATCCTCGTCACTTGACCAGGGTTCAAGATAAGCAGGTACGTTGTCCATTGGCCTCGTGTTGCTTTATGGCGCAACACTTATAAACTTCACATATTAGCACTAAAAAATGTTAACAATTCTTTATTTTGGAAATGCATTTTCTCTCACTGCTGCATTAAAAGATAGAGAATATTTCGTGTTTTTCCTTCCTTCTGCTTTATGGAACAAACTGCTCTAAAACAGCTTTAAAATGGACTCAGAGAGAGCTATTCTTTAGAATCCAAGGACCTAAAGATGGCTGACATAGCGAAAATGTATTATTACTGCCGATGTGGATTAAATATTGATTGTTCTGTTAAAATGACAGTTTCTATTTCAAAAGGATTTAAGATGTAATATATTTTCTTACACCTAGTTTTCTTTCTTTTTATTAAGGAGATTTCTTTTTATGCGTAGAATCTATACAAAATTCAACTTAGAAGAAGGATAAAGAAAATATCACATTTGAGGAAGTTATTATTTGTTAAAAAATACTTTGAGTTTATGTACTCCACATTAAGGACACATTTCAAATATTTCATATTTCAAATATATATTACATATTTCAAAAGATCTTTTTCAGAAATGTGCCTGTAAAATGTATTAGTACAGGAATTTAATTACTTAAAATATTTTACTATACAGTTTCTCTATATTAAATTTGCAATCCAATTACAAATTGCACAACTGTAGTTTCGAAACCAACACATTTCCTACTGAGAATTTTAAATTTTTCCTCTTGTTTGTGAAATGTTATAACTTTTTATGTTTTTGATTATGTTATTTTTAATGTTATAACCATGTTATGTCATTTGGGGGGGGGATTAACTAGATTTAAAATAAGATTAATTTTTAAAATTTTTAAAATACTTTATCTGTTATTGTTATCTGAAGAAACGTTGTGAAATATACTAAAAAAAGCTTAGTTTGTTATTGCTTAAAGATTTAAATTAACAACTGCAACTCTCTTATAGTAAAAAATGTAATGGAATATAGATAGATTTTAAGGCAAACTTTACCCCTCTCAAGACAAATTTATTTTAATTCAAACGAAATTAGTATATATTAAGCAATTTTATTCCCATTAAAAATAATGTAATGAATCGGAATAAAATTGAATGTTTTTTTTAACTATGAGAATGCATTATGAATGAGATATTTAGATGTGAGATATGAAAATGAAAGAGAGAGAGAGAGAGAGAAAGAGATTTAATACAATGTATATCAAATATAAATGAATACTTATTTCCAATTCTTTTACAAATTACTAGGTTCTTAAAATTTTCTGTTAGTCTAAATTATTGTCACATACTGTCTTCGACAATTCTCTTCCAAGCTTTTAAAAATGTCTTATTCCATTTGAGTTAAAAAATTGTTTATTATTTAATTTAAAAACATTCCTCGCCAAAGTATTTAATTAATACTAATTCTATTTTTTTTTTTATCTAGTTTAATACTTTTTCTCTTTTCAGGTTACAAGGAAGATTTCAGCAAGTTGTTTTCAAAAGACATTTTTCACTTTTATCTATCAAAGAACAGTTAACACCACCAACTGTCAAATAATAATTATTTTCTTTAATATGGAAGTCAATTCCACTAACAGTACTCATTTGCTTTCAGTGGAATATTTTTATTTCACTGAAAACTCAATTGATCCGAACGGAACTTTGCCACCTTCTCTCGCTTATAAAAATATTTCATGGACTGGGGTAGCTACAGGAGAAGACTGGGAAAATTATTACTGGAATGGTTCTCAGTATCCCAGTGGCTATTCTCAAATCCGAATCATTCTGACTGCCTTTTTCGTCACGTTTATAATGGTAGTGATTGTGGTAGGCAATATGCTTGTGTGCATTGCAATAGCTACAGAAAAGGCCCTTAAGACGGTTCAAAACTGGTTCATCGCTTCTCTGGCAGTCTCTGATTTTCTGGTTGGACTGGTCATTATGCCCTTCTCATTAGCCAAAGAATTGATGGGGTACTGGATCTTCGGTACCGTGTGGTGCGATATCCACTCCGCTCTAGATGTTCTCCTATGCACAGCTTCCATCAATAACTTGTGCCTCATAAGCTTGGACAGATATTGGTCCGTCACTCAGGCTGTAGAGTATCTAAAGAAGCGAACAGCCACTCGGGCCGTCCTGATGATTTGCTTTGTGTGGGTTTTATCTGCTCTTATATCATTGCCCCCACTTTTGGGATGGAAAAAGGAAGAAAGACCAGAAGACTACCCATCGTGTTCCCTTAGCGACGATGTAGGTTACGTTCTCTACTCAGCTCTAGGCTCCTTTTATGTCCCAGCATTTGTTATGGTATTTGTTTATATTAAAATTTTCATGGCTGCCAGATCTAGAGCAAGGAGACACGTGAAAAAAGCTCGACAAGCATCGGAAGTGACAAACGATCCGCCGAAAGACAAGTCCACCACTACCACCACTTGTACGAGCTTCAGTAATACTAGTCCACCTGACAAGCGTCGGGATCCAGACGTGTTCAGGTAAATTCACTTCTCTTAACTATTCCAAGGTTAATATATAAGAAATAAACCGCAAAAGGCATTAGTTTGGCTTGCAATTAGGAGTTTTTGTGAAATACCTGTGCTTTTAACAACTTCGGGGAAAAATTAAATCTTAGTTAGTTACTAGCTGTTACCCGCCCGCTTCGCTGGGTATTTCATGATGTTTTATAAATTTTTACTGCTTATATATATGTATAAATTATTGATATCTAAGTCCTAGCATTAAGAATTCGATTGAATTGAAAAATATACTTATACCTGTAACTGTCACCTGTTGATAAAAAAAAAGGGCAGAACTCATCTAATTTGTATTTTCTAAAAATCTCTAAAATTGAAGCATAGAATGATGTTTGCTCTTTCGTAACTCAAAAACCAAGTGGATTCCCGTAAAACCAATTTTCGGTGGATCTCTACTTCGTAAATTGAACATGCAAGCCAAATTTCAAGTCTAAATCTAACAGAAAAAAGCAAAAGTTTTACTATAAATATCCCCGTAATCCCGTTGAGAGCCGTTTCCAAAATAACCGCTCTTAGCGGATTTCAATTCAACAAAAGAAAAATGCAAACCAAATTTCATTATTATAGTCCTTGTAGCTAGAAAAAGTAATTTTTTTTGTCAATACATCCCAGTAACCCCCTGCAACCCCCCAGAACTTGATTTGCTTAAAATTTATTCTTAGTGGATCCCTATTCAACAAAAGAAACATGCTTAACAAATTTCAAGTATATGGGTCTAACAATTAAAAACAGGAATTTTTTTCTGTAACTCTTCTTGACCCCTCGCAAACATCTTTGGGGGTCAATTTTCATTTTACTCTTTGTTAGAGGAACTCTATTTCATGAAAAGAACATGCCTACCAATTTCCAAGCAGGATGATCAAGTAGTTTAAAAATGGAAATATTTATCGATTACGCCTCTTAATCTCCCGAAATTAAACTTGGTAGTTGATATTCGCGAAACCTATTTTGTAGCGGTTCTCTACTTTACGAAAGGAGTCTGCTTATCAAATTTCAAGACTCTACGTCTAACAGTTTAAAAATGGGGGTAATTGTCTATAACGCCACTTGAGCCCCCGCAACGCCACTTCTGGGTCTGTTTTCACAAAACCCATTTTGTAGGGGAATTGCACTCTATGAAAGGAATCTGCTTAGCAAAATTTGAAGACTGTGCGTCCCATTAATTAAAAATGCAAAAAAATTATCAATAACGCCCCTTGAACCCCCGCAACACCACCTAGGGGTCGATTTTCACAAAACATATTTTGCAGTGTATTTCTATCCTATGAGAGGAATCTGCTTACCAAATTTCAAGACTGTGAGTCTAATGGTTTAAAAATAGAAATAATTATTTATATCTGCCCTTAACCCCCCCCCCCCGCAACACCCCTTGGGGGTCAATTTTCTCCAAACCCGTTTTGTAGCGGATATTTACTCCATGAAAGAAACATTCATACCAATTTTCAAGCAGGTAGGTCAAATAGTTTAAAAACGAAAATATTTATCTCTTACGCCACTTATTCCCCTGCAACGCCACTTAGAGGTCTGTTTTCACAAAACCTTCTTATAGCTAATCTCTACTCTATGAAAGAAATCTCTTTATCAAATATAAAGACTGTGCGTCTAATAGTTTAAAAATGGAAATAATTATCTATAACGCCCCTTAAGTCCCCTCAACGCCACTTAGGGGCAATTTTCACGAAACCCATTTTTAGCGTATCTCTACCCTATGAGATTAATCTGCTTACTAAGTTTCAAGACTGTACGGCTAATAACTTAAAAATAGGAATTTTTAACGCTCCTTAAACCCCCGGCCCCCGCAACACCCCTTGGGGGTCAATTTTCCCAAAACCCATTTTGTAGTGGATATTTACTCCAGGAAAGAAACTTACCTACCAATTTTCAAGCAGGTAGGTGAAGTAGTTTAAAAACGGATATATTTATCTATTACGCCCCTTAATCCCCCGCAACGCCACTTAGAAGTCTGTTTTCACAAAACCCGTTTTGTAACATCATTATTCTACGAAAGGAATCTATATATCAAATTTAAAGACAGTGCGTCATATAGTTTAAAAATGGAAATAATTATCTATAACGCCCCC
The DNA here is from genome assembly GCA_019973975.1 of Trichonephila clavata. Taxonomy (NCBI): domain Eukaryota; kingdom Metazoa; phylum Arthropoda; class Arachnida; order Araneae; family Nephilidae; genus Trichonephila; species Trichonephila clavata. The sequence continues at coordinate 105,728 of BMAO01005147.1, read as the reverse complement.
TAAGCCCCTGCAACGCCACTTGGGGGTCGATTTTCACCAAACTCATTTTGTAGCGGATCTCTACTCTCTGAAAGGAATCCGCTTACCCAATTTCAAGATTGTACATCAAGTAGTTTAAACATGGAAACAATTATTATTAACGCCCTTAACCCCCCGTAACGCCCCTTGCGTTTCGAATTTCGGAAAATCCTTTCTTAGCTGATGTCTACTCTATCAAAGGAACATGTCTACCAAATTTCAAGTCTGTAGGTTGAATAGTTTCAGAGATTTCGTGATTAGTCAGTCAGTCAGTGAGTGAGTCGCTTTTCTCCTTTATATATATAGATGTAAATAAAATAGGAGGAAAGCTTCAAGAAATGTGCTTAAAGGCTTGAAATTTAAATTCTAAATTGAGAATCCCGAAGGAAAAATATAGATTTTGCAATCATCTGTAAAACAACCAAGTTAATAACAAATTTTTAGATTTTCTTTTGTACAACATAGTTTAGAATTTATTACCGTGATTTGTAATTTTATTCCATTCTTCGTGTTATAATTATGTCGGTTTATTAGAGTTTTTATCTTATTTGTATACTTGTGTATATCACACACACACACACAACTGTTCATTGAATCATTTTTCCATGTTATAAGGAATCTTAATTTCAAATGATTAGCTACATATATCAAAAACAAGAAAAGGAGAACTAATATTTTTTGTTAAATAAACTCCGTTATGTATTAAAAATGGTATACTGTTTAAAATGTTCATGGTATTTAATTTCTTACTACAATACTGGTCTTCTTGACGAGCTTTTATTTAAGCTGTTTAGTTTAAATTCGGATCCAAAACTTTTTTTTGGTTTAATATTAAAAAAAACGTTTTCCCATTAAATTTTTGACATACATTTTTATATTATTTTTATAAACAATATTTAATAAGCACGATCGTTTTTCAATTCGACCTAGGAATGCTCCCACCCAAGTACATAAATTAGGTTAATTTTTCATGTAACTATTTCACTGCAAGTTCTATCGATCGTAAGCTGACTGAAACTCGCTAAGACATTCCAAAAATACATGTTCGTGAGAGTTCTTTTTAAAAAGGCGACAAATTCGGTTGCTGGGATTAATCGATAAGCATCCATCATCTTATGAATTATTTCTTGATATTAAATAATATTTATTCTCACAAGACTTTGAAATACATTAAATAGTATGTTGGAGAATACATTTAATTAAATATATACATTAAAATTAAATATATACACGAATGTTCTAACATACTTTTGAGCCTACGAAAATATTATATAAGGGAAGAATGTTTACACACTAAACAATCTCGAAAAAGCAACTCTGCAGGCATTGGAATAGATTGGTTGAAATTCTATGGGGAAGTCGAGGTATTCGAATCTCTTACAATATGATGAGTATTGCAGCAATAAATGTGAAATACATACTCTTGTGCAAAATAAAGCTGATTTAAGTTGATTAAGGTTTGGTGTCCCGATCTAAAAAGATTTGTTTTTTATGAATCGAACACACAATTGTAGTACAACAAATCCATTTTATAGGGGAAACTATTTCTACTCACAGCGTTACAATTATTTTTTTGCAAGGGCTTAGACAATAGGGAAAAAACCATTTCCTCACCCAATTTAGAACAGAATTGTCATTGGAAAAAATACAAATGAAAAAGCCAATAATATCTATGAATAAATTCTCAAAAAAGATAATTTTTCAATCATAAAAATATTTATAAAAACCAATGAATATATAAACTTCTATTTGTCACTAAGTAGCTCGAATTTGAGGAAAAAGGAAATCTTTCGTGAAAAAAAAATTTGATCTTAATCAGATAATTTCTTTAAATAAATCTCAAGAATATCGAGTTATGATTTAAATTGAACTACATGTTTAGTTTTACCTAAATTTCACTGCAAGTAAATTAAAAAGCTTATGTTTCGCGAAAAACTCAAGGAAAAATTAGAAATTATGGTTGTTTTTCATTTTAAAATCAGTCTTCGAAATTTTAAAAAAAAACAACTTTTTTTTAAGAACAATTTTTTATTAAATATATTTTTAAGCACACATTCGGTACTTAAATTTAAAGCTGAGTTCAAAGTACTTTAGTAATTTATTTAAAATAAAACGTAATGTATTTATGTATTACATACAGAGTACATTACTCTTAACATCCAAATTAGCCAAAAATTAGATTTCGAGTCCGATTCAATTTTAAAACTATTTATAACTAAATAAAGAAATATTCGATTCTTGAAACGCATAGTTCTTTGACATCTGAATAATAGATTCTTAGGTCTTCTTAAAAGTTAACAATAAAACTGAATATCAGGTTCACTTTATTTTTAAAAACAGCAATATTTGTTTTGAGAGTAATTTCCACACAAATCTGCTTTTATTCTCTGTTTTGTTAAACTGACGAAAGAGACTTTCTGATATATAAAATGTTCAGGTTAACTGTTTAGTTTCAAGTAGAGCTTAACCTTCATTTTTCCAATAATGAAAGCAACGGTGGAATAATTACTTAAATCAATTCACCTAGAGAAAAAATTACTCTAGTTTTATTTTCTATCGTTGATTATTATTTGTATGGAACAGGCATCTAGAGATAGCAGGGCCATAACAAGGATTAAAAAGCCATATGTGGTTATGTGATAAGGCTTTGCACTCTCAATATACGAGAATTACATAGGAAAGGGTTACAGAGGCATTTTTGCTTTATCTCTAAAAAAGATATAATAACTTGTTGAATTCTGATATTATTTAGCGAAAGATTTAATACATTCTACTTATATAAAAGTAGTAAATATATAATATGTGTATTCAGAAAGTGAGATAAAATTTCTGCAGACAGTCTTTGAATCTTCTGAACAATACAACAGAGTTGGGAATAAATAAAATAACTGTCATAGAAAAGTGTGATTAGTGATTTCACGATCAGGACTTTTTTAGGAAATAGACTCTTATAAACAACATTCAAGAGGAATTAAGTTAACAGATTACATATAGGTAGATACACTTGTGTTTGTTAAAAATTCAACACCATGAAGGAATCATCAGAATTAAATGAACTTTGCAGCAAATATCAATTGGAGGATGTTACATAAAGTTTTAGAGCCAACGCGCATGCGTGGCGTAAGCAGTGCCCTCTGAACTGATGCTGAAAGCGTATAGAGGCCTGTAGCGGGATGTTGAAAATAGTTAATGATTATTTATTAGTGGCAAACGTTTAATGAGACCTAAGTATGTCTCCACGATGAAATAAGGAGAAATTCCAACAAATTACGGAGTTTGAACGAGGAAGGATTATCGGCCTTCGAGAAGGAGGATTTTCCTATCTTGCAATAGAAACTCGTGTGCAGCGGAACAGTTCCACAGTGATGCCAGTTTCGAAGCAGTGGGCCGTCGAGCACCGAACAACTCGAAAAACTGGCAGTGAACGACGGAAGGTGACGTCAGCGCGTGGCGATCGACATTTGCTCCGCATGGCGGTGAATCTTACAGCTTCCTCCAGGCAGCTGGCAGCACGTTGATCTACTGCTACAGGTGTATTAATGTCGGCTTCGTCAATTCATTGAAGTCTACTACACCATGGATTGCGTGAAAGGGTGCCTTTATACAGAATCCCTCTCACGGCAAACTATCGACGGCTGCGTTTGCAATGGGCTCATGAGCACAGAGCCTAACAAGCTGATTGGCACCAAGTTGTCTTTTCAGATGAATCACGCTTCAATTTGTGGGACAATGATGGCCGCATTCGGGTTAGACGCTATGCCGGTGAACGCTGCCTTCCAGAGTGCGTTATCGAACGACATAGTGGCCTAACACCCGGATTTATGGTTTGGGGTGCGGTTTCGTATCTCATGGACGATCCAATTGGCTACGAATTGAGGGTAATCTCAATAGCAACAGGTACATCTGTGGAGTGCTACAGCCCGAAGTCGTTCCCTTCCTGCAAGGCATCCCTGGAGCTATCTTTCGGCAGGATAATGCATGCCTACATGTTTCAAAAACTGTTCGAGACTTCTGCTCAGCCCAACACAGGCAACTTCTTCCTTGGCCTGCTTATTTGCCGGATATGTCGCCTATTGAGCACGTGTGGAATTTGGTTGGTCGGCGTCTCGCTCATGATTCACGTCCTGCAGCTTCAAAAGATGAAACTTTTGTTGCGCATACAAGCAATATGGAATTCTCTTCCACAAGGAGACATTCAAAATCTGTTTGACTCCGTGCCACGTCGTATAGCAGCACTAATTGCAGCACGTGGTGGCTACACGAAATACTGATTTCGGACACTTAATTTTGTATTTTTGTTTTGAAAATTTCGTCATTTATCTGTACTAATACAAGTCGTTTGTGCATTAAATTGAATTTAATTCTGATGATTCCTTCATGGTGTTGCATTTTTTACAAACAGCTGTTTATATATTTGAGTTTTTCTTAGATGGTACACTACCATTTCTTACTTTATCTCAAGCGATTTCTTGTCCAAACTGATTCCCTCTCACACACGAAATATTCTTAAACAGTCTTGCCCCTTAAAGATCTATCTTACCGTAAATCTAGTTTTTTCCTTAGATAAATCATGAAGTTTATCATAAAATTAAATTAAGTGATTGCTTTTTTTGTCAAGACTAATTAATATTTTATTTTAATGAATTTTTAAAATTTGTTACTCTTTTTTTGTCATAATTTCATCAACTGATGAAGATTTTTAGGATCAAATGATAATTTTTTTAAAGGAAGCGTAAAGGAAGAAAATGACAAATTTCCCTTCATTACCTATTACTTCTAAAATGTTCTTTTCTTGCATTTAACTGTAATATATGTACGTGGTTCCTTAGTTCCATCTGCAATGAATTATTGTAACATGAATAATGTCACACAAATCTTATCAGCACTCACTAAATAATTCACTTCAAAAAAGGAAATTTTGTTTCCCATTTCTTGAGTGAATCATATTAAACACGATTGCTTGCAAGATATATCTTTTTTACAGAAACTAAGTTTTGTTCTGAAAATAAGTAAAGAGGTAGTAAATAATATAATGGAAGGACATGAACAATCGATAAGAATCTTAGAATCCATTTCACTTATGATATCCTTTTTGGAGAGTCTTGATGAAATAAAGCTCCTTTTCTCCTCTTTCTTTGCATTTCATTAAAAGAGCATTCAAAATAATAATTATTTAACTAGAGTTGATTTTAATTTTTAATTAGAGTTAATAATCTGTTTGGATACAACAAATCAAATAATTCTACTATAACATAAGAATAGAGACAAAAAATCGTATTCTCTTGGGTATTCCTAATTTCACGCGTTGAAATAACTTGTTCAAGACTATATCTACATGAAGAAAGATGTGATCAAACGCCATGTTTTCAATGCTAGAATCCTAGTGAAAAATCCGTCAAACAAAACAAAGATTGAAATGTATATTGAATCGATACAATATCTGTTTTTCTCATTTCAAATTCATGATAGACAGCAATATTTACAAGCATTCGAAAGAAGATGTTGCGTTACTTGTCATCTTGTTCTGAAAAGAATCTTTTCTTCTCACTTTCACCCGTCTAAGACGTATAAATAATCTGATAAGGAATGAGGAGATTAAAAATTTTCGTAAAACACACTTTTTTTCACAATGCATAACAATCATTTTCTTTTCTTTCTTCAGCCAAAACATTTCAATTAGAATGAAACTTGTCAAACTAACTTTAGGCTGTTGGGAAAATTCCTTTGTATTCTTATCTCTATGCAAGCTTACATAGAGATATTATTATATAGCCGAATTATTTTTCAACGCAAGATTAGTTCTCTATATTGAGATCCAACAAATGTCCCACAGATTGAGTGCACTCTGCTTACGACCACTACAAATAGATCTCTTGAAATTAGAGAGACCAATTGGCTTCAAAAGCAATATTCCTTTAACATATTTTTGAAGTAATACTGCATCATATAGCCTTAATGTGACCCAATGGCTAATTACCGAACCGTTCGGTTTAGATATGCATTTCCAATTTGAAAAATGTTTTAAGAAAGGTAAAGCATGTTTTACGTGCTTTTCGAACCAAAAAAAAAACCCAGTTAGAAAAAATTACAAAATTTAAATTTTTATACGGCCTTCAGGTCCTATCACTTATATTTAGGAAAAGATGCAGCACACACAAAAATAAAGTAAACACAAAAAGTTTCTTTTCATTACGATAAAAACTGGCCGAGTTATGGAACTTTGAAAATCATACATTTCATCAATTTTCTCGGCCATTTTCAAGAAGCTAGTAAGGGGCCGTCTCCAAAATGAAATTAATTGGAACTTTGCCAGGAAACTTTCGCTCTTGCACGTCACTCTTATGTAAATCGTTTTTTAATTTAAAAGTACATACATTACGTTGATAATACAATAATTGAGTACTTAAAAAATGAAATTTATTCTGTGTACGTGTAAAACATAGACAAAATAAAATATTTTGGACGAAGAAAAGATTTCAAAAGCAGTTCCAAAAAATAGCTTTATTTGCTGCGGCTTCAGATTGATTTGCCGTGGTACTGATCATGGCGAACTTTGAAAATCTGTTGTGTAGTCGCTTGCATACCGTCGTATTTTAATATTATGAATTCTAGTACGGGAGAATGAGATGTATACAAACGAAGAATACTGTGAAATGGTACTGTTGTAAAAGCAGTGTAATTGAAATAAGAGAGAGGCGACAAGACTTTATGCCGTTAAATTTCCCAGTTGAAGACATCCATCTTATTGTACAATTGCCTGAGCTGTTCAACGCTTGTATAAAACTGGGAGTTATCGTAGACGTATTCCCTTGTCTCGTTCCACACCTTCAAGCTTGCGGATACCCGCTGAGGATGTTCTAGAATATGCCCTGGCTGATCCTGAAAGTAGTGTCCGGGATATTAGCAAGGCTTGTTCCTACTCAAAATCCACGGTGAGGAACATATTACATACAAACTGTGCATATCCTTAACGCCCAGTCCTGGCGCTGGAACTAATGCCCGGAGACCAGGAGCGTCGTTTAGATTTTTGCAATTTCGTGTTAAACACACTGGATGAAAATCCAAATTTTTTTAATGAAGTTTTCGGGTCGGATGAATGCCAGTTCTCGAGGCAAGACACTATTAATATACAGAATACGCATTATTGGTCCCTCGAAAACCCACATCTAATGCGACCGAATCACCACCAAGTGCGTTTGTCGGTGAATGTGTATTGCAGAATATGTAAGAGTACTTTAATTGGCCTAATGTATTTCGATGAATCTCTAACATCAGAATTATACACGGAAATTTTATCTGGACCGGTAGCCGATTTTTTAGATGAAGTTTCTTTACAGGATTTTTCACGCATGTCGTACCAGCATGATGGTGCACCCACACACAAATCTGCGCAACCATGTACATTTTTGGCACTGACATTTGACACTCGAATGACCGGCTACGGAGGTCAACAGGAGTGGAACCTGACCTAAGTCCTCTGGAGCTTCCTAAAAAGCAAAGTGTATGAACGTGAATCCACGAGTAAATCCGCTTTACTCAATCGAATTTACTAAAATGTTTGCCATACAGCAATACAAATTGTCAATCTATGATGTTTACTACGATGTTTTAATATTACTATGATGTTTTCTTTTGCTCTTTCTATAGATAGTAGATTACTCTTCTCTAAACTCAATTTATATATGACCTCCTTTTCTGAGCAATTCAGATCCTTCAACTTTATATAGGCATAACTTGGTCAGTTTTTATCGTAATAAAATGAAACTTTTTGTGTTTACTTTGTTTTTGTGTACTTCATCTTTTCCTAAATACAAGTGATAGGACCTGGAAACCATATAAAAATTTAATTTTTGTAATTTTTTTGTAAATGGGTTTTTTGGTTCGAAAAAAGCACGTAAAAACATTCTTTACTTTTTTAAAAACATTTTTCAAATTGGAAGTGCATATCTAAAACGAACAGCTCGGGAATTAGCTATTGGGTCACATTAAGGCTGGACACCCTGTATATATATTGTATTGCTTAACTTAGCATTTGTTATCATTATGATAGGTTCCTCTCACACCGATTATTATTGAATTTCTTCATCCAAAATTTTACTAGTTTGTACTTGTTAGCTTTCATGATACAAACAAGCCCTTTGAAAATATTCAAAGTAGTTAAGTTACTTGACTGAATTTTGGAATGAGACTTTAATTGTTGCCTTATGGTTTTCTGAAATATTCTTTCCATCATTTCCTAAAACAGGAAAACGGTTTCTAGCAATTGATTTCGTTTTAAAAATCAATCAGATATCATTGGCTTATTATTATTTCCCGAAGAATCATGCATGTAAAGAGTTATTATAAAAATCATTTAGTATATATTACTCTTTTTCCTCCAATTTCCTACAAGTTCTGAGTAAAAAATACCCACTAGGAGAAAATAAAGCTTCAAATCCTAATTACCATTATGTCTGTAAATAGTCTGTATACAAGTGACAATTTTCTCGACTTTTTGTCGGAAATATTTTTATAAAGTAGCTAAATTTTGGCGTTAGTTTCTTCCAAACTTTTTTATTAAAAATTGTGTTCATTATAGCGCACAACTTATCACTTCGCTGGATATTTCGTGATATATTCAAGGTGTGGCTATTAAATAACGAGGCTGACAGTCTAAAACATTTTATGTTGATTTGATACGTATTTACTTTTTATCACCTTTAAAAGGAGCAGCACTCCTCTATCTCTACTATGCTCCATATGAATCTCCCATTGTTTAAAACCAGTGCTGGAAGTCTTCTCTGAGCTCCTTCAATACCCGTACTGCTAAAGTGGACTCAAATATTGTTCCTTTTAATACAGATTTCACCTTAAGAAACAGATAGAAGCCGCATGGCACAAGATCTGGTGAATAAGGCAGATGGTCTAACACTGGGATGTTGTGCTAGAAACCTCTGGACAGACAATACGGAATGACCAAGCACGTTGTCTTGGTGGTGAACACATGTCTTGTTCTTCCTCAATTTGGGTCATTTTTACGTATCCTTTCGCGCAGTTTAGCAATAACGTGCAGATAATAATGCTAATTATTAATTTTTCCTCCATGAACCCAGTTAAGGTACATAGCCCTATGAATATCAAAGAAAACAGCCATCATTGCTTTGAACTTTAATTTGCTCATTTGATCGTTTTTATCTCTCGGGGAAGATGGGCTCTTCCAGTGCTCAGATTGGCGCTTTGTTTCAAGAATACGGTAAAAACCACAATTCGCTATACGTTATTATCTTTTCCAATAAGTTTGGGCTATTTTCAGTCAAATTCAAAATGTCAATACAAACATTTTTGCGAACTTCTTGTTCAAATTTGAGAATAACCGGCACCATTTTGACACACAGTATTTCCATGTTAAAATTATTATGTAAAATTTGCCACAGGAATTCTTTGTCAATTCCTACAGTCTCAGCAACTGTACGAATACTTAACCGACTGTTAGATTGAATCAATTACCTATTTTTTCGATCTGATAATATATTCGATAACTTGTCCTTAGAATTTAGCCAAAAAACTATAAGGACAGAAAAGACGAAAAATATTCATAACCTGCTGTTTTTTAACCTGTCTTGTTTGAGGGCGCGCAATTACGTGAAATTGAGCGATGGCGACCATTCTCGTCCATCACAGCGTAAGTTGGAAAATATTGGATCGAAAATATGGGTTGATTTTACAAAATTGCCGATTTTGTTATTAATACTTATTCTACGAGGGACTGTGTACGGGACTATAAAGTAATTTAGATTGGTCGCGAGTTCCTGAAGCCGATGGTTCTTCCGACCTCAAATTTTTATGGATATCTATGAATTTCAGAGACTGTTACAAAATTCCAGGTCCAAAAGACCTAAACACACACTAATTTACGTCCTTCTCTTTACTGACAAAGTACAAGGGGTGATCAAATGAAAAGGTACGAAATGACACGGTGTGTACAAATATAGACTTTATATTCAAAATATACACCATAGGCCTGAGCACAACGATCCCACTGATGAACAAGCCGCAGGATTCCTTGTTCCCAGAATTCCTGTGGCTGTGACGAGACCCAGTCCTTCACAGTGTCTTTGAGTACGTCGTCCGAGTTGAAGCGCTTTCCTTTCAGCTGTTTCTTCAGTGGACCAAACACATGGAAATCGCAGGGTGACATGTCCGGACTGTAGGACGGATGGTCCAACGTCTCCCATTGGAACTTGTCCAGTTCCATTTGTGTGACTCTGGAGACGTGTGGACGCGCGTTATCATGGAGCAGAACCACACCCTCCGTGAGCAGCCCCGGTCTTTTGTCCTTGATGGACCTGCGTAGGCGTCGGAGTGTCTCACAGTACACATCGGAGTTAATGCTTTTTCTGTGCTCGAGTAATTCAGTGCTCGCATCATTTGGACGCCGCTTTTTATATAAGAGCCTTTGCTCTCTCCTGCGCATGCGGGCACCCGCGCATGATCCGATCCCAGTCAGAGTCTCCAATGGCATCCCGAGATGTCTCGCTACATTCTCCCTTGGCGGAATATGCAAATATTTAACTGTTTCATTTTTATGTCGTTTCGTACCTTTTCATTTGATCACCCCTTGTATTTTCTACCTGTCTTGACACTTAAGGAAGTTCTAGAGAGGTGCTGGGGAGGGTTCTCTGTGCTCCTTTTACCACAGAGTAAGCATCCTTCCCCCCCCCCCAATAAAACAACTATTCATTAGACAACACAATATTGGGTCAGTATTCCAATGTCAGCACAGGGTTCTAACATAAAACAATTGGAATTTACACCATTCGATAGCTTCGGATCAATGAACTCAGCGCGTTTGTCCCGTGGCCTGAAAGAACCCTATTAGAAATGAACTTTCCAACTTTTACTTTTGGGATAACATTTCAAAACATTATCATCGCACATAAACAAATTCGTTAGGATAACTTATACGCTGTTTCACCCGGTGAAAAGTATGAGTTCATCTTAAAAATTTCATATTTTTTTTATTTGTTTGTCCTTAAAATGTTCTTTACATCTTAAAATTTGAGAATAGGTTTTGTTTTTCTCAAAAATTACAATTTAAACAGCACAACTTTTTACTCTGGAAGCAGTAAACAAAACTCTTACAACTTTTCCATGACGAGTAAATAAGCATATGAGGGAAATATTTCGAACTTACTTAGAAATAGCATTGACGAATTACATTTCTTGGTCATTTTCGTCCAAACACCTCCTCAGAAAAATAATTTACACTTGTGAAAGAAAATCCGTTACCTTTATTCAATAAAAAAAAACTATTTTTAAACATTTAAATTGCATTATTTAATTCTTTGATTTTATTAACGTATAGATTGCCATGCGCAAACGATTTTAGAAAATAATCCATTGTATGTATTTAGAGGGATGGAAATTGTGACAGAGGTCATTTTCTTAATTAGTTAAAAAAAACCAAATGGCTTATCCAAAAGTCTCACCTCCCAATCAAATCATTAAAATTAATGAATACAACTTTCTAATTAGTATTGTAATCTTTTTTACGCGTTCGAAAAATGATTAAATATATTTAAGATCCGAATATCCTATGTTGGTTTGCTTTGCCACACTCAAAATAGGAATTAAAATTGAACTGGTTTTATTTTTCCTGTTTGCCTCTCGTTAATAAATTTTTTTCACTTAACCCAGCTAATCCTTTCTTATTACCATTCGGGATTAGTGAAGATCATTATCTCTCTTTTTGATGACTTGGAGATGTAAATTAGCATCATTTATAAAAAATTCATTTAAAGGGGATTTTCTGTTTTAGAAATGAAGAACAAAATTATAATTTTCCTTCGAGAAAATAATGCCTTCCATTTTAAAGAAAAAGAAAAGTTCAATTCTTGGTAAATATTCAATTAATTATCTTAGAACTTAAATGAAAGTGGTGCCTTACGCTTCATTTTAATATTAAGCAGAATATTTTCTTATGAAAATTTGAACCCAAAACATTACACCGTCGTAATCTTTTTTTTTAAGTATTCACTGTTGTATCTTTTTATATATTATATTAAAAAAGCTTTATAAAACGTCTGCTAGCTTACATAATGAAACATCGCTCTAACATTTTATATTATTTTTTTCTATTGATAATAATTAACGTTTTTCATTATAGAATTCCAATGTTCTATACGCCGATAGCAGTAAATCTCCTATTATTGATATTAGTAGCTGAAAATAATTTTTTAAGTAAAGTAGGTAATCTGAGAAAAGATCTAGGTAGAGTTCTTAGTTCCTATTAAATGACATTTATTTATTAAAGAAAAAAATACACTAAAACTTAAAAAATTGTGCAGCTTTTGCAATTTACGATTTTTTTAATTCTGTTTTCGAGGGGAGAGGAAGGCTGATCTTTTTCTTAAAATTTGAATGGACAATAAATTATGTTTCATCATTTAAAGTTTAAAAATAGTTTTACTAATTTAACGATAGCTATATTTGCTTCAACTTAATGTTCTCAAGTGCAATCGTCATTTACATCCATTTAAAATATATCTTTTCAATCCAAGTGAAAGGAAATTAACATTTTGAATTTTAAGTAGTTTAAATTTAAAAACCTCATCGCATTTATCGAATCTTGGAAAATATTTCTATCCAAATCCTTTCGCAAAGAATCGTACCATTGAGCACCCAGTCCGATAGATTGTTAAAAGAATCCATTGTCCTTCAAAAAATCTTTGAAATCTTTAGTAAACGGAGTATTAAAATATTTTCAGAATTCGAGGCAACTTTATCTGCATACAAATAATCCAGTTTTGAATCCAAACCAAATTATTTATATATTTTATCTACCAAATTTCACGAAAACTATTTGCACATAGAATCTATCAAAGCCTGTCTTTCAGAAAGATTTTTAATCATTAAACAATCCATTCTCAGTCATCTGGAAGCAACACATTTCTATTTCTCATGATATAGAATTAGAATCCATGCTCACCCTGTCTTTCATTATTAGATCTGAAATTTTTTTTTTTTTTGAAGAATCAAGTAAATTGATTGAAATTCAACTCCATTGAAAACGTTATTTTTAAAATCAAAACAGCATTGAATATATAATACGTAAGAAGAAAAATTTCTACGCAGGATTAATTTTTTAGAAAAAATCATTTCGATAAGTAAATCTTTTACGACACAATTGCTTAATGCAGCAAAGGCCTTTTTCACAGCTAAAGAAGGAAAACACAAGCATTTTTTCCCAGCCATAAGATTCGACGTGATAAGTTAAAATACTTTTAAATTTGGTTTTCATTAAGTTAAAGTGAAGAACATGTAAAAAGCAAGAAGTTTCATTAAAAACTCCCTTAGTTAAAATTTTTGGTAAACTCCTGAACTCCAGTATTTAGAATTAATAAATTCTTTACATAGGCTAATATATTCAAAAATGCAGATATTGAATGAATGCACACATTTTTCAAAATAAATTACACTGCTAGCCACCGTAAATGCAACACCAAGGAAGACAAGAGATAGCACAACAAAATTTATTTTGTAGATAACATATTGACCAAGTATCAAATGATTAAATTTAGAGAATTCTGTGAAGTGTGGTTCCTGCAAGAATCAGTAGCCAGAGTAGTCGTATCATTGTTGGAGATCACCGCTGCCACACGCCTCGGCATTGAGTCAAAGATACTTTAGATGTGTTCTTGGGGTACAGCAGACCAAGCAGCTTCCACACATTGCCAAAGTTGATCGGGTGTGGCAGCTGGGGTGTCGTTGAGCAACCATGAACCACATGTTTTCTATTGGCGAAAGATCCGGAGAGCGAGATGGCCAGGGAAGTATTTCAATCGGGTGATTGACGAAGAACCATTGGATAATGCGTACCACGTGTGGCCGCGCATTATCCTGTTGAAATATGGCTGTGGCCAAGCCTTGAAGGTAAGGAAGGACAACTGGCTCCAACACCTCGGAGATGTAGAGCTGGTTGTTTAAAGTACCGGCAATGCTTACTAGAGGAGTGCGAGAGTGATATCCAATACCACCCCATACCATAATACCCGGTGCAGGACCAGTGTGGCGGTGCATAAAGCAGCTTTTTAGCACCCTCTCTCCACGGTGTCTCCAGACTCGAATCCGACCATCGTGGTGTTGCAGACAGATGCGTGACTCGTCAGTAAAAACAACTTCATTCCAATCTGCCGCCCTTTCATTGCACCATTGACGTCGGAGACGTCTGTGGTTCTGTGTCAAGGGTAGACCAAGCAATGAACGTCTTGCGGACAGACCACTCTGCTGTAAATGGCGTCGAATGGTACGCGCCGACACTGAATGATGCATTACAGATTCAATGTGCTCTGCTATGGTTCGTGATGTAACTGAGCGATCCGTCACTACCATGCGCCCCATTTGCCTGTCCTCACATGAAGTGGTGCACTGAGGTGGATGCGATCGACCACGTCGGTCCGTCTTACCCTCCTGCATCCAACGGTCACATATCCGCATTACAGTTGTTTGGTTTCGTCCAACACGACTACCGATTTCCCTGAAAGATAATCCACAATCTCGGTAGGCCACTATCCTTCCTCTGTTGAACTCGGATATTTGATCAAAAGCTGATCGCTGTTTTCTACGAGACATAAATGATCGTTTTTTGAAAAAAACCACAAGAAAAACGCAATTGCCCAAATTAAAATCGTTGAAATCCAAGCCTTAAATAGTGCTTTGAGGTGACGCCACAGGCGTGCGTGATGTGTGTCTGCGCTGATATTCTAATCATTTGCATATCGCACCTCTGCTAATGCACGTTGTAAATTTCATGTTATTTGCTTGTTTCCTTCAGCTGTTCCATTTACGGTGTAATTTGAAGAAGTATTTCTAATTATTTTTCTTCAAGTTTAATATTTCCTGAAGAGATGAGTAGTTTTTTTCACACGATGTTTATTTGTAGAATACTTCTTTTCTATTAATCTTTTGTTAAATCTCTCGAGTCATTAAAAACAAAATACCACTTTTCTAAGGCATTTAAAATGTAACGTGTCCTACAAATGAAAATTCCTTTCTACAAAAACAACCAATATATATATATATATATATATATATATATTAAATTATTATTGTTATTATTATTAAAAACCAATTACAACAATGATTCGGCAAACTTTTTAGACCTTCAATTAAATGTAAAGAATAATTTACTAAATAGTAATATTTTTGATAAAAGAGACTCTCTATTGATTTTAACATTATAAAAATGCCATTATGGTGTAGTAACCTTCACCAATCTATTTTTAGAAATATTATCTTAAATTTTATTAAAAGAAACAATGATTTAGTTACTGATAATGATTTTAAACAAATAAATTATAAGTAGTTCTGCCATAATTGCTTGGATTACAACTATCCAAGTAAGTTCATTTTTAAATATATTTCTATGTTATCAAAACACTTTCTAATTATTTCTTTTTAATTTTTAAACATAGTTCTTTTTAATTTTTCTCTTTCTAATTTTTATTAATTTCAATATGATATCGTTTGCTTAGTTTATTTACAATAAATCAATCTAGGTGGCGCCTCTATTTTTTGTTTCTGGTTTAACACTCCAATATTAACACGTCATTTGGCAGCGTGCTTGACAAAGATATCGGTCATTTTTTTTCCTCTTATAGTTGGTCATTTTTTTCTGTATAGTACTTTCAGGTTAATTTCCTGTTTTTTTTTATTTTTATTTTATTTTATTAATTTTTGTAGCAAAAAATGATATCTCCAATAAAATCCAATAATCTATCTCCCCCCCTCTTTTCTCTCTTTATTTATTTATTTTTAACTGCTACTATCTTCTTTTATGTTTCTTTAAAAAAAAATGGGGGAGGAGATCTGGAAAAAAAAAGTAATCCTACTTTTGATGAATCATTTCCTTTTTCTGAAAACTGAAGAACCAAATGGGGGGAAAATATCAACAGGAAGTGGTGTGTCATCAACTGGAAATTTGATTCCAAAGAAACTTTTTTTTAATGTAATTATTTATGCTTCCTGTTTTCTGTCTTTTTTTTTTGTCTTTATGGTGCATTTGTTTTGTATATTTTTACTATTTCTTTTGTATTTGTAAAAAAGTTGAAATTGTTTGTTTTTTTTTGCAATAAAATCTGGATGTGAGGGTGGTTGTTTCCCGAGAGATCGGTTGTAGCTCTAAACCCTCTTCGGGTGAGCTCGGTTCCTCTGGGCATTCATCATCATCCTCTTATAGTTAGCATTCTTTCATGTAAGGTTTTGCTTAGTTTCTCCTTAACACAATTTTTTTATATTCATCTCTTTGTAAAAAACATTTCCTTTCATAATTAATTTTAATTTTATTTTATTTTTCTGCCTGTTGCAAAATACGCACGTGTCAGTTTTAGGACTAACATTCATTATGGTTCTGTTTTTTCTATTATGCCTAACATTTCTGCTCTACGGGGAAGGTGCATTCATAAAGTATACTTAACCCTAATTTGCTGATCCTAATTCAACAACAGCTTTAGAAATCATAATATGCCTCCATTTTAGTCCATTGACTATTTTGGTTTCTTCCATTTTAAAGTTCTAACTCTGCTTCCTGCTATACATATTTTTATTTAAAGCTTGTACAATATACATTTCCACCATTTTTCCATAGTTATGTGAATTAAAATCTGGTTTCTATCTTCTACCTTTATTAGTTGATAGTTTAGTCTTGTTATTTTTTCAATTTATTATACTATATGTATATATATATATATATATAGTAACATAAAATGAAAGAAATACATGGCATAATAAAATTGATAATACAAAATAATATCACTAACAAAGCTAGAAGATTCAAACCAGATTTAAAGAAACACACTTTAAAAATAATGGAAGAGTCTATTATAGAAGAATTAACTAAGCGTATGTATAACATGGAACAGAATTAGAACTTTAAAATGTAAGAAGCCAAAAGAGTCAATAGACTAAAATGAAGATCTGTTATGATTTCTAAAGCTGTTGCTGAATTAGGACCAGCAAAATTAGGGTTAAATATATTTTATGGATCCTACCTTCCCCTGTTCAGCAGAAATTTTATACATAACAGGAAAACATACCAATATTGAAAAGTTAGGCCTAAAACCAACCACGTGTAATTTGCAACCAAAAGAAAAAATAAAATGAAAATAATAGAAAATATGAAAGGAAATGAATCCTAACAAAATACAAATAAAAATAAAAATAATTTTGAAAAGGAATAATGAAGCAAAAACTTACATGAAAAAATGCAAATAACCGGAGAGCGGGAAAAACTGTACGTACGAGAGCAATACGCTAAATGATCGTTAAAAATGACGTGTTAGTTGATAAAACCAGATGCAAAAATTAGTGGCGCCACCTGGATAGTTTTTTTGTAATTAAACAAAGCAAACTAAAACATATTGAAAATAATAAACAACAGAAGGAGAAAAAAACAAAGAATAATACTTAAACTTTGAAAAGGAGAATTAGAGAGATAATTTAGACATATATTTAAAAATGAAGTTACTTGGATAGTTGTATTCCAAGCAATTATTGCGGAATAGCTTAAAATTATTTTGCTTAACATCATTATCTGTGACTAAATCGTTATTTCTTTTTATAAAATTTAAGATGATATTTCTAAAAATAGATAGAGAGAGAGAGATGTAGGTTACTTTCCCAAAAAGGCATTTTAATAATGTTAAAATCAAAAGAGTCTCTTTTATCAAAAATATTACTAATTAGTATATTATTCTTAACAATTAATTGTAGGTCTAAAAAGTTTGCAGAGTCATTATTATAATTGGTTTTTAATAATTTCAAATATAGGGGATAATATTTAAAACTAGGAACAAAATTTACTATATTACTAAAGATGATTAAGTCATCTATGTATCTAAAAAAGTAACAAGAATCTATACTAATGTTATCATATTCATAAAAGTGCAGATAAATATTGGCTAAACAGTTACTCGCAGGTCCTCCTTGTGGAAGACCTTTAATTTGCTGATAATAAGAGTTATTGTGAAAAATATAATTTTCATATAGTACTAGATGAATAATTGAAAGATATTTATCATACTTAATTATTTTATTCAAAGAATATTTGTTATAGGCTATTTTGAGAATTTTAACCATATCCCCAATATCTATGGAATTAAATAAATCTTCAAAGTCATAGGTGTGAATAGAAGTAATTTTTTTATCTTGCATGTACTTAATGATATCCAAGCTATTCTTAACTATAATCGAATTATCAATACTGTCTAATGTGGATTGAATAACCTTTTGTAGCTTTTTACCCGGAAGTGTAATATAAGTTTTAAAGCCGTTTGTTATAGTTCTAAATTTAATAGGATTTTTATGAAATTTTGGAGTTAAGAAAATATGAGGGATATTTTATTGATTTATATTAAATTGATATTATACTATATATATATATATATATATATATATATATATATAGTATAATATCAATTTAATTGTTAAAAACTATTTACAATTTGTACAGATCGTTTGGTCGTTCGTCATTTCAGAGAAAGGTTTCCACGTCTTCAAACTAGTTCGTCACTTAGATTCCTCATCGTTCCGTCCAACATGGCAACCTCTCTTGAGCGACTAACTACTGGCAGGCTCCCAAAATATAGAGTGCGCTCCTAGGCATGCGCAGGACAGTTGCGGAAGTGGCTTGGAAATAGCGGCCGGCACCACATATATGTATGAGAATAAAATAAGTAATTCAGGAGAATATTCTACTAAAGGGAATTTCCAATTGAAAATGTGAAGAAAGAAAGAGAGTCCCAATTGAAAATTAGGCCAATATCTAGACGCGGGATGAACATAAAATAAAATCAAAAGAATGGATTAAAATGGAAAATAGGATTTTCCGCAAGAGATAACTACAAAAAGAAAATTTCAAAAAGAATATAAAACAAGAAAAACACAAGCAAAAAAAAATTGCCTCTCTACCAATAAATTTATATGATATCGCGATGCGATAAGACGTGTTGGAATGAAAAACAGAGTCGCCACCTAGATAGTTGTTTTCGTTACTAAACAAAGCGTAAGGTAGATTAAAAATAAAGTAAAAATAAAATGAAAAAAAAAATTTAAATGCGCGCGCTAATAATTTTGAAATATATTCAAAAATTAACTTAACTAGATAATTATAATCAAGGCAATATATACAGAATTTTTTTAAAATAATTATTATGTTTTAATTCATTGTCAGAAACTATAAATCATCATTTCTTTTAATAAAATTTAAAATAATATTTCAAAAAATAAATGTGTGTAAGTCGCTGCAACAGAATGGTATTTTTTTTAATGTAAAATTCAAAATTCTCTTTTATAAAAACAAGACTTATTAGCAAATTATTCATAACTGATGTTTTAAAATTTTGCTGACTCATTATTTTAATTGGTATAATTTTATGTATGAAGTATATGAAATGAGAGCTGAATCTTAGAACAAATTAATGCATTAATTCTTGGCCATAATTTAAAAATTTTTTGACTAAGAAAATTGGAAAAAATCTATTAAAACATAAATCTACTAACGCATATTACATTATTTGTTGATTTTTATAGGCCCAAAGCAATTTCCGATTGAAATTGTTTGTTTTATTTTACTGGACTGCATGACTGTTTGAGGACCTCAAAAACTCAACTCTGATGAAAACGTAACTCCTAACTTGAAACTTTTAAACTTTATTTATTAAACTTTCCCTTTATTAATCAAACTACTATACCTCAGTTATTAAAATTATATATATAAATACATTAAATTCAATTTTAATAATTTAGCCATGTATAATACTAAATTTAATTATAATACTAAATTAATATATAATATTTTA
This sequence comes from Trichonephila clavata, assembly GCA_019973975.1. NCBI lineage: Eukaryota > Metazoa > Arthropoda > Arachnida > Araneae > Nephilidae > Trichonephila > Trichonephila clavata. Next base: position 85,875 of record BMAO01005147.1, on the reverse strand, counting down.
ATTATAATACTTAATTTAATTATAATACTAAATTTTTTTCTCATTATCGTACTTAATTTAAATTCATAAAGTGAGTTATTATTCATTTTAATTCCACAACACAATTGCAATATTTTTTGAAAATTTTCTAATTTACAGGATGACGAAATATGTTTAATATTTTTTCATATGTCGACGGATTGACTATCAATATGGTATAAGAATACTAAATGAATGATGAAGAAACCAAACTATCCTCTCCTAGTTTCCCGAGATTGTTTTGTTCTAACAAATATCATAATTTTTAAAGAAAAATGTCTCATTCTTTTTATTCGAATTGCACATATAAGAATTTACTTCTGTATTTATGTATATGAGATTTGGGTATTATATGGATGTGACGTTTGAGGCAAATAAAGGTAGCGTGATATTGTTAATTTAAATGTTAAGTTTATTTACACCACAACTATTATTTACAAATTTACATTCAAGTTATTAACTTAGTAATTAGAGTCCAAATTCTGTTGTTTTGTGAGGGAGGAGTTTTTGGTGTTCGTGATCAGCGAAGTTACCAGACCATCCCCCCGTTGTCTCTTCATCCTCGGGTTGCATCCGATTCGTGGGCGGAAAAGGGGGTGTTTCTTCTGGTGTCAAAGGTTGCCGGGGTGATGTCCAAGACAAGCTGCGCAATATTTTTAAGGGTGCAGATGTCAATGTACGTGTGGTGACCATACTCACAGAAGAAGTCGATTCACAGCTGTGTGGCAGGAATCGTTACATGGAATACAATTTATATTTCTAAAAAATAACTTTATTGGTTTTTGTTGAAAATCCCCAAAATCATCATTGGTACATACTATAGATGTGTGATTGTGGATTATTAATTGTCAATTTTTTTTATATTTCATTATAAAAAAAAAATTGATTTTTTTAAAAAAAAATTATATTTAGACGTTGACTATGTGATGACTGATGATACTTAGACGTTTGTTGACTTAGACGTATCCCCATATTAGAAGAACATAGCTGAGGTGAATCTGACCTTCTATATTAATGTGGAACATGGTCATTTGGTGGACTCTGAAATTAGATCTAAGATCAATGTCTGTATGAGCAATAAAATTTCCTTGGCAAAAGACATTTCTGTTGACAAGATAAACAGCAGTCATTTTGAAGCCGTTTTCTTCTATGTCCTGGTCTAGATTATAGAAACAGAAGAATTATGCTTTGTTTCCTTTTCAATGCATTCAACTTTTTAAAAAAGTGCTTTAGTTTTAAATGAGGCTATATTAATATCTATATTAATAACTATTGTTTAGCCATCAATAGTGCATTCAAAAGTCCTTTTTTAACTTTCTCATTCAATATATTTCGTCTGGTTCTATGGAATACTATACATTTTCGTCCGGTATTATGGAATATCTAGTATTCCACATTATACCCGACATACCATCTTGGAAAACGATACTTTAAAATGAAGAGCAAAACCTTATCCGTTAGAACACGGCCACACTATTGCAAACTATAATTCTTTCAGTGTACACTCTTCTTAACTTTAATGTTCAAGCCATATGTAGTTTAAAATGCTGAAAACTTACCAGTAAGAGCTTTTGAAAATCACAAAACACAGTTTGTTACGTAGAGAGTGGTATGGCAACAAGTAGTTAACTCTCATTGCGATGCGTCATGGAAGTCTTTTTTCAGTAGTTCAAGGTAATAACAGAGCTAAATAGCTAATAACAGAGCCAAAACCTCGGTATTTCTTAGTAACCGACTATTTCATACTCTCATCTATTCCTCAGGCTGTCTTACATTGTCATTCATATTTTCTTGCTTCAAGTTTTACTTTAAGTTAGATAATCGGATGGGTTATATATATATATATATATCACATTGACATATAGTTGCTAATATTTATGATAAATGACAAGTTTTTAATTTCAATATTATAAATGTACCGCATTGGGAGAGTAATGTGCATGTTTCTATATTAAGAAATATTGTTATTAATTACACACAATCCAATGAATTAATAGCTTCAAATAAACCAGAAAAAATAAAAAACAACTATAAACATTTTACTAAATACTGTTTAATTCAAAAATACCCAATTAATTTTATTAATATATATATTTGAATAAAGAAATTCTAAATAGTAAGGATTAAATTTCCATAGTTTTAACAGGTTATTATTATAAATTTATTATTCTTCCTAGATAGTTTTTGATACCCCCAATTTCTAATTTTGGATAAAATTACTTCTTTAAAATTTATTATAATTTTAAATCATATAATCTTAGAGTCATTAAGATAATGGTAGTATGTTTACAATTCTTAATTTATTATTTCTGTTCTTTTCCTACTTTTGCTAAGTGCTACTTTTCAGCCATTGCTTTGCTTTAAATTTGTATTTGGGTTCAGAATAAGGTAATCACTTGTTTATTGTACTCAGATTTAGCGCGGGCTCTGCATTTCTGTTTGCAATTTTTTAGGTAAGTTACCTCTTTTTCTCATAATGGATTTAGATTTCCTATCCATTATTTTCAATAGGTTTTTGCTCCGGATTATTAACAGAAAGGTTGGCTGGCCACAAAACATGTTCAACCCCACTTTTATATAAAAAAAGTTTTTTTATATATAAGCTGTCCTATGTCAGCAATGTTGATAATACTGTAGCATCCATTCTTTTATATTTTTATATTTAACTCTGTTATTTTTATATTTAACTATGTTATTTTAATTTTTCATATCTCCTTTTAAATTCTGTTGTCTGGTTATCTTGCACTTTCAATTCTTTTCAGTTTTAATCATGTTTATTCATCTCTTTCTTGTAGAGAAATTTTGATTATATATACTGAGTGTCCATAATTAAACGACCTTTGTTCAAAATTGTGTACAGACGAAAATGCTGTTCAGAAAGTTGTAAAATTATGTGTACGACGTAAAGAAGGGATGGGAATTTGTTTGAGTGAATAAAAAAAAATATTAGTTCAAAATTTCGCCTCTAGAGGGTGTTTTTAATGGAGATCATATTTAGCATACATTAATAATTAGCATACATTTATAACAGTTTACAAATTTTGTTACAACAATAAATGCTCAACATGATGACCATCATTTTCAGCTACTATTTGAAATCGTAAGATAGCATGTTCCACCGTTGACCGCAGTGTGTTCTGGGAAATGTTAAGAACATGTCGTGAAACATTGTCTTTGAGATCAGGTAAAGTTCTTGTTTGATCACAACTTACCAGCTGTTTTAAATGGCCACAAAGCCAAAAATTGCATGGATTGAGGTCAGGCGATCGCGGAGGCCACAGATGATAAAATTGGCGGCTGATCACACGTTCTTCTGTGAAGTGATGTTCGAGAACGTCCTTAACACAACGTGTAATGTGTGGAGGAACTCCATCTTGCATAAAAAATATGCGTGAAAGGCACTGACGTGTTTGCAGATCCGGAATAATTTTATTCCGTAATAATGATGCATATCACTGTCCAGTGATAAAACATGTTACTGGACCTCCAGAACTTAATTCCTCGAAAAAATAATGGCCAAGAAAAAAAGACGCGGAAAACCCACACCACACCGTTACTTTTGGTGAGTGTAGCGGAACTTTTAATGTGGAATGGGATTGTCTGTTTCCCAAATTCGGCACTTGTGAGTATTCACCGAACCGTCCAAATGAAAGTGTGCATCGTCTGTCCAGAGGATATTCCAAGGTCAGTCTAGATCAAATTTCAAACGAGCAAGAAACTGCAGCGAGAACAGATGTCGACTCTCGAAATCATGTCGAAGCAATTTCTGCACAAGTTGAAGCTTATATGGATAGTAACGGAGGATGTTTCGCATGATCTTCTGGACAGTTGAACGAGACAGATCCAATGCTTCTGCCACGCGGCGAACACTTGTACTAGCCTGCACTTTGGATGCTTTGTCCTCTTCCACCTGAAGTGCAACTTTCTGTATTGCTTCCTCAGAAACAGGTTTTCTTCCTCTTCCAGAACGAACATTCAACGATCGTGTTTCTTCAAATTTGGTAACCATTAATCGAAGATTTTTAGAAGTCAATGAACCTTTCGCATCCCTTTTAAAGTCCAAAATTTCCGTAGAGCAACTATTGTGGAATTATCGTTTTGACAGAATAACTTTACTTACAACGCTCGATCTGGTAAACGTAATGACATTCTGATTAGCAATATCGAGCACACTGAAAATAAATTAATCTCCCGTGAAAGTTTATTGCTTTTATAACAGTTGCTGTGTGACGTTGAAAAAGTTTGCATATTTTCGTCTTCCTTCCTGTAAATCCTTTGAAAATTAGTCATCAAAGAAGTTTAATTAAAGTTTGCAGTTCATTTTTGAAATTGTGTTTTTTAATATCAGTTATAGTGCAACCGTGTCCTGTGGATAAAAAAGCAATAAAATACAAATAGAAAACCGGTAAAAAATGTGGCCTTCATTCAAAAGCGCGCTCTAGTGGCGAAATTTTAAACTAATTTTTTTATTCGCTCAAACAAATTCCCATTCCTTCTTTATGTCGTACACAGAATTTTACAACTTTCTGAACAATAGTTTCGTCTGTAGACAATTTTGAAGTATGGTCGTTTAATTATGGCCACCCGATATATATATATGACAGGCCCCAGGCCTGCGGGTTAAATGATGAGACATCATCTCTACAAAATGCTTCTTTATTTTGCTTGAATCATCAAATATCCAACATGGCGGCCCTTTGGCGCCAACACTATCGAACAATAGACGATACTTCGACCAAGAGTTCACCAGCTACCTCTCTCCAGTACGCGTTCGCCTTCGTCAGCGCTCGCTCCACCTTTAAATAGGTTTACTTACCCACAAATCCTTACGCGCTGATAAAGAGTTCGCTCCATTTTTATTTATTACTCCCTTAATTTTAAAGTTAATCTTTTCAAACCTGACATATATATATATATATATATATATATATATATATATATATATATTATATATATATATATATATATATAACTTTTATATATATATATATATATATATATATAACTTTTATATATATATATATAGTAATATAAAATGAAAGAAATAATAAAATTGATAATACAAAATAATATCACTAACAAAGCTAGAAGATTTAAACCAGATTTCAAGAAACACACTTTAAAAATGATGGAAGAGTCTATTATAGAAGAATTAACTAAGCATATGTATAACATGGAACAGAATTAGAACTTTAAAATGTAAGAAGCCAAAAGAGTCAATAGACTAAAATGAAGACCTGTTATGATTTCTAAAGCTGTTGCTGAATTAGGACCAGCAAAATTAGGGTTAAATATATTTTATGGATCCTACCTTCCCCTGTTCAGCAGAAGTTTTATACATAACAGGAAAACATACCAATATTGAAAAGTTAGGCCTAAAACCAACCACGTGTAATTTGCAACCAAAATAAAAATAAAATAAAAAATAATAGAAAATATGAAAGGAAATGAATCCTAACAAAATACAAATAAAAATAATTTTGAAAAGGAATAATGAAGCAAAAACTTACATGAAAAAATGCAAATAACCAGAGAGCGGGAAAGAAAAAATGCAAATAACCGGAGAGCGGGAAAAACTGTACGTACGAGAGCAATACGCTAAATGATCGTTAAAAATGACGTGTTAAGTTGGTAAAACCAGATGCAAAAATTAGTGGCGCCACTTGGATAGTTTTTTTTTGTAATTAAACAAAGCAAACAAAAACAAATTGAAAATAATAAAAAACAGAAGGAGAAAAAAAAGCAAAGAATAATACTTAAACTTTGAAAAGGAGAATTAGAGAGATAATTTAGAAATATATTTAAAAATGAAGTTACTTGGATAGTTGTATTCCAAGCAATTATTGTGGAATAGCTTAAAATTATTTTGCTTAACATCATTATCTGTGACTAAATCGTTATTTCTTTTTATAAAATTTAAGATGATATTTCTAAAAATAGATAGAGAGATGTAGGTTACTTTCCCAAAAAGGCATTTTAATAATGTTAAAATCAAAAGAGTCTCTTTTATCAAAAATATTACTAATTAGTATATTATTCTTAACAATTAATTGTAGGTCTAAAAAGTTTGCAGAGTCATTATTATAATTGGTTTTTAATAATTTCAGATATTGGGGATAATATTTAAAACTAGGAACAAAATTTACTATATTACTAAAGATGATTAAGTTATCTATGTATCTAAAAAAGTAACAAGAATCGAAACTAATGTTATCATATTCATAAAAGTGCAGGTAAATATTGGCTAAACAGTTACTCCTTGTGGAAGACCTTTAATTTGCTGATAATAAGAGTTATTGTGAAAAATATAATTTTCATATAGTACTAGATGAATAATTGAAAGATATTTATCATACTTAATTAGTTTATTCAAAGAATATTTGTTATAGGCCATTTTGAGAATTTTAACCATATCCCCAATATCTATGGAATTAAATAAAACTTCAAAGTCATAGGTGTGAATAGAAATAATTTTTTTTATCTTGCATGTACTTAATGATATCCAAGCTATTCTTAACTATAATCGAATTATCAATACTGTCTAATGTGGAATGAATAATCTTTTGTAGCTTTCTACCCGGAAGTGTAAAATAAGTTTTAAAGCCGTTTGTTATAGTCCTAAATTTAATAGGATTTTTATGAAATTTTGGAGTTAAGAAAATATGAGGGAATTTAATATCCGAAATGCGTAAATCTAATTTTTTATGAAAAGCAGAAATTCGATTAAAAATTTCTCTATTGCTAGAATTAGATTTTTTAAAAGCATTATTATTATGAAAATGTCTATTAAGCATATCAGCATACAACCATTTGCAAATAATTGCATAATTACCCAGAACTTTATCAACATAAACAATAATGAAATTCTTTTGTAGTTCTACAATATGATGCTTAAGATTTTTGTAAATTAATCCACAATCAGTTTTATAGTTATTTTTCAGTAACTCTTTTAAAACATCGCATTTAAATTCATTAAAAGCATCAATACGAAAAGTGTATAGACATGCTAGTAAAAAGTATATTAGCCACAGTAGTACTATAGCAAACTCCTGGCCTTAGGAAGCAGGATTGGAGGTTTAAACAAAGTTTTGCGGCTAGCCATCCTTCAACCTTCACCTATATTTGCCAATACTCTGGGCCATAGGGAAATTAGGAAATGTCAAGAGAAGTTTAACTATTATTACAAATAAAACCATAATATAATAATATAAAACGATAATCATGTTACGAATTTTGTATAAAATAATATAAATAATTTGTATTTGGATGTGCAATGCCTTTATATTACTCTATGCTATATTTATTTCATGTTAAATTTGTAGTATTCACAAGCAACGCCGTCCCTTAGGTTATAATGGCGATTAAATGGGAACTTGGCGAAATATTGGCGATAGAGCCAAGTTGGCATCATATTTGGCAATAGAGCCAAGTTGGCATCATTTTTGGCGACCAATTTGGCGACCGTGTTGGCGAGTTCGGGATCCTCTGGATTCTTCTAGAAATTAGTAGAAAAATCCACTAATTTCGTGATCTGTGACGCGAGCGCATCTTTCCAGATATTTCGGCCCCTGCTATGAATAGAGCGATACTCGCCACAAGAGTCAGTCTGATTTCAACCAGCGAGTAGTGAGCATTGTTTTGATTAGCGATTAGTGAACTTGCCTTGATCGTGATTAGCTCGGCTGTGCTTGTGAATAAGCTTATATATACGTATATTTTTATATACTGATAAAATTGTGTCTAAGTTCTGTTGAAGGTGTGAAATCCTTCTGATATTTATTGTGCAAATTTTGCTGTTGAATCCTGTGTTTCAAGGATTGATTTTTGACAATAAATACTCATCGCTCTTAAAGAATTGCCTTGTTATTTACGACTGATTTTGCATAAAATCCTCGAACCCCGATCTACGTAACAATTTAGTGTCAGAAGTGGCCTAAAAGAGACAAAGTAGAGAATGGAGAAAGGCCAACAAGTGATGCAGAAAGGTTTGGAAGATATGCAGAAAAGCCAAGAAGAGACTAAAAAGAGAGAATGGAGAAAGGCCAACAAGAAATGCAGAAAGGTCTGGAAAATGTGCAGGAGACCCAAGAAGAGACCAGAAACAGTCTGGAAAATGTGCAGAAGTGCCAAGAAGAGACCAGAAACAGTCTGGAAAATGTGCAGAAGTGCCAAGAAGAGACCAGAAAAGGTCAAGAAGAGCTGAGAGATACTCTAGAAAAGAAAATCGATTATGTTGAAGAGAAAATAAACAGTGTGGAAGAGAGAATTGCCGTAAAAGTGGAAGAAAATATTGCAGTAGTTGAAGAGAAGATTGAGAAGAAAGTAGGGGAAGAAATAGAAAGAATTAAAGAGCAAGTTGAAGAAAAATATGAAGAAGTGGCTGGGAATTTTAGCCTCATGTCACAAAGAATGGAAGATCTTGAAAAGAAGCTTCAAGCTTGTGAAAGCAAGAATAATGAAAGCAAGTGTGAGCCGGCCTCTCAAGTACCTGTGCGTGCCTTTCCGGTACCTGTGCCTGCCTCTCCGATACCTGTGCCTGCCTCTCCAATGTCAGTGAAACTGTCCACCTATGACGGAAAAACCAACTGGGAGGTGTATAAGACTCAATTTTCTATTATTTCTGATGCCAACGGATGGACTGAAGGGGTCAAAGCGTGTCAACTAGCAGCATCCCTTAGAGAAGAAGAGGCAGAAATACTGCAGACTCTTCCTGACACAGAGCGGCTGAATTTGTACTCCCTCTATAATGCTCTCGATCTTCGGTTCGGCCAGAAATACTCCAAAGACTACGTACGCCTGCATATAAAAACAAAACTCCAGAAAACCGGAGAAAATTTGCAGGAGTATGCCTCGGAAATAGAAAGGCTCGCCATCTTGGCTTACTTCGACCAGCCAGCAAATGTGCGAGAATTAATTTCCCTGCAGCATTTCGTGGACGGACTGAAGGATGGAGAAATTCAGAAAACTATAAGAATGGCAGATGTTCAGAATCTAAAATCTCCCCTGTTAAATGCCCTGAAATTGGAGGCCGCCACTCAAGCCAGTCGCAGAGACCGACATTCCATTCGAGGAGCTAGAGTGACTGCAGATGAGCCCTCTGAATCTCCATGGATAAACGACATTAAAAAACTGAGAGAAGAAATGCAAACTTTAATGCCTCAACGTCGGAACCAAGAGAAACGAAACTTCAAGTGCTGGGGATGTGGAGGAACGGGACATCTGAGAAATAACTGCCCCCGAGCAAGAAAGGAAGATAATCCCGTCTCTTCGAAACAGGAAAACTAGGATAAGGCCATCTCGCGGGGGGGGGGGAGGTCGCCAGATAATGAAAAGCCCCATCACAAGATTCTCCAAATTAAAGCAGTGAATGAAGGTGACAATGGACTTTATGTGATTGGACAAATTAATAATATCTCGTGCCGTACGGTTGTCGATACTGGAGATAATCAATAAAGATTTGGCTCGAAACCCCAAAGTTAAAATTATCTGGACGCCGCCCTGCGTTTTCTTGCAAACAGTGATTGGTGACAAGATTTGTGTACACGGGAAAGCTAACATCACTCTAAGGTTTGGAAATATCGACTATTGCCATACGGCATATGTAACAGATATTACAGTTCCCTGTATCCTGGGACTGGATTTTCTGAAGAGCAATAACTTCAAACTGGACTTTGAAAATAGCAATATGCATTCAAAATTTGAAGACATCACTCTTTTTGGCTTACAAACTCAATTTGAATCCAACAAGAAAATTATAGCAAAATCCATTATCTCATTATCACCAAGAACTGAATGTATAATACCCGGTTTAGTAGCAGAAAATAGTAAAATTCCGATTCGGCCTGATTATCCTGACCCAGACAGTTCAAAAGCAGAAGTACTGATAGCTTCGTCGGTAGTAGACCTCTCGAAGTCAGTCATCCCAGTAAGAGTGGCTAACATCAGTGATAAGACCAGAACTATCCAGGAAGGAGAGGTGATAGCAGCTTGTGCTCCTGTCACATGTGTTGACCGAAAGTTCAATAGCCAAAACCTTTCTTCAGAAGATCTAGTCAGGGGTTTACTAAGAAACACGGACTTAGACGAGAAACAGATAAGTGCCGCATGAGAGCTGATTACAGAATTCCAAAGCCTATTTTCAAGAACATCTGAGGACTTTGGAAGAACTAGACTAACTCAGCACCGAATTGATACGGGAGAGCATCCTCCTATTAAGCAGCACCCCCGATGACTGCCGTTTGCTAAACAGGAAGCAGTCCAAACACTCATTAAAGACATGCAAGATAATGATGTCATTGAGCCATCGTCAAGTCCCTGGGCATCTCCCATTGTCTTGGTCAAGAAGAAAGATGGCTCTACCAGATTTTGTGAGGACTATCGTCGGCTGAATGACGTGACCAAGAAGGACAGCTACCCTTTTCCAAGAATAGATGACAAGCTTGACACACTCGCTGGCAATACCTGGTTTTCTACATTAGGTCTCAAGAGCGGGTATTGGCAGGTAGAAATCTACCCTGACGATAAAGAAAAGACTGCCTTCACCACGGGACAAGGTCTCTGGCAATTTAAGGTCATGCTTTTCGGCTTGTGTAATGCACCTGCAACATTCGAGCGCCTTATGGAAACAGTTCTCGGAGGACTTTCGTACGAGGCCTGCTGGTTTATCTTGATGACATCATAATCGTGGGGCGTTCCTTCGAAGAACATCTAAACAATATTAGGCGTGTGCTACAAAAGCTGAAGGAAGCTAACCTCAAGTTAAGTCCATCCAAGTGCCACCTGTTCCGGCGTGAAGTCACCTATCTCGGGCATATTATTTCGGAGGAAGGTGTTCGAACAGACCCGGATAAGATCTCGGCTGTGAAAAACTGGAAAAGCCCGATGGACCAGCTCCGGAGTTTCTTGGGCTTGTGTACGTATTACCGGAAATTCGCGAAAGATTTCTCAACAATCGCCAGACCACTCCATAAGCTTACCGAAGCAAAACAGAAATTCATCTGGACGAACGATTGTAACAACGCCTTTAACAAGCTCAAGGACGCACTAACATCTGCTCCAATCCTGGCATATCCTGAAACTGGGAAACAGTTTATTCTGGATACAGATGCAAGTTGTGAGAGCATCGGAGCTGTATTGTCCCAAGAAATAGATGGTCAGGAGCGTGTCCTCGCCTATTTTAGTAAGTGTCTGTCCAGACCAGAAAGAAACTACTGTGCCACTGGGAAGGAACTGCTTGCTATCGTAAAAGCCGTGAAGCACTTCCATCCTTACCTCTACGGTCAACGATTCCTACTTCGAACAGATCATGCATCGTTGACCTGGCAACTGAATTTTAAAAATCCAGAAGGCCAAATAGCCAGGTGGATACAAAGACCGCAGGAGTATGACGTAGAAATTCGCCACAGAAAAGGATCAGCCCACGGAAATGCAGAGGCTCTTTCGAGAAGACCCTGTCCTGAGAGTTGCAAATACTGCTCGAGAGTCGAAAAAAAATTTGGCAAAATAGATCCAGTAGTCCGCCAAGTTACAACGCCATCAACATCGGAATTGGACCCGTGATGTGAAGAGAGCGTCCGAAAAGATCAACTGGCTGATCCTGAAATTAAATCAGTAATAGAATTCAAAGAGTCATCTGATGAAAAGCCCAGCTGGCAAGACATCGCCTCTTTCCATCCTACAACGAAGCGTTACTGGGCTCTTTGGGACTCACTGCACCTGAGAAATGGTGTTTTATATCGAAAATGGGAGTCTGACGACGGAAAAGCATTCAGGTGGCAATTAATTCTCCCAAAGACAAGAATATCGGCAGTCTTAACCGAACTCCATGGCAGTCCAACTGGTGGTCATTTTGGTGTTATGAAGGTCATTTGGTGTTATTCGTTTGCCTGCAGATCTCTTGTTCAGCCGGCCACCAGATGCTCCTTTGGCGCCTGAGGAGTATTTCGAGGAACTCCAGGCACGGATGGAAGAAATGCATCATTTGGCTATGGAAAGAATCGGCATGGCTTCAGAGAAGATGAAGACCCGATATGACGCAAGAGCAACCAGACACGACTTTCACGAAGGCGACAAAGTGTGGTTATGGAATCCGAAACGTTGCAAAGGACTCTCTCCGAAGCTGCAGACCAACTGGGAAGGTCCTTACACAGTCCTAAAAAGATTGAATGACGTTGTGATTCCGATACAGAAATCCCCACACACAAAACCGAAGGTAATACATTATAATAGGCTAGCCCCTTATCTTGGCCAAGGAGAATAAGATCCTTAAGTTCAGACCATGGTCAATAATTATTTTGTAAATAATGTGATTTATTTAACTCTTTTCTAATTTCAGTGTTGTAATTTATAATTGTATTTTGAATTTATTTGCTTTTTGCTATTGAATATTTGTTACTTTGTATTCGATTATTATGTTAATAGGTTATGTCTGAAAATAGATGCCTCATACTCAGGGATTTTACTGCCCGGGACGTGCAGTCTTTGAGGAGGGGGCAATGTTACGAATTTTGTATCAAATAATGTAAATAATTTGTATTTGGATGTGCAATGCCTTTATATTACTCTATAATATATTTATTTCATGTTAAAATTGTAGTATTCACAAGCAACGCCGTCCCTTACGTTATAATGATGATTCATTGGTAACATGGCGAAATATTGGCGATAGAGCCAAGTTGGCATCATTTTTGGCGACCATGTTGGCGAGTTCGGGATCCTCTGGATTCTTCTAGAAATTAGTAGAGAAATCCACTAATTTCACGATCTGTGACGCGAGCACATCTTTCCAGGAGTTTCGGCTCCTGCTATAAATAGAGCGATACTCGCCGCAAGAGTCAGTCTGATTTCAGCCAGCGAGTAGTGAGCATTGTTTTGATTAGCGATTAGTGAACTTGCCTTGATCGTGATTAGCTCGGCTGTGCTTGTGAATAAGCTTATATATACGTGTATTTTTAGATACTGATAAAATTGTGTCTGAGTGCTGTTGAAGGTGTGAAATTCTTCTGATATTTATTGTGCAAATTTTGCTGTTGAATCCTGTGTAACAAGGATTGATTTTTGACAATAAATACTCATCGCTCTTAAAGAATTGCCTTGTTATTTACGACTGATTTTGCATAAAATCCTCGAACCCCGATCTACGTAAAAACATTATAGCCTATAATAATTACTAGTACGTTAAAATCAAAGCTAAAAACAATTAGATGAAAAGACTCACCACGTGGGTACAGCAATAACCATTTTTTCGAGCGACAGAAAGGAGTATATCAGTAACGCCTAATATTAGTAAGTTATGATAAAATAACATTAAATCTATGCATATATACATTTAAAAACTCTAAATATTTTTTTAAAATTTATAGAAAATAAAAGTATAACCCAGACATATACAATTAATGTTAAATAAAATTTATTATTATTAATTTACTTAGCATGGGGTGCCATCTGTTGATTAACCTTAAAATCAATTAAGAAGCTATTGATAGTGGATATAAGTAGCAGTGTATCCATGTTCAATACAATGTTTAATAAAGTTATTGAAATTTAATTACATATTAAATTTATTACTAACTAATGCATCATTACTATAAATGTAATTAAAAATAATATTACTATATAAAAATATAGATAGATTTGAATTCCAGTATGGCACTTTGAGAATGTTAAAATTAAAATAATCTCTTTCATCATAAATATTGCTATCTAATTTATAATCCTTAATATACAATAATCCATCCAAGTAATTAGTTTTAACTGGATTACTATTAATTATAATTAGGTTTAAATAATTGGGATAAAAATTAATATTGAGGTTAATATTATTATTTTTACCATAAATAATTTGATCATCAATGCATCTAAAAATGTAATAATCATTATTAATAATATATTTATATTCGTAAAAGTGTTAATATAAATTAGCAAACTATTGCGAGCAGTTGTCACCTTGAGACAAATCTAATATATATATATATATATATATATATATATATATATATATATAATTACGGAAAGAAATCCTAATACCAAGAACGACTTGTGTTAGATAAAAGAAATTTGGTAGTCAAGTTTATACATCTGAAGGATGACATCAACTAAAATTTCATGCTTAAGTGTGGCACTAGTAGAGCCACTGAGAACTTTCAAATCAGGATTGCTTTAAATGCGTTCTGTAAAGTTCGTGAGTATTATTTGTCTGTGAAATTTCACGCATCGAGTTGATGTTAACCAAGAATGCCTTTAAGAAAACGAAGAAGCCATTGTCAACAGTTCGCCGAGTTTGAACGAGATCATGTTATAAGGCTACGGGAAGGTGGATTTTCTTTTTGCGATATTGCAGAAAGATTTAGTCGGAATGTATGGCATGATTTTTGGGAGCAGTGGTCAAGGGATGGTACTGCCTCAATAAGACCGAGTTCTGGAAAGCCACCTGGCACTACTAACAGGGAAGATCGTGGTATTCGGTATACGACTGTGGCACATCGTACTGTGTCTGGAGCAGAAATTTGAGCTGCAGTTGGTACCACAGTGATACAACGAAGTATTAAAATCGGTTACTTCATGGACAGCTCCAAGCCAGGCGCCCTGAAGCGTGTGTTCCATGGATACCAAGCCATTGCCGTTTGTGACGCCAGTGGTGTCAAGCCAGAGCTCACTGGAGGACGGAGTGGATGATTTTCTGTGTTTTTTGATGAAAGCAGGTTCTGCCTTGGTGCCAGTGATGTTGTCAGAAGGAGGCTAGGGGAACTCCTGCAACCAAACTCTTTCCGGAATAGACACACTAGACCTACACCTGGAGTCATGGTGTAGGGAACAATTTCCTATGACAGCAGGAGCTCTTTCACGGTTATCCGAAACACACTGACTTCAAATTTGTACGTCAATTTGGTAATTCAAACTTTAGTACTGCTATTCTTGAAAAGAATTCAAGAGGGAGTTTTCCAACAGAATAACGCTCGTCCTCACACCGCTTTTGTAACGCAATGTGCTTTCAGACTGTTGATATATTAGCTTAGCCTACGAGATTACCAGATCTGTCCCTGACTCCAGAATCATCCACATCCAGCACTGACCGTCGTTATATTAACGCAACAAATGCAACAAACATGCAACTCCATACCTCCAAGTGACATCCTGCACTGTGAGGTAAATTTTAACGGAACTATACGGTTTTTCACTGACCTCTTCTTTTATCTTTAAATCAAATTATTTATTTCAACCAACCTTCATCGAGAGCCAAGCGTGATTTATGTAAATAAGGAATATTATAAAAATTCAGTTTTCGTGAGTTGAACGGAGCTAAGTAAGAGGAAGTGAGAATTCAAGTGAATTGAAGAAAAGTGAAGAGATCTAGAGCTCGACACGTAGTTGTTGACAAGTTAAGAGAGCTTGATACGTTTTGATGTGCGCAAAGAGAAGCGGATTAAAAGTATTGAAATTCACTATTACGGAGCGTGGAGTCTTCGTCAATTCATCCAGCTAATTTGAGTGCTGGAAGTTCGTCACGAAGGAACCGCAGCAGTAAAATATAAGGTATAGTGACTTTAAATAAGTAAATCTGATTATTAGTGTGAGGAGTAGTTGTAATTGTGCGCGTTCAAGCTGTCCAAGTTTCAGTTGAAATTCTGTATTATTACCCCCGCTTGTATTTAAATCTCACCTCTTCACTCTACTCTCGTTTATTTACCTTAATTAGAATTGTGTTGTGTCTGTTCATATTATCTGATAAGATTCAATAAAACAGCTTGAATTGGAATAATGTCTTACGATCATTTAGTTCCTCCAACACATCAAGCCGGGTTTTCAGATAGACAGGAAGGTATTAATGTAAGGGGGGGCTACAGGTCACCACAACCTATAGTTATCCCTTACATTCGAACCCTTTTGTCTATCTGTGAACCCGGTTAGACGTGTAGGAGGAACTAAATAATCTACAGACATTATGCCAATCTACTTTGCTTTATTAATTCTTATTAATGATTATGAACAAACACAACAGAATTCTAATTAAGGCATATAACAATGGTAGAGTGCAGAGATGAGATATTCTAATGCGGGTATAATATTACAGAACCTCAATTGAATCTAAGATGGCTTAATTACGCTCATTTAAACTACGTTGCACACTACTAATCCGCTTTTACTTCATCAAAGATACAATACCTGGATCCCTAATACTTTGGATCCTTCACGGGAAACTTCAGGCACTTCTTTTGCTTGATCAATTGACGGTGGCTCCACGATCTTTAATCTTTAATTCGACTGCTTTTTAATCTTTGCTAACCACTTCTCCTTGCACACATCAAACGTATCAACTTCACTTAACTTGTCAACAACTACGTGTCGATCGCTCACTTGCTTCACTTTACTTCACTTAACTTAACTTGGCCTCTTACTTCACTCCCATTCAACTCGCGAAAACCGAATTTATATAATATTCCTCATTTTCATAAGTCACGCTTGGTTTCTGGATGAAGGTTGGTTGAAAAAAATATTTTGATTTAAAGGTAAAAAAAGAAATTAGTAGAAACGCGTATAGTTCCGTTACAATCCCCTCCGAGAAAAACGTGATTTATTCAAAGTTCTAAACGACCCGATAGAAATTACGATAAATGCTTAGTACTTGAAAAATAATGCACCTGTATTAAAATTTGAACTCTCTAACTCATCAATTTTAATTGAACTAGCATGTACAAAATTGACTACTCTCAAGGACTACCACAATTCACTGCTTTCACATAACATCAGTACAGTGCATCCCATTCAGGCGAAGATCAGGGAAAAACCTTAACACAAGGAGAAAAAAACCCTGATCATGCACTTAAGTACTAATAAAATTTTTAAAATATTTTTACAATTCAATCTTCATACGACGTTATTCATCTTTATCTCCATTTTACATCTCATCACTAGATTCAGGGACTGCTGCCCTGAAAGGAAACTGGATCAATGCTTTTATCAAAATATGAAATTCAACGCACTAAGAAATTATACAATTTCCGAATTGACACAAAAATGGTAGACCTTATATCAAATATATATACAGCTTCATATCAAAATAACCTTAATCGGGTTTCATTTTTTAAAAACTCCCAACCAATCGCGCTGCGTTGTTAATGTTATTGTTAGTTATCCTAATTACACCGCGTCCCGAAACCAGATAATACGTATACATTTTAATAATTGTACACATAAATATATACATTTTTCAACATATAACTATTACAACAAACAATAGAAGTAATCTCACATATAAAGCCATGTTTTTAATGTGTAGCAAAACAAATGCGATGAAACAAATGTTTTTCCACAATTTGGAAAAATGTTAAATACAAAAGTTCATTTTTCAAACAATACGAAAAACACACACAATTTTGGTGGTGACAATTTTTTTACAGTTTAAATTTTCCAAAACAAAAATTTAGACTAGCCTACATGGAAAATACTCTGAATTGTCTGTCAGAGGGAAAATAAACAAATTAGAATTATACAACCTGGCCAATCTTAGAACCATTCTGCATAGGCACCGTCTCCGACCACAGCCTCGGTACTGGCTGATCTTGCCCTAAGGCTGTCCTCCATCCACTCCAACCTCCTGGATCTCCTTTGCTCCATGTGTGTCTGTTGCTGTTGATAAGTCCCTCCCGGGCCTTCCTTTACTGCTGGGGGATTCCGCTCCCTGGTGCTGTCCACTCTACGTCGTCTCCGAAAATTATACGGGCAGAGCCGTTCCTGCTGGACTGGACGGGACCTGTTGATTCTGGAATGTCTAACCTCTTCTCCACGTGATGGGCCTGGGACTGCTTGCTCTGCTGACATTATATTGCCTTTTGCTGTCCTCTTCCTTGACTCATTTTATAGACGGATGAGACGGCATGGGGGAGGCCACTTTCCTCTTCATCCTGGAGCTTGGTGCCTGAGTGCCTTGGTGCTTTTTTTTCTGCTGCATTTCCACCTAAGATGCTGGCCTCTCTCTTTTCTTATACTGCTCAATGATTTGCCGTCTCTTCCAAAAATGAGCCGTATTAGGATTCGAAGAAACAGTTGATTCTGTCCGCACACGCTTCCCCCATTTCACCTCCCTTCCTATCACGACTATCCCAGGATACCTCTCTACTACCTTCCACATTTGCTGATCCTGATTCTCTTCGACTATTCTCATGCCTTTCCGACTCTACTGCGATCGGCCGCCTACCATCCAACCTTTCTGATTGTGCTGCTCCAGTCTGAATACTTTCCGATGTTTCAGATTCGCCGACACTGTCTTCCGATTCCCTTTGATGGCAAAAACTTACCTGATCCACATTCACCATTATTCGTTTACCAAACTTCAATATTATCAAATTATTATTTTTCACACTCGAAACTTTATAGGGGCCTTCAAATTTTGGCATAAATTTACCCACAAACTTTTTACTAGCTGAACTCAACGGGTGTGTTTGAACCAACAAAAGATCATCCACCTTTACATTAACCTCACGTCTCCTCTTATTATAGTATTTCGTCCATTTTTCCTGTTGCTTCCGAGTACTTCTCCTATCCTCCTCAAACAACCTATCCTTGTTGCCACACACCAAATCTGATCCGTCAGTTGCCATCACTAATTTCTGAAATGTGGTGATTAATTTTCTACCTAAGAATAATTCCGCCTGTGTTTTACCCGTTGTTTCATGTACTGCTGTCCTCAAAGCATAACTAAATTCACTAACATATTGGTCCCAATTAGTATGTTTCTCTCCTACAAACCTCTAGAAATCATTTGTAAAAGAGTACGGTTATAACCCTCTCCATTTGTGATTAGACTGTGGTCGATAGACAACCGTTTTAACATGTTTTATGTTCAACCTGCGACACACATGCTCAAAAACTTCGGATACCATTTGGGGGTCATTATCACTAATTAACTTTATTGGAGCTCCCTAACGCGAGATATAATTTTAAAAAAATGCATTGGCAATTGCCTTAGTTGAGGCTTTTCTTAAAGGAACCAATTCGTACCAATTAGAAAAATTATCCGTTATCACTAAAATAAATTTATAACGTTCCGGACAAGTGGCAGGGTATAAGAGTAATAAATCTAAAGATACAATTTCATGTAATGGAATCAATCGACTAGGTGGTAGCACGTTCTTGTAATTAACTTTCTGGTATAGGTCGCAGTTATTACATATTTAATTATAAACTTCCTCATAAAGGGAAAATAACACGCGACCTTTAATCTTAGGCAAGTTTTCTTCTTCTCTAAATGGCCCACAATCAGCGACTCATGAAACTCTCGCATAACATCATTATGCAGAGTTTACGGAATAAGAACACATAGTTCGCCGAGCGTGGTTGTATACTTTGCATAGTATAACAAGCCATCTATTAGTTTGAAGTCGTGGGACCAATTTCCGCAGATTGACGCGTTAATCGAGCTATCGTCAGGTTTCTCCAAATATTTATAGATATGACACAACTCCGGATCATTCCTCTCTTCTTTCATCGACTGTTACCTCTACGATAGGACCAAGGACCTAATCGCCGCGCAAGACACCTTTGCGTCATCGCTGCTACCGACTGGAATCCTAGACAATATATCTGCCACCACCTTCTGCGTACTTGGCGATGCTCCCATTAAACATTAAAATCTGCCAACTTAAGCGTCTACCTTATCCTTATAATTGACAAATTCTTCCCGTTTGTTAATTTGGTCAGTGCGGCGTGATCTGTTATTACTTTCACCGGCAAAGATCCGAAATATGTGAGATATTTATTTAATGCCCATATGACCGCCAAACATTCACGTTCGGCCTTACTGTAGTTCCTTTCTGCCTTACTAAGATTTCGCGAGGCAAACGAAATAGGCTTATTATTGTGCTTCAACACTTCCCCTGCAACTTCCGAACTAGCATCCTTATCAAGTTCAAAAGCTTTGTTAAAATCCGTTTACTGTAAAACTGGAGCTTCCGTCAATGCCTTTTTAATGCTATCAACAGATTCCTGCGCCTATTCCGACCAACCAAACTTAGAATTTTTCCTTTTTAAACCACATAAGGGCTCACACAGATCCGCGTATTCCTTGATAAATTATTGATACCTCCCCGTCATTCCTAAAAATTTTGCTACATCCTTCGAATTCTTCGGGGGTCACATTTCAAGAATTGCTTTTACCTTTTCGTCGTAAATTCGAAACTTCTCTTTACTTATAACTAGACCCAAATAACACAACTGGTCTCTTGCGAAATGACATTTATCACGATATAATTTAAACCAGGCTCTTGCAACAAGCTGAACACTTCCCGTAAATTTTCTACATGGCGATCAAAAGATGGAGACGAAATGATTACGTCATACATATAGACAAAATCAAAACGCCCGAGAACTGGTTTTAATATTACCTATATAGCCCTTAGAAAATTTGGGGCCGCCCTCGAAAGTCCAAATGGCATGCGGGTGAATATAAAAGTGTCATTCTTTGTAAAAATCGCCGTCTTACTAATATCTTTGGGGTCTCCCTGCAATTTGAAAGTACCCACTACATAAATCAAGGGACGACATAATTTCGGTATGTGGAATATTGGTTATCAGATCATCAATTAGCGGTAACTTATATGGTGGATACCTCGTTATAGCATTTAATTTCCTTTAATCGATAGCGAACCTATAAGCTTTTGAGTTTTATAGCGGCAATCCATTATTCTTGATACATAAAACCACAGGAGATGGGTATAGCGATGTTATTGGAATTATAGTACCTTCGTCTAACATTTTCTTAACGTGATAACCAATGACACCCTGTTTGATCCTGTCATAGCGATAAGGTCTCGAAGAAACAGGAGGGTGATCACCAGTATCAATTTCGTGCTACAACACATGCATCAACCCTGGCTTTGACGAAAAAAAGCTCCGAAATTCATTAAACAAAAACAGCAACTACTATTTTTGCCCTGTACCCAACTTCGTCTTCGATAAATCTATCTTAACCGGTTCGTCTGGAAATCCCACCTTCTCAATCTGCGAGTCCGCAATGATTAACGATTTAATAGAAAAATCCACACTGATTTTTGCATGCCACATAAAATCACTGTCCAAGATGCATGTATATTGCAGCTCAGCAATCACATGAAAGTTCCACAATTTAAAAAATTCCCTTATCTTAATCCTTAATTCAACCGTGCCTAAATTTGTGCACTTTGACCCCTGTGCCGTTACTACTTCAGCGAGAGATTTCTTAATAGGACGAAAAGAAATATATGATCGGTAAGACACCTCCGATATTATTGACTTATCCGCACTTGTATCCCAAAGAGCTTTTATAAATGTGTCATGCAAAAGAATCGGCCCATACGGAAGATCAACGGATGACAATCGTAACGAATGAAGTTTAATCCGATGAGGATAATTTGACTCAAGTAGCGACCGCTTACCTCCTGCAACACGATCGCTTAGAACTTTAAATTCACATTTCCTTGCCTTCTCCTGGTCCTATCATCACGTCTCCAACTCCACCTTGTCGAATCATCAATCGCACCGTGATTAAACACCATTCTACGATGTTGATACTGGTCTGGTCCATGATTTGGTTGGCTGTTGCGGTTTCCTCCCTCGAATACCTGATTTCGATAATCTCGACGAAGAAAAATTGTTTGCCCCTCTGCTCACTTCTCTCTGCTCGTTTTGACTATTTCCAACCCCTGAATCTCTCCAATTTCCATTATTCGGTTTTTCCGCAGGATTCCTTCCTATCCCAACCTCGTCTTTCAAAATTATTACTCGAACCCCGGGTTTTCTCTGCAGCTATGACGTTCGTCATACCGATCGACAAACTCTAGCAACTGTACCTTCGTCGTGGGGTTTCGAACCTCTAAATAGTCCATAATCTGGGGTTCGAGTCGCATTACAATATGATCGACCAATTTTTCATCATTATAATGCAACCCTAAAGTCTTATGAATTTTTAACAATTGGTAAACAAATTCCGACGGGGTCTGACCCTTCTGCTGCTTTGATGAAAAAAACTGAGCCTCTAACTCCGATTTATTCCTCACAACTGGAAACCTATTCATTAACTTCTTTTTGAGAGACGCGAAAGCAGTCACTTCTTCGCTTACACACGCATAGACGATCACGTCAAACCAGTCTTATGCTCTACCCAATAAATGACCCTTCAAATACGCGCACGCTAAATTCGCCGGCATATTATAATAAGCTCTATTATCATCAATATTAGGAAGGAACTCCGATACATTCTCTCACCCCGAAAAATAAAATTCCGCTAGAACCCTAAAATTAGAACTCATTCCTGACTCGGCTTGTGGGCGACAGTGTGGTAACCTATAGTTATCCCTTACATTCGAAATCTCCTGTCTATCTGTAAACCTGGCTAGATGTGTAGGAGGAAATAAATAATCTACAGACATTATGCCAATCTAGTTTTATCTATTAATTCTTATTACTGATTGTGAACAAACACAACAGGATTCTAATTAAGGTACATAACAATGGTAGAGTGCAGAGGTGAGATATTCTAATACGGGTATAATATTACAGAACCTCAACTGAATCTAAGACGGCTTAGTTACGCTCATTTACAACTACGTCGCACACTACTAATCCGCTTTTACTTAATCAAAGGTACAATACCTGGATCCTTAATGCTTTGGATCCTTCACGGGAAACTTCAGGCATTTCTTTTGCTTGATCAATTGACAGTGGCTCCACGATCTTTAATCTTTCATTCGACTGCTTTTCAATCTTTGCTAACCACTTCTCCTTGCACACATCAAACGTATCAACTTCACTTAACTTGTCAACAACTACGTGTCGACCGCTCACTCTCTTCACTTTACTTCACTTAACTTAACTTGATCTCTTACTTCACTCCCATTCAACTCGCGAAAACCGAATTTATATAATATTCCTCATTTTCATAAATCGCGTTTGGTTTTCTGGATGAAGGTTGGTTGAAATAAATATTTTGATTTAACGAGAAAAGAAGAAATTAGTAGAAACGCGTATAGATCCGTCACAACTGTTAGACACAATGCATATACACTTGAATTTAAAATTCTGGAGGTTACACCTTCAATTTCTTTTTTGTGTTTAAACGTTTTTTTCCCGTAACTGTATATATATTTATCACACTATACGCGTATACATATAAAAATTTATTTTTTGTGTTTATCCAATTCTTTTTTGAAGCTAATTTCTAGTATGATTAATGATTAAAATTAATGAGAGCATAATATAATAACGATAAAAAATTCGCGTACCTGAAATAATAATAATAATAAATTTCAATGAGTAAACTCACCATTTAATTTGCAATTTGGTATGTCATTCCTTTAGAAATACTTATTTGTAATGAAATGGCTTTTCCAGTTTGTTATTCATCACGACATAAGCATTGAGATTGATTTTCTTGAACGCTTCTGTGCCTGTCGTTACCTTTTTCATAAAAATATTGATTTAACGCTAAGGTATATATTTCTTACGAAGGCAATCACTGTCTCAATCGAAGTTTATGTATCTCTAAAAGCGTATCGTGTTCAGGAATTTTCTTATTAATGTTTAATCAAGAGAAACAAAAACATATATGACATATTTTCAATTAGAAGTATGTCAAAATGACTTTTAAAAAATCATCAACTGACGGACCACGCCCACTTTTGACAGATATTTGCCTTTTAAATATCCTGAAACAATTGCAATGCCTTCTTTTATTTATTCATACGCAATTAGCTTCAGATAACAGTATAACTTTACGACTAACTGTAAAATTTTTGAGGCGGGATTTATAGATACTACATGTGTGCTTCATGTGTTTTAAATTAGAATTATTTAATATTTGGAAAACACTCATTTTGACAAAGTAAAATTTTTATAAAAATTACTGTTTTCTAAAAATATTATTTTTAAAGTTGTGTTTAAAAAAATAAAACTTTTCTAAATTTACTGTATAAGAATAAATACACTGCAAGTTTACATTATATATTCCTTATGCACACGTGTGCATACTGAAGTGATATTTTGAAAATATTACAAAAAAGAAAAAAAAACAGTTAGCTAAGAATGCATGTTGCGTCAAAAAGGGACAACTTTGAATGCATTCAGCGATGATAAATAAAAGTTTGTTTTTGAAAAAATTAATTTTTTTTAAACTATCACTTCAGTATAAATATAAAAGTTTCTTTATTGTACAGACAAGTTTTTAAGCTTAAATATTCAAAAGTTTCTGAATGAATGGTACCTACCAATAATTCAGGTATGCAATAACATTTGTCGTAGCAAGAAGCTGGTTACATACAAATACATAAATATCATGTTTAAAAACATAAAAACAGTTTTATTTTGGCTGTTTTAGAAATAATTTGTCCAGCTTAGAGAAACTTTTGAAATTTAAAAGTTTTAGAAACTTATATTTGCATGTGAACATACAAAATACTAATGAAAACTTTCGAAATGACGTAAAATCGTGATTTCTCAAATGCACACCAAAAGCATATAAATTAATTTTTTCACATTATATTTATGATGATATATGATCAACTTTAATATTTATAATGCATAAATGCTACAAATTCTTCAAAAATTTATACAGATTTTGAGAAAATAGATGTAAATTTTACAAAATATCTCGTTAAACAAAAACTGAAAAATGCTATGTATGTAGTTTCTGAGTATTTTAAAACTTTTTTGTTTCCTATTTTACTTAAAATATATTCATATGATGCTAATGTTTAATAAAATGTTGCAAACAGATGTTGTAATTCATAATTCTTCTGATGAAAAGACATTTCATGTAAAAAATGCATTTTTCTCAAAATAATGTTTTTCAAACTGTGTGTATCTTTTGCTCAGAATTGACTGAAAGGATCCTCATGCAAATTCCAGTGAACATAAATGATATGTAACTATATATACTGAAGTGAGCTTTTATTGATATTCTCAAAATATTTTCGTAGATGCCACTTATCATGAAAGAAAATGATAATTTTCAAAAATTTCATAAAGATACTTTTATTTTGCATGATTTTAAAAAAACTTATCAATATATTTGAAATATATCCCTTCAGTATAAATATTAAAGTCTAATTAATATTCAGACAAAATCTGAAGACTTAATATTTAACAGTTTCTGAGAAAAAGATAAATAGATATATATAATGATATGCTGATATGTGATGATTTTTGTCGTTGCCTGTAAGGCTTGTAATATATAAAATTACAAAAAATTCATGTTTAAAAAGATAAAAACATACATATAAGTGACATTTAAAAAGATAAGTGACATTTCATATTAAAAAAGCATTTTACTCAAAATGATGTTTTTCAAACCGCGTGTACCTTTTTCTCAGATTTTACTGAAAGAATCCTCATGTAAATTTCAGTGAACATAACTGATATGTAACTATATATATTGAAGTGAGCTTTTTTTAATATTCTAGAAATATTTTGTAAAAGTCAGTTATTGTGAAAAAAAGTAACAATTTTCAAAAAATTCATAGTGATACTTTTTTGTTGAATTATTTTGAAAACACTTAACAATAAAATTAAAAAATCTCACTTCAGTATAAATATAAAAGTGTAATTAATATACTGAAAAAATTTGAAGTTTTTATATTTAATATTTTTAAAAAAAAGGTACATGAAAAAACTCAATTTATATATACACTGGTGTCCAAAAGTTAAGCATAAATCGTTAAATGCAAAAAACATAGAGTAAATATTCGTAAAATTATTCCAAATTTCTTGCGAATATGAATTGTGTGAAGAAGAACATATGGTTTATGAAAAACTTTTTAGTTGAGTACGTCCTGCGCGAAACACCGGTGCATGTCGGAACGCGGAGAAACTGATTCACGCAGCATAGGCAGTTCAGACAAGTTTCGTGCAACTGCTGGGCGCAGGAACATTGTTAACCATCAAACAAGGTGAATGATGGCAGAAAGACGCCAGTTGGACATGTTTACGAAAGGAAGAATCGTTGGAATGCTGGAATCCTCACGATCACTAACCGAAGTGTCTCGAATTCTTAATGTGGACTAGTCTGTGATCTCAAGACTGTAGCAAAGGTTTCAAAGAACGGGAGATATTACCCGACAACCAGTATGAGGTCGACCAAGAGTCACAACCCCTCGCCAAGACCGATACCTGGTAATAAGTGCGCGACGTCAGAGGGGCAGTACTGCCAGAGCACTGGGTTCGGCGCTCACAGTCGCCACAGGAATACTAATTTCGAGACAAACTGCTTACATTAGACTCAATCATGCTGACCTGTATGCCAGAAGACTAGCAGTTTGTACTCCCCTCACGTCTGCGCAAAAAAAGCACTCGTTTGAACTCCAGTTTGAAATGTCAATATTGTAGTGGAGGAGAGTGGGCCATGTGATGTTCAGTGACGAGTCCCGTTTAAGTCTGAGTAGTAATTCTCGGTGGGTAACGATATGGAGAGAACGTGGAACACGTTTTGAACCAAGAAACATAACGGAAAGCCATTTTCCATCAAGGGGAGTAATAGTATGGGCAGGCACCATGATGAACGGCTGCACAGACCTCCATTTCTTTGACATGGGGTCTGTGACTGCTCAAAGATACAGAGACGAAGTACTTGAGCCTTATGTTTGCTTGTTTCGAGGTGCTGTCGGTCCTGACTTCATATTCATGAATGATAATGCGGCATGTCACCCGAGCGGTGCTGATTGATGACTTCCTTGAAACGGAAAACATCCAGCGCATGTCGTGGCCTGCGAACTCCCCTGATTTAAATCCTATCGAGCATGTATGGGATATGCACGGGAGACAAATGGCAGCCCTTTCGCACCCACCAAGTTCCGTTACGGAACTGAAGAGAGCTCTCCAAGAAGCTTGGAACCGTTTGAGCCCACAACTCATTCATCATCTCATAGCAAGTATGGTAAATCGCTGTGCAGCGTGCCCGGCTGTCAGAGGTGACCACACGCCTTATTAAACTGCAGCATGAGTATATTATTTAATATTTTCTTTCATTTTTTCTTTCAAGTGTGAATCCTTGCCATGCTCAGTTTTCTTTCAAACTGCTACTTTGGATAATAAAATTAATTATTATCATTCTTTTGATTTGCTTCCTTATTTTATAACCAGTTTACATTCGCATATCACGTTTCCCACCATTCTGATTTACAGTTCCTTCTTTATTCACATTATTATCAATTATGCTTAACTTTTGGACACCAGTGTACAACATTAGTTGTATGGAGGGTACCGATTCGTATTAAAGTTTTTCGCCTAAGTTAGGAATATTATTGTTTATACTGCTTATTTGAAAACTTATCTATAAATATAAAGGAGAAAAGCGACTCACTCAATGCCTGACTGACTCATCACAAAATATCCGGAACTATTCAATCTACAGATTTGAAATTTGGTAGGCATGTTCCTTTCATGGGGTAGAGATCCGCTAAGACCGGATTTTGTGAAACTTGAAACGCAAGGAGCGTTACAGGGGTTGAGAGACGTTATAAATAATTATTCCCATTTTTAAACTACTCTGATGACAATCTTGAAATTTGGTAAACAAATTATTTTCATAGAGTAGAGATCTGCTACAAAATACGTTTGGTGAAAATCGAGTTCCAAGTGGCATTGCGGGTGATTAAGGGGCGTAGTAAATAAATAGTTCCGTTTTTAAACTATTAGACCTAAATGCTTGAATATTGCTAGGCATGTTCTTTTCATGGTGTAAATACCTGCTAAAAATGGGTTTTGGGAAAATTAAACACAAGGGGTGTTGTGGAGGGTTAAGTGGTGCTATACACTCCGATTTTTAAACTGTTAGACATACAGTTTTGCAAATTTGGTAAACATATTGTCGTGACTCAATGCCACCCCTAACACTACCATCTCCCCGTCTATCTGCCAATACGACTGAATGTGTAGGCGGACTTAAAGGATCATAAGACATAATTCCTAATCAAATAGATTTATTGATTCTTGTTAACACCAATAGATATAAACACACAATTCAAATTTAAGAGAAACAAAATAAAGTGGAGTACGAAAAGGGGAATTACTACTAGCGGAAATAGCGGAATAACAACTGAATCTATGAAAGCTTAAACACGCAAAATTACAGCTACGCCAAGTATGAATATTCGCAAATTCTTAATTTAAATCACTGACCTTATCTTTTTCATAGTCTGCTACTTCGTGATGATTTATGCTTTGCTTACTGGTTAGGACAGGGGTGGCTAACCCGTGGCACGCGGGGGTCGTAACTGTGGCACGCGAAGGCATTTTGAAAATCACAAAAATATTATGAAAATATTACTGAATTAATTGAATTACAATAAAAAAAATTGTTATGAAGAGAATATGTAAGAAACAGAAATTTTCAGCGTGAGATTTTAAGGGCGCTAAGCAAGATTTTTCTTTTCTCCAGAAAAACGCCAAAAATAAGTTCATGCTCCAAAACTTACAATTCTATTGCTTTGTAATATTCCGAGAAAAGTGTTGAGTAACGTGAGACTAAAAACAAATAAATTCTCTCTCTCTCTCGGACGGTCGAAACTGCCCAAAAAGTCACCCTCTCTCGGGGCGGTTAATTTTTAACATCTCAGATTTCCATTCAAATTTCAGCTTCCTCGTGCAGGGCTGAAGTTTATAGCTATTGGTTGTCAGCGTGATGTCAGATAAAAAGGTTTTTCCGGAAATGTTGACTATTTATGATTTCTCTAATGTCAAGAAGTAATTCTGCAATATATTAGGAGCGCAGTTGTTGATACGGTAGAAGTAATTCTATCTGCACAAAGTAGCCGCTTTGTAAAGCAGAGGGAGTGTGAACTTGCACCCATGACTAATCAGAATGCTGGATTCGGAGCCTAGAAAATTTGTAGCGTAACATCGACAGATTTTTTCTAGTGTCAGACTCAGTTGATTTTAAATTCTGTTTAGTAAGGGTTAAGCTTTTTTCCTTTTCTAAAACTGTTTTTAAATTTTAACGTTAGCGTAGTTGTTTAAAATTTTTTATTTTCAATATGTTTTTGAGTAAACCTTCGACATCGAAAAGAAACTATGAAGAGGATATTGCAGCACGTGATTTTAAATTTGTCTGGGAAGAACAATACTTGTTTACACATCAAAATGCTTCCAAACCTGTTTGTTTGATATGTGGAATTTGTATAGTAGTTCCAAAAAAATTTAACTTGGACCGTCCTTTCAAATAGCTGCATAGTGATTTTAACAGCAAATATCCTGTTCGATCAAATTTGCGAATGGAATTTATCAATAAAAAAAGAAATCTTTAGCTATCCAACAATCTTTGTTCCAGAAGAAAAATGACGAAATGAAAACCATGGTGAAGGCTTCTTATGAACTTTCTTTGTTGTTAGCCCGCAAGAAAAAACCATTTTCTGACGGAGAGGAGATATTAAAAAGCAGCCTTTTAATTTTCGCCAAAAATGTCGGTGATCATAATGTCAAAAATATGGTTCATAAAATAGCTTTGTCTAGAAATACCGTCATGCGTCGTATAGATGACACGGGCCAGGATGTTGGAACGCAAATTGTCTCTAGACTTCAAAATTGCAAATATTTTTCATTAACTTTGGATGAAAGCTGTGATATTACTGACAATGCGCAGTTAAGCATCTTTGTGCGTTACACGAACGAAAATTTTGATACTGTGGAAAAACTTCTTGATTTGTGCCAACTAGTTTTAACTACAGGTGAAGAAATTTTTAAGGAACTAAAAAATGTAATTCAAATTAATAAAGTAGAATGGACAAAATTAGACAGTGTTTGCACAGGTGAATAGTTGGCAGAATAAAAGGTTTTGTTGCATTGCTTGAAAATTATTTGTGAAGAAAAGTTTTCAAGTATCATTGTATTATTCATCAAGAAGCTCTTTATGCCAAGGACTTAAACTTGTCTTTCGTTGTTGAACCCGTGGTGCGCTGTATCAACAAAATACGAGCTCGTGCTCTGAATCGACGAAGATTTCGTACACTTTTCCCCGAAGAAACGGAAGAAAATGGCAAGTTACTCCTTCATTGTAGTGTGCGCTGGCTTTCCAAAGGAAGTTCACTTGCGAGATTTTGGAGTTTGAGGTAATGTGTTTTAGAATATCTGGAAGAAAACGATGAACTGCCCAGTGAATGCTCGCTCCTCAGGAGTGAAAATTGGCTGTGGGATTTAGCTTTACTTACTGATATAATGGAACATTTAAACAATTTAAATTTAAGATTACAGGGAAAAATTGTATTTTTCCTACCCTAGTTGGACATATATCTTCTTTTGTGAACAAACTTTTGCTTTTTTGTCTGGATTTTGGAGAGAAAAAATTAATTCATTTCCCATTCATGCAGGAATTATCTGCCAAAGTTAGTAATGTTCCAAACTATGATAGATTTAAAAATTTAATATCCATTTTGCAGGATTCTTTCATTGCCAGGTTTGAATATTTTAAAGATGATAAAAAAATACTGAACTTTTCACTAATCCTTTTTCGATTTCTCTTCAAGACATTAATTCTTACCCACCTCAGGTACAAAATGAAATTATTGACCTACAGCACCATATTACTCTGAAAAACAAATATAAGGAAATTTTAACCACAAATGATCCGAATTACATCGAATTTTGGAAATTTGTACTACCAAGTAATGTTCCAAATTTACATGATTTAGCGGTCAGATATTATTGTAGGTTTGGATCAACATATGTTTGTGAAGAAATGTTTTCTGTTATGAACGTAATTAAATTAAAATATCGCTCAAAATTAACTGATATACACCTAAAACACCTAATTTTATGAGCATCTTCACGAACTAATCCAAATATTAGGAAAAAAACTACAGATTCAAGTTATTTAGGAAGAGAGTTATTTAGGGAAAAAACTACAGATTCAAAAGCCACATTAAGAGACTGCTTAGTAATCATTTAAAATTAAATGTTTCAAGTTGCTTATTTTTATTTTGTACTTTAGCTAACTGACTGATCCTGTAAAAATTTATCAACAATAAAATATAAGTTTCTACTTTTGTTTTATTTTTTATACCATTTTTTTTACATTTTCACTGCATAGAACTTGCATTTAAAAGTATGCTTTGGTGTAAATAACCCATAATAAGCCTATATGTAACATTTTTTCACTTTTGTATATTTTTTAGTTTGGTGAAAAAGTTGGTTGTGACACGCGTAATTTCTTTTATCAGATTGTGGCACGCTTCCCAAAAAGGTTGGCCACCCCTGGGTTAGGAGAATGGCTGCACTCTGTAACACGGATTTTTACAAGCTTCAATAAACTTCTCCCCACGTAGCTCCACACGTAACTGCTATCTAAGAATGTCAACAACTGCGTGCTGACCTACCAATCTGCACTGCACTTAACTTCACTCTTCTATCTCTTCACTTTATTTAAATCTCTTAACTCGCGAATCCCGAACTTTTATAATATATCTTTATTTGCATAAATAACGCTAGGCTCCCGGTGGAGGTTGGTTGAAATAAATAAGATATTTTAAAGAAAATAGAAAAGGTCAATAGAAGACCGTATAGATCCGTCACATCCCCCTCCGAGAAAAAAGAGTGATTTATTGAGGGTCTAAACGACCTGATAGAAATCACGTTAAAAACCTAACGCCTGAACAACTCTTAACCTGCAAAAAAGTTTGCACTCTCCAACTCAACAATTTTCAATTAAGCTAACAGACAGAAATGACAACTCAACAGGGCAGTCCACTCCATTTTATTTATCTTTCACATAACGTCCCTACAGTGCATCTCATTCGGGCGAAGATCAGGGGAAAACCTTGCCATAAGGAAAAAACCCTGACCATGCACTTTACTTAAGTACTAATAAAATTAAAATTTTCACATCTTCACACGACAATCTCATCGGAACATCTCATCAATAGATTCAGGGACTGCTACCCTGAAAGGAAACTGGATCAATTTCTTTCCAAAATACAACATTAAATGCACAGAACATTATACAACTTCCATATTGACACAAATATGGCAGACATTATATCAATTATATATATATATAGTTTCATATCAAAATAACCTTGATCCGGTTTCATTTTCAAGAATTCCCAATCAATCGTGCTGCGCTATTAAAGTTATTGCTAGTAATCCTAATTAAGCCACGTCCCGAAACCAGATACTACTTATACATCTTAATAATTACACACAAAAATATATACATTTTCCAACATACAATATATTACAACAAACAATCCAAGTAATCTCACATATAAAGCCACGTCTTTAATGTGTAGCAAAACAAATGCAATCGAACAAAGGTTTTTCCACAATTTGATAAATAACAAAAACAAAAGTTCATTTTTCAAAAAATGTGAAAACGCACACAAAGCAGTAACAATTTTTGTACACTTTAAATTTTACAAAACAAAAATTTAGAATAGCCCACATGGAAAATACTCTAAACTGTCTGCCAGAGGGAAAATAAACAAATTAGAATTATACAACCTAGCTAATCTTTAGATCCAATCTGCATAGGATCTGTCTCCAACCATGGCCTCTGTAATGGATGGCCTTGTCCTAAAACTGTCCTCTCTCCACTCCAAACTTCTGGGTCTTCTTCTCCGCCATTGAGTCTGTTGTAGTTGATATGCTCCTGCTGGGCCGTTCTTTCCTGCTGCGGGATTCCGATTCTGGCTACTGTCCACTCGACGTTGGTTCCGGAGGTTGTACAGGCTACGACGTTCCTTCTGGACTGGACGGGACCTGTTGGAACTGGACTTTCTATCCTCCTCTCCACGAGATGGTCCTGGAATTGCTGTTCCCTCCGACTGCATATCATATTCTCTCCATTTGATGGACGAGACGGCATGGACTAGGTCACCTTTCTTTTTCTTCTGGATGCTGGTGCCTCTGGTCTCATCTTTCTTTGTTGCATCTCGACCCAGGATTCGGGCCTTCTTCTTTTCTCCCTCTCCGGAAACAGTGGCATCCTCTTCCTGAAATTATACGCGTTAACCCTCAAAGAAACAGTCGATTCCGTCCGCACACGCTTCCCCATTCTCACCTCCTCTCCATCGCATCTATCCCTGGCTACATCTCCACTACCTTCCAAATTTCCTGATCCTGATCCTCTACGACTATTTTCATCGATTTCTGACTGCACTGCTCTCGGCCACCTATGATCCGACCTTTCTGATGTTACTGCTCTATGCTGACTACTTCTCGCAATTTCAGATTCGCCGACACTGTCTTCTGATTCTCTTTGATGGTAAATTCTCATCTGATCCATATTAACCGTTATTATTTTACCAAACTTCAATATTACTTTATTATTATTTTTCACACTCAAAACATTATAGGGGCCCTCAAAGTTTGGCATAAATTTACCC
This sequence comes from Trichonephila clavata, assembly GCA_019973975.1. Taxonomy (NCBI): domain Eukaryota; kingdom Metazoa; phylum Arthropoda; class Arachnida; order Araneae; family Nephilidae; genus Trichonephila; species Trichonephila clavata. Next base: position 52,522 of record BMAO01005147.1, on the reverse strand, counting down.
ACAATTTTCTTACTCGTTGAACTCAACGGGTGAGTTTGAACCATCCCTAGATCATCAACCTTCACATTAACGTCACGTCTCCTTTTATTATAGTATTTCTCCAATTTTTCATGTTGCTTCATATTATTTCTCCTAGCCTCCTCAAGCAACCTTTCCATATTTCCACAAACTAAGTCTGATCCGTCAGTTACCATTAGTAATTTCTGAAATAGTGTGATTAATTTTCTACCTAAAAATAACTCCGCTGGTGTTTTACCCGTTGTTTCATGTACTGCTGTCCTCAAAGCATAACAAAATCCTTTAGAAATTGGTCCCAATGTGTATGATTATCTTTTAAAAAACTCGAAATCATTTGTAGAAGAGTACGATTAACTCTCTCCGTTTGATTCGCTTGTGGCCGATATACCACCGTTTTAACATGTTTTATGTTCAACCTGCGACACACCTGCTCAAAAACTTCGGATATCATTTTGGGCCATTATCACTGATTAACTTTACTTTAGCTCCATAACGCGAAATATAATTTTCAAAAAATGCATTGGAAATTTCCTTAACCAAAGCTTTTCTTAAGGGAACTATTTCGACCCATTTAGAAAAATTATCTGTTATTACTAAAATAAATTTATAACGTTCCGGACTAGTGGCAGGGTACGGGCCTAATAAATCTAAAGATACTATTTCATTCTGAAAATTCGTTACTATCGGAATTAATCTACCGGCTGGTAAACCGTTCTTATAATTAACCTTCTGGCAGAGGTCGCAGGTGGATACATATTTATAAATAAATTTCCTCATAAATGGGAAATAACACGCGTCTTTTAATCTCAGATAGGTCTTTTTCTTTCCGAGATGGCCCGCGATCGGCGAGTCATGGAACTCTCGCATAACATCTTAACGTAATGTTTTGAGTATAAATACCTTTAACTCCACGAGCGTGGTTGTATATTTTGAATAGTATCAGAAACCGTCGACTAATTTAAAATCGCGGGATTAATTTCCGCAGATTGACTCATCTATTGAACTATCGTCAGGGTTATATATGTAACCAGATCTATGATCCAACTCCGGATCATTCCTTTGTGGTTCTCTCAATTGTTCCCTAGACGATAATACCAACGACCTAATCACCGCACAAGACACCTTTGCTTCATCATTGCTATCTATAATGGATTTCTAGACAATATATCTGCCACCACATTCTTCGTACTTGGCTGATGCTACCATTCCACATTAAAATCTGCGAACTTAATCGTCCACCTAATTATTCTACTCGACAAATTCTTCCCGTTCGTTAATTTGGTGAGTGATGCATGGTCGGTTATCACCTTCTCCGGCAAAGATCCGAAATAAGTGCGATATTCCTTTAACGCCCATATGACCGCCAAACATTCACGTTCCGTTACACTATAGTTCCTTTCTGCCTTACTAAGAGTTCGCGAGGCAAACGCGATAGGTTTATTATTCTGTGTCAACACTGCCCCTACACCCACTGTACTAGTATCCGTATAAAGTTCAAAACTTTGGTAAAATCTGGGAGCTGGTTGTATCTGGTATTTGGTAAAATCTGGGTAAAACAAGGGAGCTTCTGTCACTGCTTTTTAATTACTATTAAAGGCTTCCTGCGCCGTTTCCGACCAACCAAACTTAAAATTTTTCCGTTTCAAACCATACAAGGCTTCACACAGGTCCGCGTAGTCTTTAATAAACTTTTGATACCACCCCGCCATTCCTAAAAAATTTGCTCCCTGTTTCGCATTTTTCGGGGGTTTCATTTCAAGAATTACTTTTACTTTCTCCTCGTCGGTTCGAACTCCCTCTTTACCAATAACAAAATCCAAATAACGTAACTGTTCCCTCGCGAAATGACATTTCTCACGATTTAACGTTAAACCAGCCTCTTGAAACAATCTGAACACTTCCTGTAAGTGCTCTGCATGGCGCTTAAAAGATGGAGATGAAATTATTACATCATCCATATAACTGAATTCAAAACGCCCAAGAACTGGTTTAAAGATGATTTCGATATCCCTCTGAAAATTTGGAGCCGTCCCCGAGAGGCCAAATGGCATGCGAGTAAATGCAAAAAAAACATTTTTGGTAACAAATGCCGTCTTAAAAATATCTTTGGTGTCTACCGCCATTTGAAAGTGCCCGATTCGTAAATCAAGTGATGACATAATTTCGGTGTGTGGAATATTAGTTATCAGATCATCAATTAGTGGTAGCGGAAATCGTGGATACCTCGTTATAGCATTCAATTTCCTATAATCTATTGCGAACCCATAAGCTGCTGGGTCGTCCAACGGCAACCCGTTATTCTTCCGACATAAAACTACAGCAGATGCGTAAGGCCATGTTGTTGCAATTATAGTTCCCTTGTCCAGCATTTTCTTAACATAATAATCAATGATACCCTGTTTGACCCTGTCATAGCGATAAGGTCTCGAAGAAACAGGAGGGTGATCACCAGTATCAAATTCATGATAAAATACATGCGTCAGATCTGGTTTAGACGAAAACAAGTCCCGAAATTCATTAAACAAAACATGCAACTTCTGTTTTGCCCTGTACTCATCTTCGTCTTCGATAAATCTATCGCACCGGTTGGTGCGAAATTGCCACCTTCTCAACCTGCGAGTCCGCAATGATTAACGATTTAATAGAAAAATCCCACACTGATTTTTGCCTGCCACATAAAATCACTGTCCAAGATGCATGTATATTGCATCTCAGCAATCACATGAAATTTCCACAATTTAGAAAATTCTCTTATCTTAATCTTTAATTCAACCGTGCCCAAACTTGTGCACTGTGACCCTTGTGACGTAACTACTTCCGCTGACGATTACTTAATAGGACGAAAAGAAAAATATGATCGATACGTCTTCTCTGAAAAATAAATGTCTTCTCCGCACCTGTATCCCAGAGAGCTTTTAAAAACGAGTCATGTAATAGAATCGACACATACGGAAGATCAACTTGTGATAAACGTAAGGAATTAAGTTTAATCCGATTAGGAGGATTTGACTCAACTAGCGACCCCTTACCTCCTGCAACACGATCGCTTAGAAGTTTAAATTTAAATTTCCCTGCTTTTCGCTGGTACAATCACCACGTTTTCAATTCCGCCTTGCTGAATCATCAATAGGTCCTTTACTAACCACCATCCCACGGTTTTGATATGGGTCTGGTCTATGATTTGGTTGGTTGTTGCGGTTTCCTCCCTCGAATCCCTAATTTCGATAATCAAGACGAGAAAAACTGTTTGCCCCTCTGCTTACTCCTCTCTGATCATTTTGTCTATTTTCAACCCCTGCATCTCTCCAATTTCCATTATTCCGTCTTTCCGCAGGATTCCTTCTCATATCCGAACCTAGTCTAGCAAAATTATTTCTCTGCAGCTATGACGTTCCTCATACCGATCGACAAACTCTAACAACTGTACCTTCGTCGTGGGTTTCGAACCTCTAAATAGTCCATAATCTGGGGTTCGAGTCGCATTACAATGAGATCGACCAATTTTGTATCATCATAATTCAACCTTTAAGTCTTATGAATCTTTAACAACTTATACACAAAATCCGACGGGGCCTGTCCTTTCTGCTGCTTAGATGAAAAAAACTGAGCCTCTAATTTCGACTTATTCCTCACTACTGGAAAACTATCTGTCAACTTCTTTTTGAGCGACGCGAAGGCAGTCGCTTCTTCGCTTACACACGCAAATCCGATGACCTCAAACCAGTCTAATGTTCTCCGAATTAAATGACCCTTTAAATACGCGCACGCCAAATTCGCCGGTATCTCATAATAAGCTATATTTTCAAGGAACTCCGATACATTCTCTCGGCCTAAGAAATATAATTCCGGCAGAACCCTAAAACTAGCACTCGATCTTAAATCCGGTTGTTGCGTTGGGCGCCAGTGTTGTAGCTCAATGGCACCCCTTTATACCATCTCCCCGTCTATTTGCCAATACGACTGGATGTGTAGGCGGACTTAAAGGATCATAAGACATAATTGCTAATCAAATAGGTTTATTGATTGTGAACACCAATAGATATAAACACACAATTTAAATTTAAGAGAAACAGAATAAAGTAGAGTACGAAAAGGGGAATTACTACTAGCTGAATAGCGGAATAACAACTGAATCTAAGAAAGCTTAAACACGCACTAGTACAGCTACGCCAGATACGAATATTCTCAAAATCTTAATTTAAATCACTGACCTTATCTTTTTCATCGGCTGCTACTTCGTGATGATTTCTGCTTTGCTGACTGGTTAGGAGAATGACTGAAGGATTTTAGCACGTATTTTTACAATCTTCAATCAACTTCTCCCCGCGGAGCTCCACACGTAACTGCTATCTAAGAATGTCAACAACTGCGTGCTGACCTACTGATCTGTACTTCACTTAACTTCACTCTTCTATCTCTTCACTTTACTTAACTCTTTAACTCGCGAAACCCGAACTTATATAATATATTTTTACTTGCATAATTCACGCTTTGCTCCCGGTGGAGATTGGTTGAAATAAATAAATTATTTTAAAGAAAATAGAGAAGGTTAGTGGAAGACCGTATAGATCCGTCACAATATTCCTTTCATAGAGTAGAGATCCACTACGAAATGGGTTTCAGGAAAATTGACCCCCAAGTGGTGTTGGGGACTTAAGGGGCGTTATAGATAATTATTTGTATTTATAAACAACTGGAAGTACAGTCTTGAAATATGATAAGCAGAATCATTTAATGAAGTTAAGATTCCCTATATAATGGGTTTTGTGAAAATCGACCCCAGGTGGCTTTGCGGGGTCGATTTCCCCCCCCCCCCAAAGTTTCACTTCGGGGGATTAAGGGGCGTAACAGATAAATACTTCCGTTTTTAAACTATTATATCTACCTGCTTGAAAATTGGTATGTATATTCCTTTCGTGGAATAGAGTTCCTCTGACCACCACAACGTAAATCAACCCGCAAGGAGGGTTGGTTGTGAGGAGTCAAGGGGAGTTATAGAAGAAAATTCCTGATTTTCAATTGTTTGACCTACGTACTAGAAATTTGTTAAGCATGTTTCTTTTATAGAATAGAGATCCACTAAGGATGTATTTGGCGGAAAGCAACTCCTGATGGTGCAGGGGGTTACTGGGGCGTATTGGCAAAAAAACATTCTCTTTTTCGATCTACAAGGATTATAATAATGGAACTTGGTTTGCATTTTTGTTTTGTTGAATTGAAATCCGCTAAGAATGGTCAATTGGGAGAATGAGTCTCAACGGGATGACGGGGGGAGGGGGGTATTGATGGTAAAAATTCCGCTTTTGATCTGTTAAATTTAGAATTGAAATTTGGCTTGTATGCTTATTTTACTTAGTAGAGTTCCACCGAAAATTGGTTTTGAGGAAATCCACTTGGTTATATGGTTACGAAAGTGCAAACATCATTTTATACTTCATTTTTAGAGATCATTAGAAAATACAAATTAGAAGTTCTGCCCTTAATCTCAATAATTTATATATATATATATATATATATATATATATATATATATATATATATATAAACAGTATATACTTACAAAACATCATTAAAAGCCCAGTGTGAAGTGGGTTGGTAACGGCTAGTGCTTATATATATTTTTATTTCTGTTATTTTGACTGGCATTGCCTCTTCTGTTCAACAACATATGAAAATTTCAATGCGTTTCAATTATATAATCGTTTTCATTTCATTAAATTTTTTCTATTTACTGCTTATCTTTTGAGACAGAGTGTAGTTTCTTAATGAAGTAGGATGCGTTGTAAATGTGAAACTGAAATAAATATCACAAAAATTGAAGATCTTTCTAGCCATCTTTAATTAGTTTTTGTCACTTAGAACATTAAACTTCTAAAACAGGAAGAAATTTCCCAGATATGTCTGATATGTAAACCTTTATAAACCTTTTTATACGTATTTATAACCATTCTAAAAAAAAAATATTATGTTAACCTAAAAAAGAAAGGAAGAAACTTTTCCCCCCTAAACTTTTTTACTCCGGAACATTTAATTCGTAAATGAATTAAATTCCTTGCATTCGAAATTTAAAATAATTTTTAATATATTTTTGGCAAGATTTATTTTTCAAATTTCCTACAAACTTGAATTAACTATACTTCCAAAAAATTTATTAAGTTGGAGACATTTACTTAAAAGAATTAATTTATTTCCGAAAACTATGTCTAAAATAATTACGAAGATGTAAAAATTAAATTTAAAAGTAGGCGCACTTTTTTTCAATTTCGTTTTTGCTAAAGATTTCTCTATCAGATTCTTCCTATCTCTTGTATTTTTTTACTTTGATAGCTCGCTCTGCGTAGGGTTTCCGCGTTTTATGCAAAATATAACCTAACTTCTCAGCAAGTAAGTGCTCTTTTTTGAAGAACCCATTAGATTAGTGCTTCTCAAACTTTCAGTATTTTCGACCCAATTTTCAATCATTATTTTTATCGCCCCCCCCCTATACAATAGCAATGCACTTAGACACTAAAGCTACAATACAATTTTAATTATAAACCGTACAAATTAGATAATAAGATAAGAGTGTTAAATTTTGTATATGATACTTATAAGTATTAAATATTTTGAGAGTAAATTACTTTTAAGTAATAGGATAATTATTGTATTTTTTTTCCTTTCTCTAATTTTTAAATTGGAACAGATTGCAAAATGATATTAAAGTTATCCGAGTACATTCGTAACTGTTATTTTGCAAAAGCGTATAAATGGATAATTTTTATGATATTTAGCGTCACTTAGATTAGAATACATGTATAAAATTGCTTTAAAAATATTATTTCAATAAAAAATTATTTAGATGCAATATTTTGGCCCGAAAATAAACATAGAATTACCTGTTTTCAAAACATTCTCTTTTTATGGAAAATGTTTCCATAATACTTTGCCTATACCTTAGACCTCTGTACAGGCCTATAAACTAGGATTTTTTAAATATATAACTTAGAGAAGTGGATTTATCTATATTTTAAAAGAACATAGCGGAGAAATTTTAAGAGGCACCAATAATTATTCGATTTAATTATTTCATAATTATAATATTTATTAAATTATTATTAATTTAAAACACCGATAATTAATTCAATTGGTAGTAATTCTGAAAATAATGCAAATTTTACGAAAATCCTAGTTCAGGCCCTCTGGAGAAATCTTTGCTTTATATAGGCAAAATCTTATTATTATAGAAACCTTTTTCATGAAAGGAGGTTTTGAAAATTAATACTAAGCTCATTTTTTGGCCAAAATATTGCATTTAAATAATTTTTTATTGTCATAATATTTTTAAAACAATTTTATACATGTATTATAATCAAAGTAAATATATAATGAAACATATCCATTTATCACTTTTTAACACACTTTTATTGGAACTCTTGGAACTCGATTTTTATCCGCTTGAAAAGGTCAGATTAATTTTAAATTTTGCATACTTGCAAGGACCAATGACAATACAATAATTTCACAATTTTGTTCCATTGTCCTTATCAGGATCGTCCGGAATAACGATAATCAGTTTTGGCGACAATTCCATATACCACTTCCAAATTTGGCAACTTATTGCATATACAATTTTCAAATTTGGCGACTAATTCCATATACGATTTTCAGATTTGGTGACTAAAAGAATAAGGTGTAACCCTAAAGCGAGTGTTTTTAATTTAAAGCTAATTATATGCAAGTGTAAAATACACTTGTGGTGAAAACAAATAAGACTAACAAAAAAAAGTGTTCTTTATGTGAGAAAGTGGAGGGTGGGTGTGTGTTAGCAATATTTTTTACCATAATATAAACATATTTCTGAAAATGAAAGTAAAAAAAAGGCTCGTGCATGTGAAAAAAAAAAAATTTATCTTCTAACTGCTAAATATTTTTTATTTTTATAAAGCAAAACGTTTGGGAGTAATGATACGAATTTACATTATAGCAATACGTTTAAAAGGCGATAGTAGAATTGACAATATTACCATGCTATTATTAATTCGCTTTCTTGAATGTTTGTCCTGGTGGAATTCTGTAACTGATTTGACTTTCCGATGAGTTACAGATTTGAAATTTGGACCATAGCTCAAAAGTAGATGACAAAATGTGGGGAAAAAAACGAAAGGGGGAACTTTATACCTTTTAGTCCATTATAAAAACATGATACATTAAATTTTTTAATTCCAACTTTTCTACTTCAAACACTTTGAATTGTTTGACCTGTTCGAAAGAGACGAAATCTAATATAACGATGTGGGACTCATCTGAGGCCCCATAAATGGAGAGAATAAATACACTTCAGCACCTTCAATTAATATCAATTGAAGAACAAGACTAATTCCAGCAGCCACGTAATTCCGGCTCCAAATATCAATTCATTTATTCAACAATGAATAAATGAAGAGCTTAAAAAACTAAAAAACACGCTTTTATTGTAGATCGAACTAAAAAAGGAAAAATAGATTATAGCTTAAGAAAACTAAAGAGCACACACACTTTTATACTGATTCGATCTAAAAAGTAAAAAAGTAATTATTAATATAAGAATAAAATGATGAACGAGAAAATTAATGTGATTGGGATGAAAGAGTGGGGTGCTTTGTACTACGTTTTTACACTAACTCAGCATTTCGGAATAGAAGTTAGAAACTATAACAATTGATATATTTATAGAAAACCCCACGTTTTTTACCCCCAATGACATTAATTTTCTCGTTCATCATTTTATTCTTATATTAAGAATATTTTTTTTTACTTTTTAGTTCGAATCAGAGTAAAGCGTGTTCTTTAGGTTTTTTTTAAACTATAATTTTTTTAAAACCACGGTTCCGAAAATATACCTTAAATAAGATTTATTTTCTCCATTATCCATTTCTTAAAATACAAATATCATTAGAAAAATAGTGTAGCCTATGTTGCTCCATAGGGTATGAAGAGTATATATATATATATATAATTATGTTTTTTTCAATATTTAAAGCAAGAAGACTTTAAAATGTTTTAACCCGGGAGCAGGCGTGTAGTCAATACAAATATTATTGGCAGAGTCACCCCAATTCTTTTTTTATACTTACTGTTATTTTGCACGATAAAAATTGTAATTCCAATGAATAATTTACAGAAAGTATACTTACCTACGTTCACAAGGACTTTTCAATTTTTCTTTGATTATTTGAGAAAAAAATCCAATCAAGAAAAATGAACTAAAATGTTTCAAATGTGCGTGACATTAATAAAGGACACAAGCGGTGCCGGCTTACGCTCATTACGCACTCTGGGCGCAGAAGATCTGTGAGACCTCTTGGCACTGTCGGATCAAAGGAGAGGCTCTGATCCGGTTAAATCCAACTGAGTGCTCGCCACAAGCGCCTAGTGGGTAAACCTGCTCTGCTCCCCCTCGTGACTGCTCCCGGGTTAGAAGTGTACTCAACAGGGCCGGACGGTGACCTTTGGGGGCCCTGGGCTAACAATATCTGGGGGCCCCTAAATAATTAAAAATTTTGCCATTTCCCTAAAACAAATTTGTGCGGAAAAATTTAAAATATACAAAAAACTTGAGGTTTTTTTTATTTTAAACATTTTAATTACTTTATAAACAATAACATAATTTACAAAAAAAACTTTTCTACACTTTTGTGCTGCAAATTGTTTTATTTGCTCATCACATTTTAATTCTTTAGTGAGATCAGTATTAATAGAAAGAAGGGATAAATAATTAAGTCTAGTATTTGTCATTGATGTCCTATATTTGTTTTCTATATAGGACATTTTAGAGACTGTACGCTCCACTTCACTAGTAATAGGGAGCCTTAAAATCTTAAAAATGGTAACAAATTTGGAAAAACGTCAACAAGTTTCTTTTCAAAAATTAAATTTAACATATCACTACAAGTATAGGATAGCTCAGTTTGTTTTAGATAAGTATTGAATCGAACCCCTTCATTTACTAATTGTTGGTCTACGTCATCTGAATAGGGCGTACACTCCCCAAAAAGGTCGTCGTTCTCTTTAGTTTGATCTTGCAAATCCATCAAAAATTTCAATTTCTTACTGTATTCTGCACATACTTGACTTCTATTTAAATCAAGGCTTAGCTTATCTAACGCATCAATAAACGTGTCCCTTTTAAATTTTTCTGACTCATACACAGTTTTTTCTGTGGATTTATCTACGAATTTTGAAATAACCTGTCTCTTGTTCACATCACTGTTTCTACTCTAGGACTTAATTTTTTGGTTGCGTCTTCATACTCCTTTAGTTGTTTTTTTTTTATCTGAATCATGAACATAGTTTATAAACATTTTTAATGACATAATTAACTTATTCCCTTCACAGATGTCCAAACCAGGAGTCTGTAATTTTTTGTTAACTGAATTAAATCTTTCTAAAATTTCTTCCTAAAATATCATTAAAATAGCAGTTTAGAGTTTTGTTAGTTTATTAAATAAATTTACTGCCCCTTTTCGAAAATAAATTCTCATTTTCAATGTCACTAAATGTTTTAAAAATATGAGGGTGTTCAACCCTCAATATAATAGCGCCGAATAGACAGTCAGTTCCAAGAAAATAGCCTTCGAAATTCATGCTTAGCTTTTATACTATGAAGTTTTATTCAGCTCCAGCGATGCAGTGGCATAGGTGGTAGTGCACCTGCATTCTGCGAAGGTCTGTCAGGGCTCGAGTCACGCGATCGACTTGCTTTGTTTTTTTTAAAAATTAATTTAATTATTTTTACAATTAAATAAATTTATTTAAAAAAGGCTTATAAAATAGTATGTAATTATTTTATATTTTAAAAACTAAAACAATTACTATAATTGTATAAATATTTATATAATATTTTATAAATATATTATAATATTAATTATTGTAATATTATTAATAAATAATATTTATTATAAAATGCATTATGTTAAATAATATTTTATATAATTATTTTGTATTTTAAAAAGTAAAATAATTACAAATAGTTTTATAATTAAATAAAAAAATAGTTTTATAATATGTAAAATTGTTTCTGATATTTGATAAGAAAAATTATTTAATTGTAAAAATAATTAAATAAATCGAAAGAAAAACAAGTCTACCACGCGACTCGAACCCTAACCGATCACGAGAGAAATGTAGGTGTGCTATCACCTATGCCACTGCTTCGCTGGAGCTGATTAAAACTTAATTGCACAAAATCTAAGTATGAATTTCGAACTCTACGTATTTTCTTCAAATTGACTGTCCATTCGGCGCTATTACATTGAACATCCTAAAGCAGTGGTCTTCAAACTGTGTTCCACGAAGCCTGGGGTTCCATGATTCACAATAAGAAATCTAGAAGAAATAAATATGTAAGCAAACCGGGGGGGGGGGAGGATTCACGCTATTTATGAAGTTTATAAGTTATAAGTATCTAAAGATCATCGCCCTCCTCCCCCATTCATCAAAACTGAAAATTTTATTTATATATAATAACTTTATTTTACAACGCTACTTAAACTTCTATTATAAAATAATAAAACGTTTTAACTTTATGTGTATACTTTTTACTTGATTGTGAATATTCTTTTGCTTACTATCTCGGGTTCCACGAGATAATTTTATACTCGTTAGTTAGCACGTCTTGCAAAAATTAAATAATTTTCTAATGGAAAATGCATCGTTTTACATTTGTGGAAAACAACACCTATAATGAAGGAAAACGAACAACACATTAACAGAGTTGATGTTAAAATCTAAATTTAAGCAAGAACAGCTTCTAAAAATTTTAAGTTTCAAATTCTCTCTCATGCAAAATACACGGGGTTTCTCGCGCATCTATTAACATTTTAATGCCATTCAGAACATTGTGTTTAGGTTAAATATATTTCTCAACGTAGGTGGGGCTACAAAAACAAAGTATAAAAACAAATTAAATTCAGAACAAGTAATGCGATTGCACTTTATCTCAACAGACCAAGACTTCAACAGTTCGTGTGAAAAAAAAGGAAGCACATATCTCAGTTACTAAATATAATGCATGAATAGGTGACGAATCATATATTAATATTATTAATGAGTAAATTATATTAACAAAATTAGATTAGAATTTTTTTAATAATAAATGCAAATGTGCTTTCTGTAATTGCTTTTACATGAAAAGCCTGTAACATGTTGATCTAATTTAAATATTACTCTTTGAGGCATATTCTTCGGCGTATGTGTATGGAATGGAAACACTTTCTAGATCTAGGGATTCCACGAAAGCACCTTCAAGTTCTGGGGTTTCCGTGAGTTCAAAAAGTTTGAAGACCACTGTCCTAAAAGAACACTGCTAATACACAAAGTCTCGTCCCCAAATAAATTTCCTTAGTCATGCTCTCCCCTTGCAAAACAAACTTATTTTCTTTTCGTGTTAACCAAACTAACATTAAGCTTTTATGGTCAATAGAATTTTTATGATTTTTTAAGCAACTTGTTACGTGTTTCCAATCAGAAAAGCCGGTTGTGTATTGAGAATTTGTGTTAGAAAAAGTTAGCAGGTCAAACAAAAAAACACTACCAATACTAGTTGAATAACACAGCCAAAAGATCTTTCCATTTTTACGTTTTATAATGAAATGCTTATTCGCGAAAAAGATCTCTTTTGTCCTTTATATTCCCTTACCGAAACAGAATATATATTGTTGGGATTTTAAATTTGAAAATAACTCATTTTATGTGAAAGGATATAATCAATAAAACAATTAATTAGGAATTTAGGTCACGAACCCACGCGTCAACGTATATCTTAAACTCAAACCCAACTTTTTGTAAACACTTTTCGGTTGGGACATTACTGATGTCCTCTGGCTGAACAATATATTTTTTCAGAAGGCTACTGGTCATTGATATCTTTCATATTTTCATGATTAATATTCGCTTGTTGTGTTTCTCCGTTTTCTTTGGCTAAGTTCCATTCCCTTTCACTTCAGTGGCGTAACGTACAACCACGCGTTGCGGGGAGCCCCAAGGTTCTAGGGGGCCTAAAACCTATGTTATCTTATGGTTTTTCAATCTTTTGTAAGATCTTATGTGAAGCCCAAAACCTGACTTTGTAGGGGTGCCCTAATATTCTCCGTTATGCCATTGTTTCACTTGTTAATGTATCTGCGTATCTAGCGCAATGTATCTTATTACTTTTTTCCATTGTTAAAAAAAGTTGAAATTCTGACACATTTAATTTTTCCTTTTGCTCGATTTAACAGTAATTTTCGTTTTTCTGCTCCACTTTTATATTTTCTGCCAGACATATTTATATTGTTAACCAAGGATTTGATTTTTCTGAAAATAAATTTAAAAGTTTAGGTCATGAAATTACGATAACACAACCGACTATACTTAATAAACTAAAAACATTCTCTAAGAAATTTTTACAAAACAATATAGTATATTTCTGAAACAATTAAAAAAGTACCTGGTTTATTTAAAAAAATAAAAAATCATTGTCTATACTCGCTAAAACCTAAAACGCTGATTATTATTACTTATTGGCCCATCACCTTAAAGGGATTTTTATAAAAATATATTTTGGAAAACTATTTACCCCACTTTAAATAAATACTGTTTTTCGTTGTCATTCATTATTTGTTGTAGCTACCTGTACTTAAAAGAACCGATTTATTAAGAAAATCAAAACCACTTTATTTTTTTGTCCATTATATTCACGGGAAATCTTCATAATTCACATAAAATGACTGTTATTTTTTTCCATTCTGCAGAAGTAATTAAGTTACTCATCACAAATTTTACACTCATCTCAATACAACAAGCGTAATTTTCTTACTCATCACAATACAACATACATATCTATGGAAAATCTTGATGTTTTCTCTCTTAATCTTTGAAAAATTTTGAAGATACAGAAAATACTTGATCATAACTTCACAAAATCTTCATACTTAAATAATTTAGAAATGTGTATTGGTATTTTTTTACTTGAAACTTGAATAAACAGATACCTAAGTATATTTCAATTTCAGGTATTATACACAGCACCAAATCAGTATATTATAATAACTTAGAATTATTATTGCACAAAAATAAATGGATACAGAAAATGTGCCACTAAGTTTGTATAAGTGCTCGATGCTCGTCGGCGCCGTCCTATGATCGAGCGTCTGTATATTAATTACTAATTTCTATGTGTTCGGTGGTAGGGCGGGAAGAACAAAAGTAAATTGCTCTTGCTCTCGAAAATAAAACTAAATTTTGATATGGTATTTCGAGTACTTTATTTCTGATTTGTATTTTTTACTGCTTTATTATTTTATTACTATTTTGATTGTAAGCCTCTTTTTCTGTTAGTTATCTTCAATGGGGAACGGGGCCCCCTGGAACTCGGGGGGGGCCCTGGGCTGCAGCCCATTAATTTCATACATAGATCCGGCCCTGGTACTCAATATAAAATATGGATGCTAGTTCTAAAAAGAATTATGTAAAATGTTTTTCATTATGCTTTATACGTTTGACAATATTTAAAAAGTAAATCTTGATCAATAAGACTTCAAAGTACTCTCTGTGCTTTTCCAAATATCGTTAAACTCTTTAACATGGGAAAAAGCACAACAGAAATACATTATTTACAACCTACCTGACTGAAAATAAACACATAAGAAAGGGAACGGAACTAACTATACCAGTTAAATTCGAAGGTCAATCAGATGATCAGCAAATGTATTCATCTTCTTGGGTGAAAAGTGAAATTAAGTCTTGATTTTCTTTCTACAGCTAATATACAGTATTTCGATAGTAATAACAGTGATGAATTTTTTTATCTTCTTATGTATAGAATTTTTTAAATTCTGGGACGGGTTCAGTTTTTCTCTGAAAGAGTAGTATATTTTAGGTTTAAAAAGAAAACATAATAAAAAAAATCTCTCATCATGGCAAATTAAACAAAGTGTTTTTCATATTTGGTTATAGAATCAAAGATAGCTAATAAGCGTGTAGAAGTTTTTATTTTCGATGACATAATATAGCCAGATGATATGTATAAATTCTATCAATGTAAATGTGTGTTTCAGAAAATACTTTGTTTTACTTCATTCCACACTAAATAAATTTTTTAAAATCTTTTATTTTCGATATGCTTGCTCCCCTCTCGTTGGGTTATCCTCAGTTTGAGAAACGTTGCATTCGATCGTCATCCCGCGACATCGCGACGCAGGGAATTAATGTTTTTTTCTTTCTTTTCCCTTTCTATTTTCGAGTATTAAGCCTGAAAAGAGAAATGAATCACGGTTGCATATTTTTTCACAAATTTCTGGCGTTTGGAAAATAAAATATCCCACCTTGATATTTTTGATACACTTTTCTTTTCCCTCTTTATGTCAATATTTCGTAAAGGGACTCCTTATTATCAGAAATAGTAGGGAGGTGGGGGTGAATGGGTAGCGTAAAATGCATTCCTTTTCCAGATTCTATTCCATTCCTCCAGGAAAATTCCATTTCCAGACTCTACGGCTCATTCTTTTCGAAATACAACATGGCTAATATATTAATAAGATAAAATAATTTTGGATTTATTGAAGTTAATTACTCGCTAAGGCGAGTTTCGCAATTCAAAGTGGCATTATTCAAATTTCAGCCTCTCGCCTGTCTTTCTTCTTTAATTGCTGGAACGGAACTAATATTTATGTAAACATTAGAAAATTAACGATGATGAAGATTTTGAATTTTTAAAATTGCCTACTCGTAAGTGAATTGTGGCAACGTACACTAATGAACGCATGAAATTACAAGCGATATATTTCGGATGTGCAGAAAATACTAAAAATAAACTGAACAATTTTGCATTCAAGAGGATCTTGTGTATTAAACTTAACAAAGGGTTTGATTGTGAACTGATTTCAAACTTCTTATGATCTCTTTAATGAATAACAGGATAATGAACAGATTGTATTTCATGCGCATATGGGAAGCATATTATACTGGTTCTATAAACTTATACAAATATTTTATTGAGATTTAATAATTCATATTATTGACATTTTAAGTAATTCAATTTACTGAGTTTCATAGTGTGAATAATTCATTCGAAACTTCTTAAGATACCATTGATGTAGCTTAATCTACATAAACATGAGCGCACACACACTAAATATGAAATGTTTTTGCATAGAAATATTAGTTCCAAAAGACGTAACAAATTATCTCGCTGAGATTCAACTATTCCTGTTATGGTCTACTGAACTTTACTAAATGTTAGAAACATTGACAATTCTGCAAAATAAATTTAATTTTGTAAAACATAAAGAACAGTAAATTATTTCTAAAGCAAATTTAAAATTTTAATGATTTTAATTCAATTTCTTCTTGTAATGCGCATGTTAACTCTGATTTTTCAAGCTATGAAAAAAATTATTAGCGAGATAGGGATCCACAAACATGTATTATTAACTCATTACTAATTTTTTTATTTAATAAATTTAAAATTTCTATTAATCCCATAATATCAAGTGCGTTTCAATACAAACTGTGAGGCATAATAATTTGAATCATGCATAGACAAGTCATTTCCATAAAACAATTGAAATTTATTTATCTTAAATAAATAAGTATGTTTTCAAGTATTGTTAAAATCAAAAGAGTAATCTTGCTCCAACGGCACTTTTAAGGATTCGAATCTTGTGATTTCTTATTTTAAACTCAGTCCTGCGCGTTCTAGGAGATCATTTCTAGTGTCATTCGAATCAATCAAATGTCAATAACCAGAAGAATGGATAAAAATAGTTCGGGGCTTAAGGGGCTGAGTCTTCCAATTGTAATGGGAAACAACTCCTAACAGCAATCATTAAAAACAAACTTGGGGAAATGTTCTTAAAACTGATCATATTGTTGTGTTGGAAAAGAAGTGACGAAAGGAAAAAAGCAACTCGTGAGGTTAGTCCCTCGAGATACAAAGGCGCCTGAAAATCCCTAGGACATAGCATTCTTTCAAAAGGGATCGACCACAATCGATCGCTTTTTCTTATTCTCTTTCCAATGGATCAGTTCAAAGGAAGTGCCAATTCAAGCCTCAGTAAGTCACTCAAAAGTCAAGGCTTATACAATCAGTATCTCTTACTTTCAGTCGTCAAAAGAAGCTTTTATTAACTTTTCTTGAAATATATAATATCATAGTATTTATTAAAGAAACACATTTTTGATTTTATATCAAATTTATATTGTGTATTTTTCACACAGTCGCCAGTTGGCTGGAGTCATTTGTATAATTAGATATTTTATTCGGTGACTTTAAATTGATTAGAAAAATGGTTGCATGCTAACAAATTTAAGAAACATAATTTTTTTTTGCATATAGAAATGCTGATTTTAAAGATGTATAAAAAGATTTTCCCGCATAAATTTTTAGATGAAATTATTTTAAAATTGAATAAACCTTTTATTTTTTAGAAAAGATCATAATTAGAAAGAAAAAAATTTAAAGTTATATCACGTAATAAAAGAGGAAAACAATTAAATTCTAATATAAATTAATATGACCCCTATTCTTTTGATATATTGGTCTGGCTAAATATTCTTTTCCTTTAAAAATCATTAATCTGAAGTAAAATACATAATGAAGAGGAATTTAATCTCGTGAAAGAAAAATCGATTATCGTTAGATGAAGGGAGGGATGAGAGGGAGACAGAAGGAAAACTTAATACGAGTTAATACCAAAAAATTGCTCACATGTTGGTAGTAAAAGAGGTTTTTGATGCTGAAAGGGAATGTTTGAAGAAGGGAATCACGTTGAAGGAAAAAACGCTGTGAAGGGAATCATGAATTTTGAACCATTCCTATGTATACATGTATATAATAAAATCATATATGTATATAATAATAATAATATATTAATTAGCTATAATTCTAAGTGAGAAAAGCAAAAATAAAAGTACTCAAAGGCAGTATAATAAGAAATATACAGGGTGTCCCAAAAATAGCACCCAAACTCTGACTCCTCGATGGGAGTACATAAGAAATGCCCCAAAAAACTGTACCTGCACGATTCATAGTTTTGGAGGGGAAAAAGTGTGACTTGACAGCTGGAAAAAGCACCCTATTGGACACATCAACAGTAGTCTTTCCAAATATTTATAAAAGCAGATGTTCAAAGTGCATATCAAGGAGCGCGCGTTGATTGGATGAGGGCACACGTTGCAGCAACGTGCTGTACACCGAAGCACAGGCAGACGAGGAAACATGTACATTTGAATAGTCTCGTTACACCAATTCCTTGAGATAGGAAAAAGTTCAACGGTCTGATGATAGTGTGCAATGGTCTCGCCTAAAGGTGAAGGAGGATTGGAAGGATCACTAGCCATAATTCAACAAAATAATCCAATTTATTCATAATATTAACAAATTCAATGGATCCAGTCTAAGAGATCACTATACGGACAATAAACGAAGTATGAGAAAACTTTAATACTAACTACACTTACTCAAGGCGATAACTTTGACATCTTAGCTATCTAATCTGAACTTTATTCCCAGTGACAATTAGTCACCTTAAGTAATTCAACAATCAAATATTAAGTATCAACGATTCCCATTCAATTGGATTAATCTCTGCTCCGATAGCAGTCTGTCCTATCTCTCTCTATAACTTGAAAACCGAGACTATATATAGTAGTCTAAACTAACAGAATCCCATTTTCTTCTTCAAAGAGGAGTTTTATAGTAAAATAATTCTTAAAGTCCAGAAATTTTCCAAAAGGACTATTAGTAGAAGGATCTCAGATAGAACCGACACAAGTGGCGGCTATAGATCCGGCGTCCAATCCAGTGGCTGGGGTATGGCGTATCCAGCCAATCACGTACAGGAGCCTAGAAATGCGCCCCATTATGAATCAACATGCTTCATCATTTTTTTATCATCATTTATCCTATTTTTCTCGTAAGTTATGGGTCGTAGAAATATAGTTCTTCTGGTATTTTCTTACGTGTTCCTAACGAGGAATCGAACTTTGTACGGAACACTCAGTATATACACTTGGTGGCCAAATTGTTCTGAACACTCGACTCTTATAAAGTGATTAGGTAGAACTTCAGATGGGTGCCACTACAGAGAAAGAAAGCTATTAAAAGGGAAAGTAGGAGTAGTGTGAAGCATAAAATGGCTGCGCTTGTGAAGTGTCCGAAAGCAACAGTTGTTAATGTTTAGTTTATCAAGTAGAAAATCCGTTATCAACGTCAGGCCACTGACTACTGAATGCTAGCTCGGAAAGGAAGATTGCGAAAGTTGTGCTGGCCAGCAGAAATCAACAATACGTCAGTTTGTAGTGAATCTTAACGCGACACAGTACGATTAAATTGACAAAAATCGGTCAAAAAATCAAATTTAATTTTTTTTTTATAGCTTAAACTGTTTTTTATATACTTTTCTATAACCTGACAAAATTTGAAAGCTCTTAACTTAAAAAACACAGAATTATGATAGCTTTTGCGTTCGTTTTTATTCACATCCCTATAGCAAATCAAAACTTGAAACTTATTTCGGAAAGATAACTAGTTTTTCTTCATTTAAAATGCTAAGGCATTTTTTCTATTGTGCCTAATGCTTTGACTTTTTTTAATCTATTGCTAATAATACATGTAACAAAAATTTGTATGCATTTTTGAATCAAAAAGAAATACTTATTTTTTAAAGAATAATTTAACTCAGAATTTGTACATTTTTTAAGGAATTTTCAATAAGCATTCATAAAAAGAAGTATTGTACGAATACCAATCAGGTTATCGCAAAACCCATACCAAATTTTGTTACGCATAGTTTGACGTAAATCAAATTTCATGCGTGTATGTAAATTTTTGTAGGAGAAGTAGCATTTTAAAATCACTTCACAAATTTTAAGTTTTTTCCTTAAAAATTAAATTGCTTGCTGTTTATGAAATTGTGAGCACAAAATCTGTTTTACATAGTATACACACATAGGAGGCAACAAAAATTTTTTGAAAATCCTTAAATTAAAAATTTGTGCTTAAATTGTACCATGGCCCTTTAATCAAAAAGTTAATGGGAACGTTCGCTTTACATTACAAAGTGTAGAATATGGTATCCAAATATAGGCTAATCGAAAGCCCTTGCTGTCTGTCTTGCGTACGAATAGATATCTTCAGTTTAGAAAGGAGCACAAGGGTTGGACAGTAAATGACTGGAAAAGGTCCTGTAGTCCAAATAATCGTATTTTCAATTACATATCTCTGATGGTTGGGTGCGAATATGGAAAAAAATAGAACAAAAACATTGACTTCACCTGCATTGCCACAACTCTTCGGGAATATTATGGTTTGTGTGGTGCTTCCTTAGCATTTGCATGGGTCTGATTCGTGTGGAAGAATATCTGAATGCCCAAGGGTTAAAGTGTTCAGGTACATCCTGTTATGATAATTTTAGACCCTGTAGGGAATGAATACTTTCAACAGGACAAAATACTCATTGTCATACAGTTGATATTGTCCGCAGATGTCTCGAAGAGCGAGACCGAGACTTTATCTTGCCTAGTTGGCCTACTCAGTCCAATTGAGTATCTCTGTGGGATGAGATCAAACGAATCATATGGCAGCTGGATCCAGTACCATCTAAGCTGAAGGCATTGGAAAGTGCAATTCATCGGATACCGGTCTCAGATTTCTCATATCACCTACCAACATCTCATAGATTACATATCAAGAAGAATCCATACAGTATTAAAGCCAAAACGTAGTCCAATAGTGTATTGAAGCGGTGATCAAAAAATTTAATAATTTGGCCATTCAGTGTATACATGTATACAGACGGTATAAATACAGTATACATATATATATATATACTAGCGGACACGGCCACGCGTTGCTGTGGCTTTAATACGTTAGTTCAATATTATCCTAAGCTATTCAATGCAGTCAAATTAATCTCCGTTTATAATTTTGGAGGATTGAAATAAAGTATAAGATAACAAATTATTTTAATTTTGCATTTCATCCATCTCCTATTTGAGTGTAGTATAATGCATGAATTACTAACGAAGTCATTAAGTAACAACATATGAAGATTTAATTTTATAAATGTGGTGAATAACGTTGATTCTTTACAATTTTTAAAATTATTTTTATCATTTTAAAGTATAACAACAAATAATTCTATACAACTAATCGCTAATCGGTGCACAATATTTTTCGGTAACCCGTATTTTGCTAACTCAAATAGATTCAACGGTTTCCGCACACGTGAGCATGTAACATCTAGTTGCCCATTCGAGAAACATGGATTTTCTAAGTCCAAGTATCAAATGAATATTGTTCGGATTTCAGATTCATTTATGGTCATCGCGAAAGCCAAACGAATCGGGAATTGAAGCCTTTTGAATGGTATTAGAGATTCTGACGGTATCAGTGGAATACTAAGTGGCAACAGTTTCCGTAGTAGAATAACCGAATTTTCGTTTAAACTTTACAGTCAAAATGTTTGCTTCAAGAAGTTCCCGGTAATTCTTTTGATGATGAAACGTGCTCCGTTGCATAATCTAGGTGGATTTAAGTTACGCAAAAGAATATCCAGGGAACTAATCTTCAACCGAAGATTGTGTGGTGACATTCCTGTTACTTCTAGAGAATTCAAAAAATCGGTTGGAAAATGTGCGGTTTTGTTTTCATCAACAATAGTGTCGATAATATGCAAAATTATATTATGATCGGTTGAGTAGTTTCAGAGTCCATGGCGGACAAACACTGTGACACGTATATTTTATACATAAAGATATATATGTCGAATTCCAGTTTCATCAAATAGGTTCGCTCTCTACTTTTGGTTTCTGTTTTGAAAAATTCCAAAAAAATCATTTATATCTGGACTCAATTTTTTGTCAACATTTCTTCGATTACATTCTAGAGTAAGTTCAGTAGGAATAATTTTCATAACGACAGCAATTAACATAGAGCTATAAGATTTGGGTTCTAAGCCTAATGCGGATAAGCTCCTAACATTTACTTCAATTTCGCTATGTAACTTTTTAACTTTGGAATGTCATTCGATTTATAAACTGGAAGCAGATTTATTTTTTATTCATATGGTTATTAATTATTACTTCTTTTATTCTAAATCTTTTTTAAGAAGCTCAACAGCAGAATCATAGCTTAATTCATTAATCTCAAAACCTTCTATTGCTTGAGCAGCTGAACCAG
The DNA here is from genome assembly GCA_019973975.1 of Trichonephila clavata. Lineage (NCBI taxonomy): Eukaryota > Metazoa > Arthropoda > Arachnida > Araneae > Nephilidae > Trichonephila > Trichonephila clavata. The sequence continues at coordinate 30,327 of BMAO01005147.1, read as the reverse complement.
ATACATAGCTTTTTAAATAATTAAATTTTTCTATTTTCGAAAGTGAATTATTATCATGGATTAAAATTTAGAACGTATTCCAGAAGCTTTAAACTGAGTACAATCTCCATAAAATTTTTGAATCATTAACTTTGGAAATTTAACAATGTTATTTGTATTTACAGAAGTTGAATTCTGATCTGTACCGCTACATACAATGGAATTAATCCAACTTTTTTGTTTTATTTTCTTGTTTGCGCGAAAAATTGTTGTAGTTATTTTGTCACAGTAATCAAATGAAGTACTTCAGTGTCATATTGTTCTAATGTGTGGTTTCACTTAAAATTAAGCCATTAATATTTCTTAACTCTTCCGATCTAGTTATTATTAAATTCAAATTTTCCTCAAGGGAATCAAAATCAGCCAGTTCTTCTTTTAATAAATTCTCAACGGTTTTAATTAACCGTGTCGCTGCCAATCTTAGTGCTGTTCGCACTTTTTTGTTTTTTTCGATGCTTTCTATTATAATGAATAAAATCTTCTTACCTTTAGCAGGCTTCACGCACTTCAAAGCGCTATTCCAATATATCAGTTAATTCAAAAAAAGAATTCAAAACATTGGTTATATTTACGATCTCATATCGTTCATCAAATTTCGAGAACAATTAATTGTTCCAACATTTAAATCTATAATTAATCTCTTTTTGGGCAATACTCCATGAAAAAAATCAATATTATCTATTCAAATAGAGAAAGACATTGATACAACCTCTCCCTTCGAAATCTAGTTTTATTCTCCTAATAAAAAAAAATAGTGATTGCACTGATCTAAGCAATAAATTAGAAGCGAGCGTTCTGGCGCCCACATAGACAAAACAAAAGGGGAAAATTTTGCTTCGCGGGAATATTCGCAAAATCTGGCAACGTTTTTTCCGGATTCTCCACATTTCCGGCAATAAAAAAATTAAGGCGTGATTAATTGAAATAAAAACCATCCTATGTTTTAAGTTGAACGAAATGACACACAGTATGCAAAATTATATTATGATCGGTTGAGTAGTTTCGGAGTCCATTGCGGACAAACACTGTGACACGTATATTTTATATATAAAGATATATATGTCTATGTGCGTGTGTTATAATTTCCTCTAATATCCTTTTAAATAATTTTAATTCTCTGATCCAGTACTTCAGGAAAATTGTTTGATTTTTTCAACTTGCTTGCCCGCATGGTCGGGATTTTGAGAGGGGAAATAGAATTGTATCAGAAACCCAAACGTGGCTTCTGTTAGAAAGGAGTCACGCTACCTTCACAGCCAGTAGAAAAAACAAGAGTCCTTTGTACTTTATCTCACTTTCTCTTCATGTAATCGTCACCGCTTGTGTCAGCTGTTATATGGTTCCTACCAAATAAGTGTGAAATCCAAATGTGATTATCCATCTACGTTATGTGTGTGTAAATAAACATGTTGAGAAGTTTCTGGAAACTAGACATGCCAACAATCCAAAATAAACCACCACGGGCTAACGCTGCATATATATACCGTATTTATTCGAATCTAATCCACCATCAATTTTATGCCACATCCTAATTCTCAAGAAGTTTTTGTGAAAAATGAAAAACCGTGTAAGATGGTTTATCAATATCCAATTTTACGGAATTCAAAAGTTAAAAGAAGTGAATAATTAGTTTTTTTGCTAGTATTATTAAATTTTAAATACATTAAGGAACTTATAATTGCTCTAACTGCCCCTTCCAATGAACTTTTTTCCTTCGATTCTAAAACGCACTGGATTTTCAGTCAAAAACGTTGGGAAAAAAGTGCGAGTAAATACGGTATATATATATATATATATATATATATATATATATATTTCGAACAGCAGCACTTGATGAAGACATCATTTGATGGAGGGAAAACACTCCGTTTAAACTTACATGGAGTTCCAACAAATAAACAATACAAGAAGAATAAAAAATAGAAGCATAAACACAATCAGAAAGTCAGTCATTTATAAAAATGTTAAATAATATAATAATAATCTGGTCAACAGTATCCAGAAGACAGTGGTTTCCACTCAGAGAGTCCGGAGGTCCTCCTTTTCCATGCACACATCTGAGCAGATTTTCCATCACTTTTTTATAGCTGTCTTTGGAAGTTGAGCTTCCATCACAGATGGAATGAGTGCCGAATATGAGCAGGGTCGATTTGGCTGCCTACAATTATCTAAGTTCTGTTGCAGAAATACTTTGCAGTAGGAATTATTAAATGTAGATTCTAAGCACCTTTAAAGCACACAGCAATCATTACAGAAGAATGGTAATAATAAAAAAGGTAAACACTAAAGATGTTGCCAGATGTAACGAAACGATTACTATTATTTTGATTATTACAATACTCTCCCTAAATCAAAATAATCTAACAATATAAAAAAGGTACATATACATACACCTTAATACACTAATAAAATCAGTCACTTAGAATACACATGCTAAAAGAAAATAGAATAACACATTAAATACAAAATTGCAATGATTATAGTATACACGTATACACACATGCTCTAATTAATTTCCAAAATTATATATTCCTAGCATTAACTTGAGTTTTAAAAATCTATCTTTAGCAAGAGGTTTAGTCAATATATCAGCAGCCTGGACTTCATTACTACAATTTATGACATTAAGTTGCTTGTTTTCATATTGTTCTCTAATAAATTTGTAACGAATGTCAATATGTTTGGTCCTATTATGGAATTCAGGATTTTTGACTAAACGGATGGCACTTTGGTTATCCATTTGAAGAGTTGGAACAGAAGTCACACAGCACAGTTCTTTTAAAAGATTGTTCAACCAAATCGCTTCTTTCGCAGCTTGACTTGCTGCAATAAATTCAGCTTCAGTTGTTGAGAGAGCAATGCAATTCTGTCTTTGTTTTCTCCATGCAATAGCACCTCCATTATACTTGAACACCATTCCTGATGTTGATCTCCTGGTTAATGGATCACCAGCATAATCTGAGTCACTGTATGACTTAAGCGTAGCACTAGTAACACCCAGATACATAATGCCACACTTTTTGGTTCCATTAAGATACCTCAGGATCCTTTTCACCATGGTCCAGTGTATCTGTTGAGGTTTATCCAAAACCTGGGAAAGCACTCCCACTGCATATGCTATGTCAGGTCTGGTGACAATATCCAGGAACATAAAACTACCCACAGCTTCTCGGTAGGGTACATCAGCCGAAAGAGAGAGAGAGAGAGAGAGAGAGAGAGAGATACTGAGTTATCTGTAGTAATAGCACCCTTTTCGATAGGTGTACCAACTGGATTTGAATTAATCATATCAAAGCGAGATAGAATCTTCCTACAATAAGCCTCTTGGTGTATAAAAATTTTAGCACTTTCAAGATGCTCAATTTGCACACCAAGAAAATAATTAGCTTCCCCTATTACTACAGAGAATTTACTTTCAAGCTTCTTAAGAAACATTTTCACTGTCTGCTCTTCATCTGCTGCAATGATTCCATCATCAACATACACAATAAGATACATTGATTTTTTATCATTAAAAAACAAACATGGATCACAGTTTGATTGCTTCAATCCACTGCGTTCAGCAAAAATTTTGAAACATTTATTCCAACACCTTGGAGCTTGTTTTAAACCATATATAGACTTTAGTAACTTACATACCTGACCAGAACTATCACTAAATCCTTCAGGTTGAGTCATGTAGATATCCTCGGAGAGGTCTCCATACAGAAAGGCAATTTTTACATCAAACTGACCTAGCTTCAGTTTTCGAGCAGTAGCAATGCTCAGGACAGTTCTGATGGTATCCCACCGAACTACAGGACTGAAAGTTTCACTAAAATCAACTCCAAATTTTTGGCTGTATCCTTTAGCAACAAGTCGAGCTTTAAAACGCTGTACAGTTCTATCAGCATTTTGTTTCACCTTGAATACCCATCTATTACCTATGGCTTTTCTGTCAGAGGGAAAATTTACAAGTATCTAGGTGTTATTATTGGATAGATTCTAATTCTTCCTTCATAGCAGCAAGCCATTTGTCGCTATCTTCAGAAGCCATTGCTTCTTTGTAGGTCTCAGGTTCTATGTGTTCTGCCAATAGAACAAAGCTGTCAAATTTGGCTGGCATCTTTAATATGGACCTGTCACGCAAATTTCTGCTACTCTGCTGAACTAAGGTTTCTTCTGTATCTTCAGCATTACACGATATCTCCTCCATTTCTTTTTCTACATCTGCTTCTGGTGTTTGAAGCAGCTTCTTCACTAATTCCATATCTGAGTTTTGAATATCAGTAGAAGATACATCAGGAACACAGCTAAGTTTTTCATTTTGGAATATCACATCTCGACTCAGGATAACCTTGTTCTGATCTTTTATCTATATTCTATAACCATCTTTTTCACCACTGTAGCCAACAAAAACTCCTTTAACACTCTTTTTGTCCCATTTCCTCCTTTTTTGTTGAGGTACATGTACAAAGCGCTCGGTTCCAAATACATACAGGCGGTCCATATTGATCACTTCTTTGGAAAACCACAGTTCATAAGGGCTTTTGTCTTTAACTGATGTTGGCCCTGTTCTGTTCAACACATAAACAAACGTGTTCACTGCTTCTGCCCACAGTTTCATAGGAATATTTGTAGCATAAATCATAGATCTCGCACTTTCAACAATAGTTCTGTTTTCACGTTCTGCAGCTCCATTTTGTTGAGGCGTGTAAGGCATTGACATACGAGAAGAGATTCCTGATTTTTCATGAGGACTCTTCACTGTTCAATTTATAACCACTCCCCCACCATCACTTAGCACCTCCTTGATCATATGCCCAGTATTTTTCGCTTCATTAAGAAACGTTTCAAGGCACTTGGAAACATCATTATTGGACTGCATGAAAAATACCCGACGGTATTTGGTGAAATCATCTTTGAAACAAACGTAGTACTTAGCACCACCTAGAGACTGTTGCTGCATTGGACCACATACATCTATATTTATCAAATCTCCTGGCGTAGTAGCCCTTTGTTTCCTTGTTCCAAACGGACGACGACTCTGCTTGCCATAACAACATCCATCACATATTTGGCTGTCTTTTGCATCACCTTTTATTTGATATTTTCTCAGTATATCCGTAACATGAGCCTTGTTTTGATGACACAGTCTTTCATGCCACAATTGTAAGGATTGGTCTGCCGAGGCAACACATACTTCAGCAGCAACACATACTTTTGGATAAAGAACACGCATTTCTAATGCATACAAGCCATGCACAGTTCTTACTCCTTTCAAGCGCACTCTGTCATCTCTCAAGAGGGAACACTCATCTTTTGATGCCTGGAACTTGAAACCCCTTTTTAAGGTCTGACTGATGGAAAATAGATTTCTACTAATGTCAGGAACATACCACACCTCTGTCAGATGATGCTTCTCCCATTTGCTATTGACCTTAATTTCAATATTCACAGTTCCATGTCCATAAGCCATAATTGCTTCACTATTTCCCACATATACTGGCTTAGGTGAGACAAATTTAGTGAAGTCCACAAAATAATTTTTGTGCTTAGTCATGTGAGCAGAGGCTCCACTGTCGGCAATCCACACTTCACTTTCTGGAACACCTTCCACAGTACACACAAAAGCATCACCTTCAACTTTTGGTTTACTTCCTTCCTTCCAACAGTCCTTAGCAAGATGACCTGGCTTACGACAGACGTAACATTTTCTCTCAGGTTTCTTGAAAACTTTCTTCCTAAGAGCAACCAGGGCTGTGGAATCTGTTGACTTTGAAAGTAGCCTCATTTCAATAAGGCGAAGTCTTTCAGTTAATTTATTGACTGATCTCTCCTCTGTGGGAACTGATTCCCAAACACTCTTGAACTCAAAATATTCTGATGGCAATGTAGACATGATTCTGCTCATCAGCAGGAGATCCGGCAATGTGGTTTTGGCAACACACCTTAGCTCGTCGTTTAATTCGCTAAAGTTCCTTTGCAGCTTTGCAATATGGCTTGCAATATCATCCTCCAGTTCTTTTTCACTGCGAAAAAACTTCTCCATCAAACGATCGAGTCTTTGCCCGGAACTCTGCTCATATACCGACAGCAACTTTTCCCACACACTATTAGCTGTGTTGCAAACCGATGTCAATTCAGCATTGCTGTCATCCATATTGCCCACAAGAATCAGTTGTGCCAGGGAGTCATCTTTAACGAAAGCCTTCTGCGCTTTCTCATACGCAGCAATCGCTTCAGCTGAAGCCTCGGCCGGTAATCTTGGGCATTCTCGATCTCCACAAACAACATCATGAACACCGTGATGTCGCAACAAGAGTTCAATTTGCCGCTTCCATTTACTCCAATTTGCAGCTCCCACAAGCTTTTCAATATGAGCTTTGAATTCCATTTCAGTCTCTGTACACGTGCTTAAGCCTAACAAACACACGCGGTATTTTAACTTATAATTTCTTTTTTTTTAAATCTTTTCTCCACGAAGACACTTAACAAATCTCAGGGATTTCTGGCCCCATAACCTGTTGCAGAAATACTTTGCAGTAGGATTTATTAAATGTAGATTCTAAGCACCTTGAAAGCACACAGCAATCATTACAGAGAAGAATGGTAATAATTATAAAGGTAAACACTAAAGATGTTGCCAGATGTAACGAAACGATTACTATTAATTTGATTATTACAATAAGTTCTAGTGAGTAAGTGAAAGAGTAATATTAACGTCGCACTAAAAAGAAACACAAGGGCTATTGGTGATGGACCTCATAATTTTCAACCTCAGCCAAGTGATGAGGACGACACTTGAGCTGCCATCCCCCTTTATAAACTACTACCACCACGCCAAAGGGAAGGCTTTGAGCCTCTCCCCAGATTTAACGTGCAGATCTACATGGCAGTATTAGTGGTCTAGTTCATCTCAAAGGTATTTCATTGGTTTTATGTAGGGACGCTGAGAAGACCATTTCCGTTTTTTAGCACCCCTTTTGTCAAATTATAGCTGCACAAGTTTCGATGTATGAATGTAGCAGTTATACTGCTGGAACAGAAATTGGCCTTCCCCGAAATATTTCCATAGAGTTGGGAGAGCACCATTTTTTTCAAAATGTCCACATATATATCAGAGTTCATGTATCCAACCATAAGAATTAAGGGACCCATGCCAAGCAATGAAAAACACCGCTACACTATGATGTTTCCACAATCAAACGACAGTTTTCACAACGCTCTCACTTAGGAAGTGCTCGCCAGGCATCCGTCAAACCCAGATACTTGGATCAGATTGCCTATTTATAAGGCGAGATTCATTACTCCAGAGAACATTTTTTCACATGTCCAATTACAGTGAATTTTACACCTCTAAAATCAATTCTGGGGAGGTATGTTCGGCTTGTGTGAACGGTTACACGATCATGGAATCCCAGGTTTTTTAACTCTTGATGTACAGTCCTGCTGCTATCACTAACGCTTTTGTTAAACTTTGAAATTCCAAACAAAGCAAAATTTTTTTACAAATTTCTCAAAATAAAACTTATAATTTGTAGAATAAATATGCTGAATTTAAAATAAATATTGAAAAATCAAAATAAGTCCCGATTTCTCGATAGCATAGTTTAAAATGTTAGTGCACAATGTATTGGTCCATTGTCCATTAATATCTACTCTTTAGACATATTTTTCGTTTGATAGCAAAATTCGTGGGTGGGCTGACAATATCGCAATAAATAAGGTGTGTTTGCTTATCAGCGTCAATGGTGGCCTCACTGAAGATCGATGCTTAAAAAAGGCATCTCAAAAATGATTTTTGAGGAAATTGCTTTACCAAAATATCTAATATGGCTAAGATAGCCTATAAGACAGAGTGTTTAAACTCAATATGCATTTGAGGAAATTAAAAGTTCTCAATATAGAAAAATACAATTAGTCTTGCAATTTAGAACGACAAAATGGAGGAAAGAAGTGATTTTTGTGTCTATGCTTTTACAACCCTTATAAACAATGCCCGTTTTCCTTTTAAGTGTATAAGTGTTGTACCTCTATTAAAGGTAGTTTCCTGTAGTTTTATTTATTTTGAGAAAAAAAATGTTGTAGTTTCTTTTGATTAAATGATTTTCATTACAAAACCTGTTTGACAAACACTTCAATATTCACATAGCATTATTAATGTTAGCGAAGTTCACCGAGGTTCTAAGTTTTATTTTACACTGCTGGCCACCGTAAATGCAACACCAGGAAAGACAAGAGATAGCACAACAAAATTTATTTTGTAGATAACATGTTGACCAAGCATCAAATGATTAAAATTATAGACTTCTGTGAAGTGTGGTTCCTGCCAGAATCAGTAGCCAGAGTAGCCGCCACTGTTGGAGATCACCGCTGCCACACGCCTCGGCATTGAGTCAAAGAGACTTTGGATGTGTTCTTGGGGTACAGCAGACCACGCAGCTTCCACACGTTGCCAAAGTTGATCTGGTGTGGCAGCTGGGGGTGTAATCTGGATCAATCATTGAGCAACCACGGACCACATGTTTTCTATCGGTGAAAGATCCGGAGAGCGAGCCGGCCAGGGAAGCAATTCAATCTGGTGATTGACGAAGAACCTTTGGACAATGCGTGCCACGTGTGGTCGTGCATTGTCCTGTTGAAATATGGCTGTGACCAAGCCCTGAAGGTAAGGAAGGACAACTGGATCCAACAAGTCGGCGATGTAGCGCTGGCTGTTTAAAGTACGGACAATGCGTACTAGAGGAGCGCAGAGTGATATCCAATACCGCCCCATACCATAATACCCGGTGCACGACCAGTGTAGAGGAGCATAACGCAGCTGTTCAGAATCCTCTCTCCACGGTGTCTCCAGACTCGAATCCGACCATCGTGGTGTTGCAGACAGATGCGTGACTCGTCAGTAAAGACAACTTCATTCCATTCTGCCGCCCACATCATTCTTTCTTCGCACCATTGGCGGCAAAGACGTCTGTGGTTCTGCGTCAAGGGTGGACCAAGCAATGGACGTCTTGCGGTAAACGGCGTCGAATGGTACGCGTAGACACTGAATGATGCGTTACAGACTCAATGTGCTGTTCTGTGGTTCGTGATGTGACTGAGCGATCCGTCACTGCCATGCACACAATTTGCCTATCCTCACGTGAAGTGGTGGATACGATCGACCACGTCGGTCTGTCGTACCCTCCTGCATCTAACGGTCACATATCCGCATTACAGTTGCTTTGTTTCGTCCAACACGACTACCGATTTCCCTGAAAGATAATCCACAATCTCGGTAGGCCACTATTCTTCCTCTGTCGAACTCGGATACTTGATCAAAAGCTGATCGCTGTTTTCTACGAGACATAACTGATCGCTTTTTGAAAAAACCGCAAGAAAAACACAATTGCCGAACTTGAAATCGTCGAAATTCACAAGCCGTAAACAGTGCTTTGAGGTGGCGCCACAGGCGTGCGTGATGTGTGTCTGCTGTGAAATTCTAATCATTTGCATATCTCACCTCCGCTAATGCATGTTGTAAATTTCATGTTATTTGCATGCTTCCTTCAGGGTGTTGCATTTACGGTGGCCAGCATTGTATGTTGTAGGTACAGATTGGTACTTAAGTACCATATTAAAAAAGTTGTAGGTATTATACGTTTTTTTTAAAGCTCCAAATGTAATAAGATTTTATATAATCAAGTAGGCGAATCAAGAGCTTCTCAACATAGTACTGTAAAACAAAAATAAGAGAAAACATATATTAAAACAAAGAATCTATATGTAGTTGCCCACATATATGTATACTCCATTTATTCGTTGAAGTTAGGGTTTCTTTCCCGGAAACCTGGGAAATCGTAAGATTTCCATACGTTTTTCATTCCTGGGAATGGCACGAAGCTTAAATAATCTATTAGGTAGCTATTTCTGACTTGACTGTAGATTTCAACGTCGGATGTAAATCTTAGCTGACCGAAGAGAATAAGTACCCTCCCCCTCACCTGTAGGGTAAGTCAAAAATGTTTTCCAGCTACCCCTGGGAAACTATTTTTTTCTTATCAGTTTCTGTCTGCTATAGAGGGTCTTCAACTCAAATTATTTAGTATTTAAAAGAATCACTTTTCATGGCCTATCAACTTGACAATCTGGTCAAAGTTCCGAGATATTTGTTTATGTGAATTACGTATAAGTACTAATATTTAAAACTATTATTTATTTCATTTTCTTTTCGGATACTTATCTTTAATATGGTTTATTTAATTAAATTAGTATTTGAAAAAAGAAATGAACCCCCAAACTATTTAGTGGAGAATATTTATTAGGTATCTCGCTACTTTTGTTATTTATTATTTTTCTTAATCAAACTTAAGTGTGAAATTCTTACATTAATATTCATTTATATTATTGTAAAAATAATATAACAATTTCATAAACAAGAAACCTGTTATACAAACAAAATATCTTAAATACGATAATTAATATTTTTAACGAAGGTTAGCGATGCTTCAGCAGCACGAAAAAAGTTTAAAAAAAATATAAGTACACTGGTGTCCAAAAGTTAAGCATAATTGATAATTATGTGAATAAAGAAGGAACTGTAAATCAGAATGGCGGGAAACATGATATGCGAATGTAAAGTCCTTAATAAATAAAATAAGGAAGCAAATCAAAAGAATTATAATAATTAATTTTATTATCCAAAGTAGCAGTTTGAAAGAAAACTGATCATAGCAAGGATTCACACTTTAAAGAAAAAATGAAAGAAAACATTAAATAAAATACTGATGCTGCAGTTTAATAAGGCTTGTGGCCACCTCTCTGATAGCTAGGCACGCTGCACAGCAATTTACCATACTTGCTATGAGATGATGAATGAGTTGTGGGCTCAAACGGTTCCAAGCTTCTTCGAGAGCTCTATTCAGTTCTGTAATGGAGCTTGGTGGGTGCGAAAGGGCTGCCATTTGTCTCCCGAGCTTATCGCATACATGCTCGATAGGATTTAAATCAGGGGAGTTCGCAGGCCACGACATGCGCCGGATGTTTTCCGTTTCAAGGAAGTCATCAATCAGCACCGCTCGGTGACATGACGCATTATCATCCATGAATATGAAAAGTCAGGACCGACAGCACCTCGAAACAAGCGAACATAAGACTCAAGAACTTCGTCTCTGTATCTTTGAACAATCACAGACCCCGTGTCAAAAAAATGGAGGTCTGTGTGGCCGTCCATCATGATGCCTGCCCATACCATTACTCCCCTTGAGGGAAAATGATGTCTTTCCGTTATGTTTCTTGGTTCAAAACGTGTTCCACGTTCTCTCCATATCGTTACCCGCCGAGAATCACTACTCAGACTAAACCGGGACTCGTCACTGAACATCACATGGCCCACACTCCAATGTTGATATTTCAACCTCCAGTTCAAACGAGCGTGTTTATACGCAGACGCGAGGGGAATGCAAACTGCTGGTCTTCTGGCATACAGGCCAGAATGACTGAGCCTCCTGTAAACAGCTTGTCTCGAAATTCGTATTCCTGTGGCGACCGTGAGCGCTGAACCCAGTGCTCTGGCAGTACTGCCCTTTTGACGTCCCGCATTTATTACCAGATATCGGTCTTGGCGAGGAGTTGTGACTCTTATTCAACCTGATACTGGTTGTCGGGTAACATCTGCAGTTCTTGTAAACATCTGCCACAGTCTTGAGATCACAGACTGGTCCACATTCAGAATTCGAGACACTTTGGTTTGTGATCGTGAGGATTCCAGCAGTCCAACGATTCTTCCTTTCGTTAACATGTCCAATTTGCGTCTTTGTGCCATCATTCACCTTGTTTGATGGTTAACATCGTTCCTTCTCACAGCAGTTGCACGAAACTTGTCTGCAGTGTATATGCTGCGTGAATCGATTTCTTCACGTTCCGACATGCGACGGTGTTTCGCGCAGGACGTAGTCGACTGAAAAGTTTTGCATAAACCCAATGTTTCTTCTTCACCCAATTAATATCCGCAGAAATTTGGAAATTATTTTACGAATATTTACCCCATGTTTTTCGCATTTTACGATTTATGCTTAACTTTTGGACACCAGTGTCTATATATTAATATTTATCTCTTAGTAGAGCAACATAAGGGAAATAATTTATTCAACTGCGACTGATTAATTTTGAAATGCAGTAAAGGAACATTAATTTTAATTAATTATTTTTCAAATGTGGATTTGTTTTCGATATTTTAAATTTCAAAATCTTTAATTGTAACATTTTTTCCATGTTATTAACATTTTTTGCTGTTGGTACTATAACTGATAAATTTCATGAAAAAAAAACTTTTAATTTGGGGAAAGATTTTTCTTCTGTGTATATGATAAAGCTGCAGATAAAAAAATCGAGGCGGTAACAGCGTCTGCAAAATAAAGATAATTTATAATAAATAAATATATCACACTAAGTAAATTCTTAGAATAATTATTTATACCCACGAAATATCTCTTTGTGCAGATTTCATTTCTAGCTACATTTGAAAATTATTTATCAAAACATCTGGAGATTTCATTGGAGTACAAAGGCAGATTTTAAAATTTCTGTCTGCCTCGCCAAATTATACTCATTTTGCAGGGTGCATGGAGGAAAATATATTTGATCCACTACTTACTTTTTTAAGCCTTTTTCAGTTTTATTAATTGTTGCACTATTAATAAAACTGAAAACAGATTTAAATAATCTTTAGAATAATTTTAAAAATATTCTTCCGCATTTAGAAATTGGCTCTAGGTATGTAGGAAATAAATCTGTTTATAAAGTCAGAGTGTTTTTTTTAAATCAATTCAACATATTTCAGATAGACACTTTGGTATTTAGGTTTAAAAATTTGTTTTCTATTTTTAAAAATAACACAATAAATATTAATTTCTAATAAAATATTATTTAGCATTATATGTTTCCGGTTTTATTATTTTTACCTTTCCTTATATATTAAAAATAAGGGGAGATTTATCAAACCATGAAAGATAACTTTAAGGAATATAGAGTGAAGAAAACATTATTTTTGTGAATTTCATACACACACACAATTGGATATTTTTATTAAAGATTTTCATTATAAATATCACAAACGCACTCTTAATATTATCAGTTACAATCTGTTCCAATACAAACACTAAATCAATGGATGTCACGACCGATGAAGAAGATGAAATAGCAAGATCATCATCATCATCAATCAGTCCTATTCCCAGTGAAGCTGAACGCGAAGTTGAGAGCAAAAACTGTACATTTTACAAAAAAATATTGCTTTATTAGTAGAACATGGTCCCAAACAATTAGCAGATTTTAAATTTACGGTCAATGAGAAAGGTGAAAAGTTCAGCTGTTCATATGTTAACAAAACTTAAGTGAATGGGAGGAAAATAAATTGCACGTTTTGTTCCATAAAACTAAATCGTAGTTTTTGTTTTGCATTTACATTGCTGGCTTTTCTGAATGGCGTCATTGTTCGGATTACCGTAATAAGCATGAAAATACTCTAAAACACGTAACTCTTTATTGTGGAGCAAATTAAAGACGAGGTTTGAAAGAAATTGTATTATTGATGTGGAACAAAATCTTAACAAACGAGAGAAAAAGTTATGGTGCGCCATCATTGAAAAAAGGATTGCAATAATGCAATTTTTAGCCAGCCAAAATTTGGCATTCAGAGAAACTAGTGCGAATTTGTGTCATAGAAGTAATGGTTATTTTTTAAAGGCAGTCGAGATGTTGGCCGAATTTGATCCAGTTTTTTCGAATATCTTAATAATGTCAGTAAATGTAAAGATAACAAAACACGTAGTCCACACTACTTAAAGTACATTTTCAAAATAAATAATATTTTAGCCGAATGTATTCTTAATGAGATAACCCGCATTGTCAAAAAAGCTAAATATTACGCTATAATATTAGTTTGTCAGGTATTAGTTATACAGAACAAATAACGTATTTAATTAGACGTGTGTGTGAATACTACTGATTGTAAGGAATGTATTTTAGAATTTTTTCCCTAGGATTTTTTCCAGTAACTAATACCACTGGATAAGATATGTGCAATTTTCTATTAGAGTAGCTCTGCTACATATTCTACAACTTGAAGTTAAAGATATACAAGGTCAGGCCTACGATTACGGATCGAACATGAGGGGAAAAATCGAGAACTTCAAAAAAGAATTATCGATATAAATTCTGGAGCATTATACTTGCCATAAGTCACTCACACATCAAATCTCATCGTTAATGACGCTGCCAGCTCCAATTGTGAACTTTCTGGTTTATTTAATAGGGTACAAGAGGTATATAATTACTTGTACTTTTCCGAGTCCCTATGTCGATGAGATTTGCTAAAATAAAGCGTGAAAAGTCTAATTTTAAAATCGTTGAGTTAAATAAGTTAGGAAAGTCGTATCAATGTTATTAGACCTCTAAAACAAAACCTCAAAAAGATTATTACCTCATTAAATGACTTAATTGAAGATACCACCAGAGACACGAAAAAAATTGGGTGCTAAATCAATAATTAAGTCTTAAAACATTTAATTTTTTGTGTTCAATTTTAATTTGGGATGATTTATTATCAAGAATTAATATATTGAGTGAAATGCTTCAAAATCCTAAATTAAGCATCACGGAATACATTCAAGGCTCAGATAATCTTTAAAAATATTTAGTTTCCCAAAGATCTGACGGTAATTTTAAAATATTCATCTATTCAGCAACAATACTTTCTAGAGATTTAAGTGTTGATCTCAAATTTCCCATCCCAAAGCCCAGGCAAGATTCTTTCATTTGATTACGAGAGCAGTCATGAACCAGTTTCAAATCCCTTCCAGTTTGAAAACTGTATTCTACACTGTTGACCACACAAAATGCTACACCCTGAAGGAAGCAGGGTCACATCATGCATTGGGGGCGATGAAATAAGCAAATCCTTTTCATTATAGCGCAGACGCACATCACGAGCTACTGTAGCATTCCTCGCAAGAGCTATATAAAGGAAGAACAGATTGGCGATAAAAAGCACGTCAATTTTTTTCGTGTGGTGGTTTTTATTTGCACAAGCTGTTTACCTATGTCATGTGGAGGACATCGAACGTCTTCTGACCAATATTCTAAATTCAATGGAGGAAGAATAGT
This sequence comes from Trichonephila clavata, assembly GCA_019973975.1. Taxonomy (NCBI): domain Eukaryota; kingdom Metazoa; phylum Arthropoda; class Arachnida; order Araneae; family Nephilidae; genus Trichonephila; species Trichonephila clavata. The sequence goes on along the minus strand of BMAO01005147.1, from coordinate 15,162 downwards.
AGCCTATAGGGATTGTACTTTAGAGAATTCGGTCACCGAGGCGAATCTGGATGCAGGAGGAAACAATGGGTCGACAGGGCAGATCGTTCCCACCTCATTACCCCACTGCCCATAATGAAAATGGATTATGCGCTTGGCAGTGATGGCCACATCGGAAATCCTAGCCCCTCAGATTCAGTCTGTTTGGCATCATTCGGTGTCCGCTTGTACCATTCAAAGCAGTTGGTTGCAGAGTAGAATGTCCGGAAAGCCTCTATTGCTTCGTTTACCCTTGACTGGAAACCATAGGCGTTTCCGCTGCCAATAGTGCGATGAACGGTAGGCAGAGACAACGGAATGGAATGTGTTTACTGACGATTCTCGCTTCTGCCTGTAACATCGCGATGGTTGGAGATTCGAGTTTGGATACACCGTGGTGAGAGGCTGCCGAACTGTTGCTTTATGTACAGCCACATTGATCCTGCACCCGGTATCATGGCTTGGGGTGGTATTGGATTTCTCACTGCCGCAGCCCTCTGGTACGCATTGCTGGTACACTCAACAGCCAGAGCTACATCTCTGAGGCGTTGGAACCTGTGATCCTCTCATACACTCAGCGCTTTCCATCAACCATATTCCAACAAGATAATACGTGACCACACTTGGTACGTAATATTCAAGAGTTCATTTTTTACGGATCAGATTGAATTGCTTCCTTGGCTTGATTGTTCTCCCGATTTATCACCAATCGAAAACGTGTGGTCCATGCTTGCACAACGACTAGCCCGAGAAACACTATCCGCTGTTACACCAGATCAAATTTGGCAATACTTGATAACAGTGTGTACTGCTGTACCGCAAGGATACATCTACAGCATCTTTGATTCTATCCCAGTGATGATGAACCGTTTTCAAAAGTGGGCCAAATTTTGTTCATATTTTTTTTAGTACTAACTCGTGGGTCACTAATGCTCATTTGCCACAGAATTAAGTTTAAAAATTCTTACTTGAGTATTTTTAAAACAAAACATCTTTAAATTTCAATTTGCTTAACGAGTAAAAATGGGCGTGGTTTAATGATTTAAAAATTTTTAGTGGAGTTAAAAATTTTTAAGTGATTAGTGCAAATGGCAAAATGTGTTTGAATGAACAAGGAGTAGAAAAAATTGCATGCAATACATATTATGAAATATTATTTAATAATATATATATATATATATATATATATATATACAAGGGGTGATCAAATGAAAAGGTACGAAACGACATAAAAATGAAACAGTTAAATATTTGCATATTCCGCCAAGGGAGAATGTAGCGAGACATCTCGGGATGCCATTGGAGACTCTGACTGGGATCGGATCATGCGCGGGTGCCCGCATGCGCAGGAGAGAGCAAAGGCTCTTATAAAAAGCGGCGTCCAAATGATGCGAGCACAGAATTACTCGAGCACAGAAAAAGCATTAACTCCGATGTGTACTGTGAGACACTCCGACGCCTACGCAGGTCCATCAAGGACAAAAGACCGGGGCTGCTCACGGAGGGTGTGGTTCTGCTCCATGATAACGCGCGTCCACACGTCTCCAGAGTCACACAAATGGAACTGGACAAGTTCCAATGGGAGACGTTGGACCATCCGTCCTACAGTCCGGACATGTCACCCTGCGATTTCCATGTGTTTGGTCCACTGAAGAAACACCTGAAAGGAAAGCGCTTCAACTCGGACGACGTACTCAAAGACACTGTGAAGGACTGGGTCTCGTCACAGCCACAGGAATTCTGGGAACAAGGAATCCTGCGGCTTGTTCATCAGTGGGATCGTTGTGCTCAGGCCTATGGTGTATATTTTGAATAAAGTCTATATTTGTACCCACCGTGTCGTTTCGTACCTTTTCATTTGATCACCCCTTGTATATATATATATATATATATATATATATATATATATATACATATACAAAATAGATATAAACCTAAGATAACTAGAGTCGTGATAGTAAAAGGTCTTAGCCACAGTAGTACTAGAGCAAACTCCTGGCCTTAGGAACCATAATTGCAGGTTTAAACAAAGTTTTGAGGGTAGACAACCTTCATCTGTATTTGCCAATAGTCTGGGCCATAAGAAAAGTAAGAAATGTCGAGAGAAGTTTAACTATTATTATAAATAAAACCATAATCTATTAATATAAAACGATAATATTCCAGCCTATAATAATTATTAGAATGTTAGATGAAAAAACTTACCACGTGAGTACAGCAATAACCATTTTTCCCGGGCTACAGAAAGGAGAATATCAGTAACGCTTAAAATTAGTAAGTTATGATAAAATAACATTAAGTTTATATACATAAATTGAAAAATCTAAATATTGTTTTAAAATTTATAGAAAATAAGAGTACAACCCAGACATATACAATTAATTTTAAATAAAATATATTATTATTAATTTACTTAGTATGAGGCGCCATCTATCGATTAATTCTACAATTAATTAAAAATGCTATTAATATTATATATTATTACATAGGAATATAACAGTATGTAAAACTAGCAGTGTATCCTTGTTCCATACAATGTTTAATAAAGTTATTAAAATTTAAATATATATTAAATTTATCACTAACTAATACGTTATTACTATAAATATAATTAATGATAATATTTCTATATAAAAATATAGATAGATTTGAATTCCAGTATGGCACTTTGAGAATGTTAAAATTGAAATAATCTCTTTCATCATAAATATTGCTATCTAATTTATAATCCTTAATATACAATAATCCATCCAAGTAATTAGTTTTAACTGGATAACTATTAATTTTAATTAGGTTTAAATAATTGGGATAAAAGTAATATTAGAGAGAGAGAGTTAACACTATTAATTTTACCAAGAGTAATTAGAACATATATGTATCTAAAAATGTAATACTCATTAAAAATAATATATTTATATTCGTAAAAGCGTAAATATAAATTAACCAAACTATTTCTAGCCGGGCCACTTTGAGGCAAACCGTTGGTTTGCTTATACAAATAACCATTAAAATTAATGTAGTGTTCTTTTAAGACAAAATCTATGAGAGTTCTAAATTTTTGTAAATTAATATTCAGGTTACAATTACTATGATTTTCTAAAATTACCTTAATAATATCATTGATATCAATGGAATTGAAAATATCTTCAAAATCATAACTCCGAATTTAATAAATATTTTTATTTTTAAAAAATATAATATCTTTAATGTTTTTAGTTATAGCTTTATTACATTGCTTATTGATGAAGTTTTGTTTAATATTATGCAGCCTTTTACCTGCAGTAGTGATACATGTTTTAAAACCATTTGTTACCGTTCTAAATTTAATAGGATTATATATATATATATATATATATATATATATTTGCTCTAGTATTTCTGTGGCTAAATCTATTCTATCATGACTATAGTTATCTTAGGTATATAACTATTTTTTGTATATTTTTGTAATATATATGTATATATATAAACAAAATTGATTATATGAAGTATTTAATGAGAAATCCGTTTCTGTTTATTTTCAAATAGTTTTTTAACATTAGGTTCGTGTTTCGTTTCATTAGTTTAACGCATTTTGCAATTAATTCCGTGTCAGGTTTATTTCTATTAGAAAATTTTAGGAAGAAATCAATTTTCACACGGTATATCTGGGCTCAAACATCGTTTAAAGAGCCTTAAATAGTTTTTTCATTGAAATAAAATTATTTGGTAAGGAATTCTATACGTGTAATGTAATATTTTAAATTTTTACTGTGGGATCAGTATCATCTGCACTACTTACATATAGTTTTCCTTGTACTTCAGAAATCGTCTTCAAATTTCGTTTTCCACAATACACTGCTTCAAAATTAAACTAATTCCATTTCGATACAGAGCCACATAAATTCAGCTAACATCATTATTTCAATTCTGTTTTGTATGGATATAAAATAAAGTGAAATGTATTTTCTAAACTTTTAAATTCATTGAATCTCACCTGAAAAGCCAGTTTTATTACCTGCATAATCATTAAATATTTTTAATTGCATTTTATAGAATGCCAATGGAATTCTCAAAAGTAATTGTGTTTGAAAAACCTTTTTGTAATTATGGAAAGTATTTCCTGATTTTTATTTCCAAATCTTTAATAAAGATGTCAATTTTATCCTAAATATTTTAATATTTTCAAACATCGTGAATACAATTTCCCCTTTGAAGTTTTTTATTCAGTTCATTAAAATGCTGAGTGGTGTCGCATAAGAACATTAAATCATTTGACCAATGTATATTGGATAATTCATCGAAACTATTGTCTTTTTCAACCAAAAAGAGCTTGATTTCATCTAACAATGTTATAAAGCGATTAAAGACTTGGCCGAAACTAAGCTATCACACGTTGTTGAGGGCGTTGGTGTAATTGCATATAAAGCGCATACTGTGGTTCTTCTGAATTAGTTGTTGGAACTGCCAGCAAAGTTAAACTGCCTGATTTAGACGTCTACGATCGCAGACAATTCGTAGATGAGCGACGCATGGGCCATTCAATTTCCAAAATCGTCAGACAGCTAGGATTTTAAAGGCCGACAGTTTCAAGAATACATGGATGGTGAACATAAAACTAGCGATCGGGCAAACTGCAAAGGACAATTAGCCTCAACAGTGCGTGGAGAGAAACGGCTCAGGCCTATTGTACGTAGCCAGCGAAGCTGAGAATTAGCTCAAATTTATACCTAGTTGAGTGACGATGCCAGTTGTACATTCAATAAACGAACTTTTTAACACTCGCTTCACCGTATGAGTTTCTGAATGCGACGACCTACGAGAGTACCATTGCTTAATTCTCATTATTGAGCTTCACATCTTAGCAAGAGAGTACAGAGAATGAAGTGTAGAGGACTGGAAACGAGTAACATGGAATCTCGATTCCTACTATTTAACGCCGACGAGAGGCTAAGAATATGGCGTCAGGCTCATGAAACCATGGGTCCTGCATACCAGATTGAAACTGTACAAGGAAATTGTGGCTCAATAATGGTCTAGAGGCATTTTTGCGTGGCACTGTTTGAGATCTTTAGTGCGTGTACCAACCTCCCTCAATGCAATTCGGTACTGAGAGTCACTGAGTGATCACCTCCATTCCTTTATGCCGTACCGTAATGAAGCTTTCCAGCAATACAACTGTATCTCTCACAAGTCTCGGTTGGCTACTGGCTGGTTGGATGAGCATTCCTCTGACTTTTCTGTCATAAATTGGCCATCTAGAAAATCAGATTTAAATCCTATTGAGCATCTTTGCAATGTTTTGGAACAAGGCGTGAAAAGCCATCACGCATCACCAACGAACCTTACTGAATTATGGACACAGCTTTAGCCAATATTTGGGAAGTCATTAACGGGAAACGTTTCTAGAAACTTATTGAATCTATGCCTCATCATATGACAGCCATTAACAAGGCCAGAGGAGGACCAACTCGTTACTAGGTAAGTATCTCTAATTCAGTGGCACTTCAATGTATATATTTGTTGTCATTTGCGTGAATTTGGAACTGTAAGTATCAAATTGAAGGTTATATACATCATTTAATTTGCTTTTGTGTCAATGCAGTGGTTGAAAAAATACAAATATAATATAAATAATCCACAGAAAGAAAATCTAAATAAACACGCGTAAGCTAACAAGTGGTTTCCTAGCAATCGTGGGTCAGTTAAAAAGCTTGCATGGGTCAGTGTCTGACCCAAGGGTTATAGGTTCGCCATCACTGTTCTATGCCGAGGCACTGTTCTATGCCGTAATGGTTATAGTCAGCAATGGCGGCTACACTAACTGCTGGTTTTGTCATCATCCACACGTCACAAGAGACTGTAATTTTAACCGTTTGATCTTTGTACAGCATGTCTCACTGTGATATCTCTGGTCCTTCTTGGTGTTGCATTTTGTGTGGCCAGCAGTGTATTTTGTAATTCTTGATCACGTGATTCCTTCGGTAAATGAAAGATTTACCTCATTATCTGAGTGCTTTTCAATATTCCGCTCTCTGTATGAGTTTCACAATATTTCCAAGTGAGTGTATTTATTAACGTCACACTATGAAGCTACACAAGAGCTATTGGCGATGCAGCTTGTAATTTTGAAACATGGTCAAATGATGAAGATGACACTTGTGTTGAAACCCCCGTTTTCCGGACTTCCACACCACAACAACGGGAGAAAATTTTAGCCTCGACAGATTTAACGAGCATCGGCCCCTCTACACGTGGAGCTTCAGCGGTACTAGGCTCGAACTCATGATACTCTAGTCTATGGCGTTGACCGCTAGTTTACCGCTGCCACATATCAGGTTACAGGTAAAGGAGGAAGAAAATATTGTGAAAAATATAGAGGGTATACAGCTCTTTAATGAAATAACTTCCTACAAAAATTATTTTTCCATGTAAAAACAACCATTTGCGATATTATAAATTATAATAAAAAATTATTTCATCTCCCCTCCTCCAAATTTTGCTCTATATATAGCAATAAGAATTTTTTTAAATTTCACATGGTTCTGTGGCTTCTAATGAAAGAAGTTTCAGTAAATTAAAAATTATTAAATTACTTGAGAAATAATATGACACAAGGCGTTCAGATTTGGCCATCATCTTTTTGGAATCCGAAATCTCTGAAAAAAATTGGTTTCACTGAAGTTATTAACAAATTTGCCTCTCAGAAAGCCAAAAAAGTTATTTTATTATGTAATCTTTGTAGAAAAACTGATTTATATACTTTTCATTTCACGAGATTTAGGCTTTAGTACTTCTTTTTTATTAGATAATATTTTCCGAGTAAATACTATTGTTTCGCATTTCTAGATATGAAATAACTATTTTTCTTTCAGAGGTAATACTTTTGCTTTCTTATGATTTTGTTAAGGTATTTTGTCATTGTAATAACCTATTAGCTGGCCCTAGTTTTTGCACTTCAAATTTAATTTCAATTTTTGTTAATTTTTACTTTTTATTCTTTTACAGGTAGCATTCCTTTTACAGGCCTTTATAACATTAAATATTCAACAAAATATGAAAATTCTCTAGAGGGGCGGCAAAATAGATCTTTGCATGCAGGCAGCCGACACCCTAGGATCGGCCCTACTTTTGTAAACATTCAAATGTGGAATTACCACTACGAGCCAACACCTCTTTGTCAATCCTGTTCTTACTGGCTTCTTAGAAACATTTTAAACACATTTGAAACTTTTTAAGGCTGAAATTTGATTTTATAAAAAGCAACGAAGGGGTTTCGTTTTGGTTACATCTATTAAATTCAATATATTCTAAATACCTCCTAGACCAGCGATGGCGAACATATGACCCGTGGGTCAGACTCTGACCCACGCAAACTTTTTAATTGACCCATGATTGCTAGGTAACTACTTGTTTGCTGACGCTGGTATTTTAGATTTTTTAATTTGCGTGGATTATTTATATTCTATTCGTATTTTTAAACATAAAAGCAATTTAAATGCTGTCTATAATCTTCAGTTTGATCATTATATACTCATGTCCATAAATTAAGGCTAATGAAGGTCAGGCAAAGAAAGAGACAAAAGCAAAACAAATTTGACTTATTTGTAAAATCTATTTATTAAACAAAAGGTAAAGAGCAAAAAAGATGCTATATGTTTGACATAATTAATAAAAATTGCAATTTTTACTCCCTGGAGCAAATTTCAAAAAAGAATCTATTTACAAAAAACAGTATAACATGGTTAGTATGATGGTTAATACGGAGTATGTCTCCCAGACGATGCAATACAGGCCTTACAACGCCTACGCATGCTGAGTAACAAATTATCAATCTGATCTTGGGGAATATTACACCACTCATCAACCAATGCCCTCCGAAGTTCCGGTAGACAGATGGGAGGGGGTTGACGGGCTGCAATTCGTCGACTAAGCATATCCCCCACATGCTCTATCGGATTCAAGTCCGGTGAGTATGCTGGCCAATCCATACGGGTGATATCCTCCGATTGAAGGCATTCGTCTACAATGTTTGCACGGTGAGGACGGGCGTTGTCATCTATAAACAGAAATTCAGCACCCATGGTGCCCCGAAACAAACGTACATGTTGTTCTAGAATGACATCCCGATAGATGTGGCCTGTCATCGTTATACTCTGAACATGCAGGTCGGTTCTGGAACCAAGAATAATTCCTTCCCAAACAAGCAATCCTGCACCACCGTAACGGTGTCGTTCAATGGTGTTCTCTTGGTCATAACGGGTACCTGGCGCTCTCCATATGAAAATCCGGCGAGAATCAGACTGAAAACTAAACCTGGACTCGTTAGAAAACATCACACAAGACCACTGTTGTGGTGTCCACAATGTATGCTCTCTACTCCAGGTTAATCGCAGGCGACAGTGAGTTGCGGTAAGGGGAACACATCTGACAGGCCTACGAGCGTATAGACCAATGTGCCCTAAGCGTCTGTACACGGTCTGCCTTGAAACTGTCGTACCGGTAGCTGAAGAGGGCTGACGAGATAGGTCTGATGCTGTACTCCGTCTGTTTCTTTTGGCAGTAACTGCCAAATACCGTTCCTCATTCGGCGTGTACCTCAGGGGTGACCAGCGCTGTAACATCTACTCACATTACCATCATCTTGGAATCGTTGCCAAAGCTTAGAGATGACACTCTGGGCGATTCCAATTTCCTCGAATACTTCCAGCTGGGTACGTCCCCATTCCAGTCGTCCGATAATTCTACCACGTAAAAAATCATCCAAATGCTTCCTTTGTGCCATAACTATGCGGTTATTGCACTGAAAGGCTTTTAAAGCGCTTGTGAACAATTTTACTTCTTTGCCACCATTCCTTATATACCCCTCTCTTACACTCTCGTCATTGTGACGTACTATCCGCGCCATCTGGTGGTTTCCTGTAATTTGCATATTCTTCTTGAAGATGTGTGTGATAATTCTACAGGTGAAATATTTATTTTAGAGTTCAATTTTTGTGTGATTCTGAATTATCCTTAATTTATGGACAGGAGCCAAAAACAAATATATGAAAATGGGAGAGTTTTTCTATCCTTGCGAATTAGATTTTTAATTATCTGAGTTATCAAAATGGAATTTAGTATTTGTGCTTTAGCAGAATCCGTTTTGAAGTTTTAATTTCATTCACAATAATATCATAAAAAGCACGCACAAATTTTAAATCTTGACCCAATCTATTTGCTCTTCAATAAACAATACACAAACAAGAATTTTTGAATGAATTGCACAATTCTTTCTTGAAATTATTTGTTAATGCATATATAATGTCAGTCTCATTTACGGGCGGTAAAAAAATAATTAATACATTTTTATCAGGCTCTTTACTAGAAGATAATCTGAAATGTGGGCGTGGTAGTTGCTGTCCAGCATCAAATATGCTCCATAACTTGATAAAAAATATAGGTAAAGCTTTGAAATTTTGCAGGCATGTTTATAAGGCTTTGAGGTATCAATAAGCCAATAAAAATTTTTTAGACAGTTTAATGATTTTTAAGGTACCATATCGCCTTAAATAAGTTAATAACCGGAGGTCGTATAGTTAATCCATTGGAAGACATACAAAGATAATATCCAAGTAGTGGAGTCAAGAGTGCTGCAGTATTAAGAAGTGTTCTTATTTCTATGATATTTCAATTAATTCAACGTGATACTCCTCGACTTTAGTGTTTTCAGTGCATTCTTCCCTTAAGTTGTCGTATTATTAAGGGAAATAAAAGTGTGTTAAAATTACAACGGCTCATATTTACTCCCTCCCCAACAACCGCTTCGACGTTACAGTGTGAAAATTGTTTTCTTCCATAAACTTTGTAAAATCTTCTAATAGAAATAGACCTGTGACACGGAATTAATTGCAAAATGCGTTAAACTAATGAAACGAAATATGAACCTAATACTAAAAAACTATCTCAAAATAAACAGCAACAGATTTCTCTTTAAATACTTTATAATAAATTTTGTTATACATACATATATATAAATTAATAAATAATATTTCATTATATATATTGTATGTAATTCTCGTTATGCCTTGTTCATTCAGACACTTATTGCTACTTGGAAATTTTAATTCCACTAAAAAATTTTAAATCGTCAAACCACACCCATTTTTACCCCTTAAGACAATTGAATTTTATAGATGTTTAGTTTTTAAAAATACTCAGTTAAAAATTTTTTAACTTAACTCTGGTGCAAATGGGCATTAGTGACCCACGAGCTAGTACTAAAAAAATAATTTGACCCCCGTCTCCAAAAGGTTTGCCATCCCTGTCCTAGACAAAACAAAGTTCTTGCTTTTCCAGCCTCAAAAGGTATTTTACGTAAATAATATTGCCAAATGATATATTTCTTACAGAGATGGACTACGACAAACAAGTATTACTATTTAAACATTCTCAAATCATCCAAATTGTTTGGCCTTCATAGGAAAATTAAGTGAACCAGACATATGAAACTTGGACCGTAGGCACTTGGTCATGACGGCTTACACCTCGAAGAGATTTTTTTTTCGAAATTTGTTTCATAGTTTTTTTAAAAAATTCATTTGTAAACTATTTTTTCCAACTAACTGGCTATATGACGTCATATAAGGTTACGTATAGCTTTGTAAAAATTAATGCTTCGTGCAATTTAGACGGAATTCTTTTTACTATATTTATTTATGGTTGATTTATTTAATTTTTTTATTCTTTGTGCCGAAATTACACTGCTGGTCATACAAAATGCAACACCAAGAAGGACCAGACAGAAATTTTTGTCAGAGAACATGTTGCAAAGAATTAAAATTACAGCTTCTATTGAAGTGTGGATGATGACAAAATCCAGTAATTAGTGTAGCCGCCATTGTTGGCTATAACCACTGCCACGTGCCTCGGCATAGAATCAAGAGGCTCTAGATGTATCCTTGTGGTACAGCAGTACATGCAGCTTCCAAATGTTGCCAAAGTTTATCTGCTGTAGAAGCGGGTGGTGTATCCTGGGTCAGTCATGTGGGTGCATAGACCACGCGTTTTTGATTGGTGATAGATCAGGAGAACAAGCAGACCAAGGAAGCAATTCATTGGATGGGTAAAAAGAATTCTTAAACATTGCGTGTCACGTGTGGTCACGTATTATCTTGCGTGAATATGGCTGATGAAAAGCGTTGAATGTATGGGAGGACTTCGGGCTCAAACACCACAGAGATGTAGCGCTGGGTGTTCAGTGTACCACTAATGGTACTAAAGGGGTGTGGCAATGAATTCCAATACACCCCAAACCATGATATCGGGTACAGGACCAGTGTGGCGATTCCTATCGCAACAGTTCAGCAGCCTCTCACCACGGTGTCTCCAAACTTGAATCCGACTATCGTGATGTTGCAGGTAGAATCGGGATTCGCCAGAAATACAATGTCGTACTATTCCGTTGTCTATGTCCAACGTTCATCGAATCATAGGCGGCGCAAACGCCTGTGGTTTCTAGTCAAGGATAAATGGAGCAATGGATGCTTTGCCGACACCGAATGATGCGTAACAGACTGAATCTGTTGTGCTATGGTTCGTTATGTGGCTGTGTGATCCATCACTGTCATGCGCACAATCCTCCTGTCATCCCTTGGAGTACTGCAACGAGGTGGGTGCGATCGTCCCCGTTGGTCTTTCGTTTCCTCTTGCATCCAAAGATGACAGATCCTCATCACAGATGTTCAGTTTCTCTGAAGGAAAACCCACAATCCCTGTAGGCTACTATTCTTCCTCAGTCGAATTCAGAAACAGTCAAAATACGCTCGATGCCTTCCACGAGGCATAGGTAAACAGCTTTCACAAAAATAATAAAAAACGCACGAATAAACAATTTTCGTACGTCAAATCGCCAATTTGTTCGCCTCTTAAGGTATGTGACTACCCTAAAATCGTGTGTTTGGTGAAATTTTTCGAAATTTTTTTAATGTTTTTATATTATAGCCCATATATTTAAGATTCCAAAAATACTTTATTTTAGTTCCTACGATATTTAGAAGCAAAGTTATAGCTTAATTAGTAAACCGGAAATGGAATTTTCAAAACCGGAAATGGGTATTTAAAGAGACATAAAGTGTAAACAAATAGTTTGAACTCCTTTTTCGTGACTTTTAAGCAAGATAAACATTCATTACGTATTGTAAATACAGATCAAGGTATCCTTTACTTATTTAATAATATTTTTTTTTCCATCTGGCAACTGTTTTTTTTTAATTCAAGCTTGTTTTATTGAATGGCAATACTATTATCGTCTATACTTTGTTTACATTGTCATTCGAAAGCGTTCTTCTTTATACTAATTATTTTTGATATTTTTACAATCTATTCATTTATTTTATTTAATTTTAACGTTTATTTCATTGTGAATAATTTCAAAATGCCGAAAACTAGATCAAAAGTGACTAGAAAGAGAAGGTTTTATGGAAACAGATTTACCAAGTCAGCACCAAACAGTAACAAGGCGTCGTCTGCAAGTGAAGCAAATTGAGCACTAATGACAGTTTTGATGTGCCTGAACTATATTTCATGGTTCTACAGGTAATCGAATTATTGATTTCCAAGCTTTATTGGGAATTATTTCAATCCTGTGTTGTCCGAATGCTATGCAACTGGATTGAAACTAACAGAAGATTCCAGGGAAGGACTTTGCTCTAACTTGTGTGGTGTCTTGCAGTTGTGGATTCATGACTGGCTTTACTTCTACCCGTAAAGAAATAAAAAATTCATTCTCAATACTTTATTGGTATTTGGATTGAGATTGATTGGCAGGGGATTCACAGCTGGTAAGAAGTTGCTATGTACTTTAATTTGCCCTGCATTCTAAAAACACCTTCAGAGCTCATGAACTCAAACTGCTGGAAGCCAGTACAGTTTTGTTCTGAAGAAAATATGAAAGCTGCAATCAACAGAAGTGCGAAATTTTAAAAAAGTACAACTTGTGGTGTTTCAGTAGATGGCACATGCAGCGGGAGGCCATATGTCGCTTAATGGCTGCGTCTCAGCTATTTCCATTGATACTGGGAAAATTTTAGATTTGGAAGTAATGACTCAGTATTGCAAAATGTGTGAAATGAAAGTGAATCTGAGCATGGATGCTCAAACTATAAGGATCCTCAGGAAATATGGAAGCTGTTGGAGCTTTCAGAATTTTGAAAGATCATTGATAAAACGAGACTTGCAGTACACCGAGTACTATGGTGATGGGGATTCCAAGGGCTTTTTACAAGTAAAGAATATATATGGGGAAAACAGTGTCTCAAAACTCGAATGTATAGGTCATATACAAAAAAGAGTAGGCCCACGTCTAAGGAAACTAAAAAAAACACCAAAGGACTTGGTGGAAAGGCAAACTAACTGATAAATTTATCGATAAACTGCAGAACTATTACGGTGAGCAATGTTGGATGTCTCGAAAAATGCAATCTGCTGTAATAGCTGTTTCTTTCCTGCTGCTCTAGCAATCAAAATCCATGCATGGGCAATGTCCTACAGGGAAAGACAGCTGGTGCAAGTATAAACGAGCATTATGGATGAAAAAGTACATAGACAAAACAACAGGCCTTTCAAATTCAGTATATTAAAGTGATAAAGCCCACTTACTTAGCACTCTTGTGATTACAGATTTGTTAAAAAAATGCTCCATGGCATGACCCAAAATATAATGAAAGTTTTAATAATGTATTATGGTCTATTTACCAAAAGAAATTTTTTGTTCACAAGAAAACTTTGTTTTTGGGTTCACACATTGATGTCCTATTATATAATTCAGGTTATTTAGGGACTGTTGCATGGTATTTAATTATTTAGGTATGGTAATTGATCCAATGATACTTAAAACTACATGGGAATCGACACCAGAACGTATTCAAAATCAAAACGCCAGTCATTACCCTTAACAAAACTCTCCAGAAAACAGCAAAAAGCCAAAAAAAGTCAAAATTAGCTAAAAATGAAGCTAAAGAAGGTTTAACCTATAAATATGGGAGTTTTGAAAATGTTTTGTAAGTAGAAAAGTATTTATTTTGTGTTAAAAAAATTTTAATGTGTTTTACGAGAACTTTTTCAATATTTTTCTTCACGATAAAGTTCACTATACAAAATATTTTTAAGATAGTAAATTGAAATTTTCAGAACATGTTTTGTGTAGTTCTATCTGTGTTATGAATCAAAATCTAATGTCTGTATATATATATATATATTTAATTGCTTTTTTATGAAAAAAAGCATTAATTTTTTTAAAAATGAGTTTTTGCATACAATTTGGCGTATTTAAAAAACTTTTTCAAGTATTACAAATCTTTTGATACCCAACACAGATAAGGATGTTATTTATGTGCTGTATAAATATTATATGAATACACTTATTAGAATTTTGTGTAAAAGATTTGTCGTAACTGCAATTTTCACCAAATTTCGCTAAAAAGACAATTGTTATAGTGTATAAAAATTCTCAGGAAAACAGCAAAAGGTTAAAAAAATTCCAAATAAGTTTTACATGAAATTTAAAAGAGCTTGAGCTATAAATATGGTGAGTTTAAAAAATGTACAATCAGTAGAAAATTTTTCACATAGCATTAAATTCTTTAAATGCATTTTCTGAGAAACTATGTTTTTCAATTTTTTTCTTCACGGTACGGTTGACTACAAGATTTCTTTTTAAGATATTGACTTGAAATTTTCAGAGAACATTTAATTTAGTTTTATCTGTAGTCTAGATCTATAATCTAATACCTGTGTATATATTTATTTATTTTTTGCACTTTTTGTGAGAAAAATAACATTAGTTTTTGTAAAAAAAATGAGTTTTTGCATAAAAATTGACATATTTCGAAAAACTTTACAGAAGTATTATAAATTTCATAGTTATAATCACAGAAAATGATGTTATTTATGTACTGTATAAATATTATTAGAATATAATTTATCAGAATTTTCAACACAATCCTTACCGTAATTGCAATTTTTCACTAAAATTTCACTCAAAATTCCCTATATTTCCAAAAATATTTATAACTTTGTAAAAACTGTGTTTGAATTCTTACTTTTTGTCCCATTACAAATAAAAATATGTTTACATAAGTGAAATTTTACATATTTCAAAAAAAGTGCTCCGAAGGTAGTCACATA
>BMAO01005146.1:0-21807 GCA_019973975.1 Trichonephila clavata | reverse complement strand
TTATTGATAACATGCATCAGGAGGTAGATAACTTGAATATGTGAATAATTTTAGTCCTGAAACATCAGTTTTTAGCTAAAAAAATATTTAAGACTTATTTTTATGTAGTAAAATGATAATATGAAACAGAATGAAGTCAATATTTGTTTATCTCCTAATATTAATATACAGAATAACCGTTCTCATACAAAGTTAAAATTAAACTAATTATTTATCAAAACATAATGTAGAAGTATTGAAGTTCATGTTTTTTTGTGAATTGTCAAGTTTTTAAATATTGTGCACTTATATAAAATACGAAATATGATTATAAAGTTAATAGATTACAAAACAGTATTGAGGTCAATGTATGTTTAACTAACTCAAAATAAGTACAATTTTAAAAAAATTTACCGGCATTATTCAACATGTGTTTTTTTTTGTATTTTCTCATAAATGAGAGATATGTTTAAATTTGAGTTAGGTATATTATATTAATTGATACATTCTTATCTCAATAACGAATAAATATTTAAGCTGGTTATCTCAGAACGAAAAAATCTCTAGTTTACTTCATTTAAAATGCTGACATTTTTTTCCTTCTTTTTCAACAATGATGAATGTTTCGTATATTTCAAATTATTTATATAAATACGTGTAATAAGAAAAAGTATGTATTCAATTGCAGTGATATTTAATCAAAATTAACTGAATTTGGGCTTATACATTTAAAGTCCCTCATTTATACTATTTAAGATTTTAAGAACTATCAAAGATCCAGGTCAAATTTGTTGTATATATTTTGATGTATTTGTAAATCAGCTTCATGTGTATACGTCAACGACTGTTAGAAGAGCAACATTTTATAATTTACAATTTTTAAATTAAATGGTTTGTCATTTTTTATATTCTGAGTAAAATTCATTTGTGCGTAATATGTATACATAAAGGCAGACACTTTCAAAAACCCATTAATCAAATATTTCATTTTAGTCATAACGTGCATACTCTTTAAATAATTAAGAATTACTTAACCTGTGTGTGAGCAATAAGAAGGTTTATTTTGCAGTTGTATTATGATTAATTTGTGGGTGACAATTTGAAAACATTCTGCATGCAAGAAATTAAATTCCTTAAATTCTGGGTAAAAGAAAAATTTTCATAAGAAGGATCGTACAAATCCCTTTTAGTTTAATATGTCCCATCAATGAACATTTATTAAAAAATAATTTAAAATTTTGGGACAATATTAAAGGGTTACAGTAATGTAAGAATTTTAAAAAAATCAACATTCGAAGGGTAACAATTTGAAGAAAATCTCAATTTTAATAAACTTAAAAATAAGATCATGTCAGAATTTTTACAAAAGGGACGCATGCAAATAATCTGTAATTTTTTTAATTAATTGAGAAATTGTGAGTATAAAAATCTAGAATAATACTTCGATTTGGAATTTCCACTGGAGTTGTTTAATTTCAATGAAGAATACATATTTTGAGATAAAAATATATTTAAACTACATTGTTTTCTTTCACTCCTCGTAAATGTATAATATTACAGAAATAGAGATATAATTCATTCGAGTACAATTGCGAATATATCAAATATATATTCTGCAAACTCCGAATATTTTCTATCGAAGAACAATTTACATTTAAGTTTCTCAAAAATGCCAACACGGTATACTTTCTTAATAAAAATACAGTAAAATAATAATCCTATTATAGTTCAATGTAGGAATTTTCAAAATTATATTAGCATTGAACCTTTGAATTTACAAGAAATTATATATTATATATATAATATAATATATATATAAGTCTATTTATTAACAAAAGGTAAAGCAGCAAAAGATGTATATGATTGACATAATTAATAAAAATTGCGATTTTTACTCCCTGGAGCAAACTTTAAAAAGAACTATTTACAAAAACTGTACAACATGGTTAGTATGATGGTTAATACGGGTATGTCTCCCGGACGATGCAATACAGGCCTTACAACGCCTACGCATGCTGAGTATCAAATTATCAATCTGATCTTGGGGAATATTACACCACTCATCAAGCAATGCCCTCCGAATTCCGGTAGACAGGTGAGAGAGGTTAAAGGGCTGAAATAAATCGACCAAGCATATCCCAGACATGCTCTATTGGATTCAAGTAAGGTGAGTATGCTGGCCAATCCATACAGATGATATCCTCCGATTGAAGGCATTCGTCTACAATATTTGCACGGTGAGGATGGGCGTTGTCATCCATAAACAGAAATTGAGCACCCATGGCACCCCGAAACAAACGTACATGTTGTTTCAGAATGACATCCCGATATATGTGGCCTGTCATCGTTACACTCTGAATATGCAGGTCAGTTCTGGAACCAAGAATAATTCCTCCCCAAACGAGCCATCCTGCACCACCGTAACGATGTCGTTCAATGGTGTTCTCTGGGTGGTAAAGGGTACCTGGTGCTTTCCATATGAAAGTCCGTCGAGAATCAGACAGCAAGCTAAACCTTACTCGTCGGAAAAAATCACACGAGACCACTGTTGTGGTGTCCACAATGCATGCTCTCACCTCCAGGTTAATTGCAGCGACAGTGAGTTGCGGTAAGGGAACACATCTGACAGGCCTACGAGCATATTGACCAATGTGCCCTAAGCATTTGTATACGGTCTGCCTTGAAACTGTCGTACCGGTAGCTGAAGAGAGCTGACGAGATAGGTCTGATGCTGTGCTCCGTCTGTTTCTTTTGGCAGTAACTGCCAAATACCAATCCTTATTTGCCGTTGTAACTCGGAGGTGACCTGTGCTGTAACATCTACTCACATTACAATCATCTTGGAATCGTTGCCAAGACATGGAGATGACACTCTGGGCGATTCCAAGTTCCTCGGATACTTCGAGCTGGGTACGTCCACATTCCAGTCGTTCGATAATTCTATCACGTAACAAATCATCCAATGCTTCCTTTGTACCATAACTATGCGGTTATTGCACTGAAAGGCTTTTAAAGCGCTTGTGAACAATTTACTTCTTTGCCACCATTCCTTATATACCGCTCTCTTACACTCTCCTCATTGTGACGTACTATCCTCAGCGCCATCTGGTGGTTTCCTGCAATTTGCATTTCTTCTTCAAGATGTTTGTGATAATTCTACAGGTGAAATTTTTATTTTAGAATTCAATTTCTGTGTGATTTGAATTATCCTTAATTTATGGACATGAGTGATATATATATATATATTTCAAAAAATATACAAAAAAATAGTTATATACCTAAGATAACTATAGTCATAATAGAAAAGATTTAGCCACAGAAATACTAAAAAAGCAAACTCCCAGCCTTAGGAACTAGGATGCAGGTTTAAACAGAGTATATATATATATATATTATATATATATTTATATAATGTCTTCAATATGCATACAAAACCAGTGTTACTGGATTCATATTTTATTCGATTTAAAATTGCATTGTTATGCCGGATCTCCACTGAATTTTGCTTTTTATGCAATACAGTACGATACTGGAAATTGAATTTTGTAATTACTTACTCAAAATATATGCATAATACATGCACAATAAAATACACTTTTTTCATGACAAAAAGTTTCCAGAAGTCATCGTGAAATATTTCATAATAATTTTAAGCCCGAAGTCTGTAGTCAGAACTTTGATACAAAAATATTCCTTA
Organism: Trichonephila clavata; assembly: GCA_019973975.1. NCBI lineage: Eukaryota > Metazoa > Arthropoda > Arachnida > Araneae > Nephilidae > Trichonephila > Trichonephila clavata. The sequence continues at coordinate 18,131 of BMAO01005146.1, read as the reverse complement.
CTAAATTGCAACATAGAATTTACAACAAATTTTAACATAGTGTAACTAATTTTGTTCCCATATTTTGAACTTAAAAATTCGAAAGAAAATGTTCAAAAAAAAACGTTAAACAAAAGCTTTTACTACAGTGATTAAAATAATTACTCATTTTAAAAATATTTTATTTTTAAGTGCTGTAAAGAAATGATTGTAACTATAGATATTCATGTTTGAGGCTACTTAGAAAATTATGTAAATTTGGTAAAACTTAATATCTTATTGCCACCATTCTTCGACAGTTATATGCGTATTTCCAAAGTTACAGTTTTAGCTTTTTATAATTATTATATCAGCTCTATAAAAGTTTTCTTGCATTCAATTTCATGTCATGATGTTTTTGAATAACCGCCTATAGTAAATGTGATAAATTCATAATTTTTTTAATTCATAATTTTGGTTACTAGTATACATTGGTAACACTTCTTGTACTATATTACGTGTCAAATTAATACTTCGTGTAATCCGGTGAGGAAAATATCAGATACCTTGACTAGAGAATTATTTATTTTGAATATATATGAGAAAAGGGAGTTAATTCAAAATTATAAAAGGAATAAAATTAAAAAAATGTGGCATGCCCCATTCTAAATATTTTTATAAATTGTGTGTGTATGCATGTGGCGTTGCAACATTCCGCTTTAATTGTTTTTACATATTTAAAATGTACCCTAAAGCTCATTATTACTTAGATGAAGATCTAAAATATCTGTTCTATATTGGAGAAAACAACGATCAGAACATGAATTTTAAACCTTATAAAAAATTAATTATCATCTAATTTTGTCTTCGATAGTTTAAGTTTTCATATTGTAACAAAATGCATTTAAAATGTTTAATTCATGAAATATCTTTCATTTCTTCGTTAATTAATTTGCAGTCTAATATTTCGATATTTTTTAAAAAAAGAGATTTATGTTTCATTCAAATTAATAATTTTATCTGTTTTCTTAAGATTTTCATTTGACTATTTCATTTCACGCTAATTATAAGCTTGATGATATAAAAAAAAAATCAATCCACAAGTTAGGTATCGTAAGTTAAATATTAGTAATTATTACAATAAAAATATGTAATTTAATACTACAATAATGCTACAATAAATAATTTGTGAAAAATGAGTAATTAGTACACATTATTTAAGTGTTCAGAATGCAAATTATTTCTAAAACTATACGTACACTGAAGACAAATATGATAAATATGATCAAATGTACTTGCAGCAAATAGAACTAGCACTAATTCAAGCAGGTTACAAAACCATACTAAATTATTACGTAGATAAGATCAATCTCTTAGTATTAGGGCCAGTAACTTCTCCGATGTGATAGTTCGACTAATTCTGGAATTGCTATATGTCCTCTAGAGTTCAAGGTATTGATAATAAGTATTAGAGTATCCACAGTAAACGTCCTATTTATCCAGAAGGAGATGTTTAAGGTTAAACGTTGAACATTATTAATGCAACAAGCTTAAGCACGCATCTGAACTAAATTGGAGATGAATCAATCTTATACGCATCCTCCAAGTCCTACTATATTATGACTTACAATTGTGTTTACAATGTGGTGTATCAAAATAATAGTTATAACAGTATAAAAAAGGAAGAAAAACGCAGACAATAATCGGTAATTTAGGAAAGGTACCTCTCAAAGCTAACTCCACTTTAAAATACTCTAATCAATTATTCCAAATTTCCTCAAAAAGTTTTAACTTAATCTTCCGTATCCAACATATGTAGATTTACTAAACTTTACCAGTTGAAGATTCAAGCTGATTATTTTCTCCAAAAAGGTAGAAAAAATAACCCGTATTCATCACAAATAAGACTTCCTGAAACTACTCAGTTTTTTCCTCCTTCTTCTTCTAGAAATACAGGGATCTCATCTTTTAATTCATAAATACTTTATAAAATTCTTGTCTCACAGCAAAAGAATAAAGATGGTGAATATACTGTATTGATATTTTAACGAAATGCAAAAAAAGATTCTTGATTTTAAGTGGATAATGTTTATATATATTCTCCCTACTGTTACAAATATAATTAAGACAGTAACTCAGCCTTAGATTTATTTTTTTCAAAACCTGAGCTTTTTTGGTTCATCATTTAATGTGTCCAAAAACTAACTGGAGATTTTTGCTTCTTAAGTGCATGCATAGTATTGAATCTCCAGAAATTGAACGAGAATCATCGGTGTTTATTTCAATGTAATATTTACATGCTGTACGTGTGAATTGTTCGTAAAAATATTTAAAATAGCATAAAATGCAAGCTATTTTGCATTGGCTCTCAAGAAATTTCTTCTTCTCCTGCTGATTTTTATCATTAAATCAAGTACAAGCAAACAGATAAATAATTAATGATGTATAATGTCGGATCATAATGAATTGAATAGAGTTTGTCACACAACATTCCAAAAGTGTAAATCTTCATCTAATTTGAAGGACAAAAATTTAACTTTACTGAGATATGGTCTGCAGCTGATTTCCTAAATTATATAAGAAGGCAAACCACCTGGCCGTAGGTATCCTAGTGGTTAGAGCATTGCACTCTAGACCGGAAGGCCTGGGTTCGATGCCCAGTGCCACCAAATACCCTCCAAGTAACACGGGGTACGTTCTTGTTAAATCAGTGGGTCCGAGAGTCGTGTGGGCGGTTGCAGCAGAAACGACGGGTGCAGGGGGCTGGAGAATATTTCCCTCCCCTTCAGTTCCATGCCTAATTTGTTGAGTTGGAGATAGGTGGTGTCACCATCTATTAAGTATGTATCGTACTGCACCTGCATGGTGATCAAAGCTAAAAGCTAGCGACAGGCGTACACCTAGCCCCTTGCCACGATTATTAAGAAGGCCTCGATCTGACACCGTCAGACCGGTGACAGTAGAAACTACAACATATAAGAAGATACTTTCTGCAACTTCATTTGCAGTTAGCAAATTAAGCACTTCACAAAGAATGTGAATCTTTTAACAACTGCCTATTTAATTTGAAACTTTGTAATAAGAATGTAAAGCTTTTTCCTTAACATAGAGACTATTACTTTTTTTAACAAAATCTATGATGTTTGCTTTTTTATGATTTTTATTATCATTCGAAGAATTTCGGGATTTACGAACGTAATCATGATGAAACGTTACCAAATATCATTTAAGCATAATATGTTTAATGTTTTTTGAGGGGAAAAGTTTTAAGTAGATGATACAAGGTGCATTTATACTACTCTAGTATAAATGCATTTTACTCTCTAGTAATGACAAAGAAAAACTTTATATGATTGATATTATTTTCTTGAGTTTATTTTCGGATCCTCGGCTATTTGTACACTTCTTAACGCTTTACTATCGTCTTGATACATGCGTTGCTAAGCCCACTAAAAATTTATCTATGACCCTGTATAAATCTATTTCTATGAATATTTAATGCTGTGAATCACCATTAATTTTATAGCAACGGGTTTGTAATATTTGCAAATGTCTCAATCTCCCTCATCGGAGATCGCAGGCCTTTCAATGCACTTTTCCGAGGGGGCGGACAAACCTGCAGAACCAGAATGAAACGCGATTCACCAGTGCATCTCCCGGATTCTAGTGACAATCGGGGAGGATACTTATGTGACATACCCGTCTCTACAATGTCTTTCGTTGATCAGTAAGTTGGTGTCATCGTGAATAAGTTTACATGTAAAATACAACATGGACATTCTGAATTGATTCGGTTGCTATTCAGATGTTCAATTCCACTTGAACTGATCGTGAAAGAAAAAGGTATCGTAATTATATACGTTTCAGTCAGGGACGCGCAGTTGTTTAAGAATGTTCAAGAGAAGTTATAATTCTCGGTAATCGTCAGAATGTCGGTTATGGTAAACTTAAGAAAAAGTATTAGAGAAAAATCTATTCTGGTTTTGTTCCTGCAGAGAATCGGTGTTACCAAATTTAATCATTCTTGATAATTTTAAAGATTTGCAATCAACATCATAGTGTAGCTTTGCAGTCATTATATTCAAAATGCAATGTCATTATAAGAGAAGAAAGAGGTGATTAAAATTTTTTATAAATAATGTTTTTTTAAAAATTTATTTATATAAAATTTATTTATAAAAATGGGATTGCAATAACTAAACGATTGAGAAATGTTGAAATACATTATTCATTATAAATGGCCATTTATCCTTTCCGAAGCTTTTTAATCCTATAGGTAATTTTTTTTTATTAGATTTACTTGGAAACACATACGCTACCATTTAGAAATTGTTCGCAAATAAATTGTGGGATTTATACTTAATTTCTATGTCTTCAAAAATGAGCAACGTAGTTTCTGAATGTAAGTAGACGCTTACAAAAAAAAACAAAAAAAAAACCTCCCTCTCTCTCTTTCTAAACATAATATATTAAAACAATGGAAATCATAGTTTTAAATTTTCTCTTGAGTTGATAATTTCTTAATATTATTTATCTTGTGTGGCACAGTTCAAAATATTTTGTACAATTACGTAAGTAAATCGCACCTACAAAAATGGAGAAAATTTTGTTATATTTATTTATTTACAAATAAAACACTACTTTGCCAATTCTCTTTGGAATTATTAGCAAAACATTTGATAAAGTGTATATGTGTGTGCGTAAGGAGAAACATATCTCCTCAAAGACTTCTAAAATACATTGTAGTTTGAGTTGTGTGTGTGTATTAATAAGTAATTTGTGTGTATACGGGGTCTCACTAAATCTTTATTGGTAATTGGCAATAAATCACTGGAATCCAATATTTTTTTATCCGTTTTGTATCCAATATTTTTGTATTTTTACTCGTGGTTGGCAAGTCATGAGTTCTAGTCAAGTACCACTATAGACCCTACGTAAATAGGGGCTGATATGCGCTAAATCTGTCGAAGTCACAATTCCACCCATTTGGCAGTATGTGGAAATTCGGAGAGGGTCCAGCCCTGGTTTCATCCTTGTCACTTGACTGAAGTTTAAAAAAACGATATCCGCGTCACCATAATAGCCTATACGTCCCATTCTAAGTGAGATTGTGAATTATATTATCATCTTATTTGGGGGCAACTCGAGGATATTGGCAAGGGACTTCGTAATGTTGAACTTAGTAAAGTAACCAGGACGACAAGTAAGCCCTTACACCTTTCTCTCCTAACCGAGTTGTTTTATAATGTGGCGTTAATAAAACGCTCAAACTTGGTTTTTTAATATATTATAGATCATGAATGTTTGGTTTATAGTATTTAAAAAATAAATATTAGTATAAATTCATTTCAATCATATATTTTTAGCTTTTTGAACAGTATATATAGGAAGTAAAATCACGTTAATATAATCATTAGTAAGCTATTTCAAGAACGTAAATATCCCCTTAATTTTTTCTGTAGTTATTTATAGATATTCCGGAGTATTACCTACGATTTCTTTCGTTAGTTTGTTCCCAGATTAATCAGATTTAGCTTAATAACTCAATCTCTGCGCATCCGTAGATTTATCTTCTACTGGGAACTAAGCTTTTTAGATAGGACTCTTAATGTGTGTGGTAGATCATTTGTGTGTGTGTGTTTCTGGTTTCAAGAATCTTTTTTGGGGGAGTAACTTAAATGTCGCAAGACCTAATGTTTTTTCCTAAAACTAATAATTTCAGCTTTTTTGTATAGTTATTAAGCATAATAAATTAGAAACTTGAAAAAAAAATATTCAAACTGCCATTATTATGTTTAAAAATGTTTCCAGATATGAAAATAATATCGTTAGTTAAATTAGTGAAACATTGATATTTATAATAGTTTTTGAAGAAAAGGTAATGTATCTAGATATTGTTTTTCCTAGTAAAACATATTTTTCGTGTGACTTTTTTTAATCCTTAATTTGAAATAAATTATTCTATTTTAAATTTAAATAAAAAAATTCAAATAACTGTTCAATTAGATTATAGTTATAAGCAGATTATGTCTCTTTACTAAAACACCCATGGAAGTATTGCATAATTTTATATTTAGGCAACTATTTAAAAGCATTTAAAATGAATTGAAAATTACAATACATTCATAAATATTTTACAAGTATTATGAACATTAATTACATTACGAGAAAATAGAGAAAGGAATAGAAGATGTAGATTTTTCAGAAGTATTAAACGTAGACAAAAAATTAAAACAAATATCTGGTTATTGAATTATTATGTATTTATTATTAACATCATATATAAAATTATATGCTTCATAATTATTATGTTACCTCAAATAATTCTACTTCGACCAACAAAAAGTCTTTCTTTATAACAATAAATAAGTTATTTTCGGAATGGGATTAACTTAAATATAATATATTATATATATATTTTTTATATATATATATATATATATTATATATATATATTGCTAGTGAATGACTTTTGCAACAACAGAGAACATCAATTTGAAAATCTTTCGGACAATAAATTTACTTACTTTTATTCATGAAACGAATTCTTAATTCTAAATTCCAGCTTATTTGACAGAATTTTTTCTTTCAATACATGCATCCAATAAACGCACACATACATGTACATATATTATATATAGTACATATACAAGAGTTGTCTATTGTGAAGCTGAATATATTTTTGCAAACAATAATGATGCAAGGGGAGCGCCACTTCACACAATGGAAGCAGACAGCTTAATGCCCCTGCTATATTTTTTGTTCCAAATCTGAGTGTTCATGTCGCTATCTGCTGGCTACCGAATTATTTTTTGGAGATGAGTGATTCAGTAGACCAAAGATATTGAACAAATTTCAGCAAAAAATTGGTTATTCTCTAAGTAAGACGAATCGTAAGATTCAGTGGATTATTGCAGACAGGAGTATGTGATAACAGAAATGATAGGTACGGTTAAGTCGATTTAAAATGACTTCTACCAGTGGAAAGAGAGTACAGTTTATACAAGTATTTTCAAAAAACTGTGATTATAAAGTAACTAGACAAATACTAGCTTGACCGTTTCGAAAAATAAGCCTTTATTTTGTTGATAATAACTACTGTTATAATACAAGTTAATATTTCTTAGAATACTGGAATAATTTACTTTAGGAACTTATGTGTATTAAAATGAATAACATTTTCAGATATGTTATTTTCATAAAATGAGGAACGTGTTTTAAGGTAACTGGCACGTCTGCGACAAGAAAAATGAACTTTTTTAACACCAAATTTAAATGGTTCTTACTTAATTTAAAAGCAATAGCAGTAAAATTTTTAAGTTGAATTCTTTGTATATTTGTGTACCTGTTTACATTTTTTATATCAAGGAGTAAGAGTCTTAAGAATGATTTTAATACATTCGAACGCGTAAACCGTATATGTTCGTGCAACATCATGCGTTCAGCAAAATACCCAGCTAGTATTTTCATGTTTTAAATAAATTGTGAAGACCTTTCATAATATGTGTAATGCATATCACACTTTAAATTTACATTCATTTACATACTCGTCTGTAATACCTAGTTACATTTTATTTAGTACAAACTTGAAGAAGTGCAAAAAGTATTTTAAACTATTTAATATTAAAATTATATACTGTATTTTATCTTTAAAAAATTTATAAACATTATTTTTTAACATTAGCATTTTATTCACATATTATTTTAATTCTGGTCCACCTAGTGTTTTATTAGTTTTAATAAAGTCATCATTATTGTATAAATATTGATAATTTTGCTTAGAAAATTTATCTACCTGGGTACAAAACATTTAATCTTTGAGGATAAATAACATATATTATTTAAACTGCTGTTTTTTAAAAAATGCAACGCTATAAAGGAGTAATCAGAGTTAAATGAAATGTAATACATAATGGTATATTCAATGTAATGCACATAAATCTGAACTTCATTCAAGTAGTAAGAACCACTCCCACTCATGAAAATTCCACACCACAACAACATGAGGACTTCAAAACTCGACGGATTTAATAACCAGTTTTCAATTGAACGGGACTCGAACTAACGTTTCAATGCCGGCTACGCGTTTGTGGCATCACTGCTCGTCTACCACGGTGCTTTTGTGATTAAATATTGTCAAATGAGATTTCAAAAATGATTTTAAACTTAATTCAACACGTTTGAGAGCTACTGAGTAAATCTTAAGTACAACAGATAAAGAAAAATCTTTCAATTATTTCATGTTTTCCAATGAAAATACAATATAACACTTTCTGATATGAAATATTTTTTATGAATCTTTAATCTTAAAGAAAACCAATGTTTTAATTGTTTTTAATTTGATTTTTCAATATTTTATTTTTTAAGTGAAACTTACATCTGAAATTGAAAAAGTTCTTGTAAGCAATGCTTTTGAAATGTCTGTTTGAAAAATATATGTGTCTGTTGGAAAAAAAGGGGGAAAAACTGTTTCTAGATAGCTCGCGACACACGCTGCACCATAGCCGAATTAAGGGGCAAAAAATTTCTTGTACAGCGTATGTACCACCCGGTTGTAAAGGTTAAAGGTCGAAAATAGTGTTTGGCGTAGCCACACGCAATGCAATGAGTGCTGCTTTAGGGCGTGGCATAGAGTCAAACAGATATTGAATGTCTGCTTGTGGAAGATACCTCGATATATTGTTTGAAGGTGCACCCAAAGTTCAACTTCTGCAACTGTAGGACATGGATCATATACTAGACACCGACCAACCAAATACCGTGTATATATTCAATATGCGATATATCCGGTGAATAAGCAGACTAAGAAAGAAGTAGCATGTGCTGGGCTGAAAAAATATCTTGAGCATTCCTTCCAGTACTAATTATCCTGCTGAAAGGTAGCTCCAGAGATATCTTGAAGAAAGATAATGATTTCAGGCTCTAGTATTTCATGGACCTATTTCTATTCAGACTGATTTCAATTCTTAGCAACTAAAATCGTCCAGGAAACGAAATCACACCTCCAGACTATGACTCCGGGTTTTCGGCCACTATGTCACCTCATATAGCACCTAACACGAATGCAGCTACAATGGTTACATATATTAAGGGATATCGGAACGCTCTATACTGATAATGTTAAAAAGGGCTTTTTCAATGTACCATTTTCAAAAACCTGTTGGAAATACAATTCCCAAATTGTTTTTGCAAGTTAAGCATACATCTAATATTATACTGAAATGAGCTTTTTTTGAAATTTCCATTAGTTTTTCTTTAAAAACTTTTATTTGATGTATAGTGAGAAAACAGTGTTTTTCGACAGAAAAAAAATTATAAAAAGAAATGTATACAAAATTTTGCTAAAACCTCATTTCAGTATATACTAGAATATATAAAGAATGTGTCATATGTAAGTTTTGTTGACATCAGATATATACTTTCTGAGAAAAGGTACATCGAACCCTCAAAAGTGACATTTTGAGAAAAACACATTTTTATAAAAAAAAGTTACCTTATCAAAACATTCCAGCTCCATATTCCAAATTTTCAGCATTTTTTAAATTTTCATCTTTTTGTTTCATTCTTTTAAGTCTTTTTACTTTTCTAGTCTCCTTAGTTTTCTGTAAATTGGCATATTTTACCCTTGTACTGCTCTCTTTGTCGAGATGTTCCATGCAGCATGTCGCATAATATCCTCGCTCTATGTTAAGTTTTTTTAAAAAAATATCCAGCTTTGTTGCATTCCCTTTATTAAAGGATGCAATAGCATCATATGTACCAAAGTAAAGTGTTTCTATGTGCACAAATGTCTTTTTAGGGACAAGAGACCAAATAACATTATTAATGCTTTCATTCGGATTTTGCGTGTTTCCATGAAATAACAATTCAATAATTCTGGATCCGAAAGGTCCTAAAAATAGGCCTAATGGCTTCAACAACAGCAACTGGAATTTTATGTTTGTGGAGATAAAGTTTATTTTCCAATTGAGCCTTCTTACATTGACACCATGTGTCAAGACCTGATGGACAAAATCCATGCTGTGGATTTTTATCCGTAGATATTTTGTGAAGAATTATTGAACATATAGCTTGTTTCATGCACTTTACATTTGATAAATTTCTTCGAATGGTAAGACCATAATATGTTTGCAATTGATCAATAGTTGCTTCTGTTAATCTATTTTTGCCACTTAATGCTTTGCCATCTGATAATTTTTGCCCCCTCATTTTTGCTTTGAAACGTCGGAGGCGAGATCCCATCCGTTTCATAACATGCCCTAAAGAAATTTTAAAAAATGACGTCAAACTTCAAGCTCACCCAAGAGGAAGTGCAATGTTTACCTTTTTTCTGTAAATTTAAATCGGTGACTCGCGTTTAGACGATTCTTTAAAAACAAAATTTTAGCACTTCTAATTAGACTAGAGATAAAAATGAGGCATTTTTGGAAAGGTAATGAGCTGAAGAATTTAAAAATGCAATAACCTGAAATTCCCCTTTTAAAATTTTTTTACCTTTCCATCTCCCCTTAAAGCAGGATTTGTCTGAAAAATAATTTGTTACCAATCAGTCAGCCAGGTCATGTGTTCATGAACCCATTGCAGTCGCAGTCGTAAATGATTTTCCGTGAGAAGGATGGACTGTGAAAATGTTCTGATGCACACGAGCTGTTATTGTGAAACACAAAAATCCTCCATCACGTAGGTCGATGATTCTCCCTCGTTCAAAATCCGTAAGTTGTTTAAATTCGCCCTATTTCGTTGTGGAGGCCTACTTAGGTCCCACTAAACGTTAACCAATAGACACCCCTTGCATCCCACTATTTACACGCTTTTATCATCAGATGAGAGGGCCCAGCTCACATCACGCTTGCATGGTTGCTCTGAAACATTATTGCTATGCATAACAACCTATAAGTGATATTTGCTACACATTTTATTTCACTCGGATTAATTCTTTATGGCGTTGCATTTCTTATAAACAGCAGTTTAATAAAGTAGTTTTCCAATAATTAATTTTATATATTAAGAAAAGTTTGAGTAATTTTAAACGCTACATTTTCCCGTACATGTAAATTAAAGTGCACAACTTTTACTTTTCTTAAAGACTATTGCAATTTTTAGTGTCAAATCTGTGCGTGTTGACTAATTATAATATTAGTCTTAGCAGAAATATGCATGTAGAAATGTATTTCATTTGGCATTAGTTGCAACTCATTAAGTAAATATAATTATCACAAGGAGTCAGAGATTTTTGACTGATACAGTAGTATTTTGAATAAAAAGGGGCTTAATATGTTTGCTTTAAAAAATCGATTAAATGCTAAACAATAGGCGTAAGTAGTGAATTCTTCTTATAACCATACTTTATAAAAAATTCCATAAAACTGTGCATATATTTGTGTGTTGTGTAATGTAAAAATATATGTCAAAACTTTTTCATGTTTATTAGAATAATTCCCAGATGAGAGAGTATACAAAAGCATACTATCCAACCACGAAACGATATTTTACATTGAAATGAACACAGAGACTCTTATAACAAACTTTCTTGTTAAATATAAACGTCATTTTTTGGTACAACACCACCCACTATTACTATAACATTTAAAGTAAAACAAAACAAAACAAAATCCTTAAAATATTTAGTAGTTGTTTCACTACATTCAAACGAAAATTTTCGAAGAGAACAAATTTCATATATAACAAGTATTATACTGAAAATATGCAAGTTAAGATAAATAAAAGTAAAATAGAATAAAATGAAATACAAGAAAAGTGTAGCTATTGGAAGTGTCTGTAGCAATATTTAAACTTTTTGGTAACATGCACATGTATAATAAAAGACAAAGACGAACGAACAAAAATACCACTATCCCATCTAATGATTGATCGTCTACATTTGGGGAATCCTTGGATCCAAATATATCAAGGAAAATTTGAATTGGAGTTTTACATCAGTAGCAAATTTTAAAATTTGGTTTTGTAAATCGAATGAATGGATGATGTTTCTCATTTCATTTATAAATCCTACAAATCTGTAAAATTATATTAAAATTTCTATGCATAATTTTTTTTTATTTTTAGAAAGGATTTTACAAATTATGTAAGCTGTATGTAATATTTTATTTCCAATATAAAACAGGCAATATCAAAATAGTGAAATATATTGTTCATGAAGGTAGGTATTTTAAAATACTCCAACTTATATATATATATATATATATTCGTTCAAAGATGATTTTGCAAAAAAAAATCATAAAGATCAAACTACTAGAAACTTTAGGAAAAGTTATAGTTGCCAGTATATGCCTTTTTAAATATAAAAAAAATCAAATCTAATCATGAACGTAAAAAAACTCAATTTTAGTTTGTAAATGTGTTCTGATAAAAGTGTTTCATTTGAAATATATGATGTTTTAAGCATAGAAATAAAAGCTACCTGACAATATGATGGAAAAATTTATGTTCATTAAAGATTCACTTCAAACTGCAGATGTGTCAGAAAAAAAATATAATTAAGAAATAGCTAATATTTTATTTCTGTCACGTGTAAACTTGACTCAAATTCAACAAGTTTTCACTGCGGTCAACACATTTTTTCCTCCTATTTTTTAGTCTTTACTGAAAATAGCAAAACAAAGTGATATAAAAAGAGAAAAATGTTTCTTTTTTCCGTTTCTATGGCATCTATTATTGTTTGTTTATTTTAATTTTTTCTATGTGAGATGCCAAAGTTCGTTTTGAAGTCATTAGTTCTTTATGAACAACAAAGAAGTCTGTTTCATTCTAAAAACATATTTAATAAAAGTTTTGATTTAGTAATCAGCATTCAAACTGATTACTTTACAGTGAATTTGATTTAAATCACATGAATGGTACAAACAAAGTCGACTCAGTTATTTAAATTAATCAGTTCGGTCAAATACACAATCCAGTTGTGAGTTAAAAGAAAATAAAAATAAAAAGTTTAAAATTCATATCATTATTGAATTTTCTCTGAAACATTTGTTTGCTTAATCCTAAACTGATTGAGGAGGAAGATTTAAGATTTATCTATTTGTATTAGGGAACAAATTTTGTTACAATTTTTTTATTCAATTATCGATTCTCTGTTTTTTGAATGCATTTTGATTTAATCTGTTATAAAGAAAAAAATTGATTATTTACATGTTAATTTATTTGAAAGTAGTAAGAATTAAACGACAGAAGAAAAATTACAAACCCATATATTTTCAATAATACATGATTTCAAAGCATGCATTTTTCTAAAAATTTACGAATAGTACCTTGTGCTTGTTTACAGTTAATTTTACTTAATATTGTTCTACAAAACGAATTTTAAACTGAATAAATATCATTGGGATATATAAGTGAGGATTATATCATTCATTATTTTATATATTGCATTAAACGAACAGTATAGATATATGTATTTATAACTGTATATGAATATATAAATTCCGATTACCTATAATTATATCTCAAAATGCGTCGAATCAAAACTTAAACTAAATTCAAAATTTTGTGCACGTCAATGTAAGACTATCGAATAAACAATTACAAAAAATATTTGTTTACATTCAGAAAATCAGAAAAATTATGCAAGCTATACAATAATTATTTCATAATTTTTAGTACAGGATTATACACAAATAAACAGGAAAGCTCTATAAAAAAGTTTTTGAACGGAATGAGATAACTTAAACCATAGAATAGAAATATATATTGAAAATTCTACACTTTTAAAAAAGAATTCTTTACAAAGAATTTTTAAAACGTAATCTAATTTTGAGACCTGACTATATTCTAAATATACCCATGCAAATAAAGTTTATTTACTAATTTCGTGTTATATTTCAACATTTTTCGCAATGCATTCATGTAAGCATAATATAGTGTAAGTAGAAAAAGGTAGTATATATATATATTATTCTGCCATTATAATATAGATTTTAATCTTCCCCTGATGCTAGATAATTTTATTTCTGAAACCAAAAGAGTACAATAAAACCATTTGATTCCGTCTTTGATATGTTTTTGAAAAATCTGATACACTCTGAAAGAGTCAATACTTTGAGGATATTACTTATGACTTAGAAAATATCATATTCCTATTGCTTTTGGTCACGTATCTTTAATCAATTTGTTTTTAATGTATATATTTCTTTTTTAGCATATTTAAATGAAAGGCCTTTTCAGAATTTGAAAATACGATACATAATATCTTCAAACTTTTCGCATGTTTCCTTGTGAGTTTCTTTTAACAGCAGTGAAAACAACATTTTTACTTAAACAATTTTAATATATTTTTACTTGCTTTTAAAAAAAGTGTTTCATTTGGAACTGTTTATGTATAAACATCATAAGTTTTAAAGTAAATTGAAGTTACGAACTCATGTTTAATTCTCATGGAATGCTTTGCTGGGACGAATAAAATTGTATGCCCGTTATTCATTTCATCTTTACTTCACACAATCCACTATTACTTTTATACAAAACAATATAAATACTTAAAAAGCAAAAATTCTGAGGGATTTATGAAGTGAAACACTATTAAAATAAAAATTAGTTTGTAGGAAGGAAGGTTTTTTGGTATTTTTAGTGGCAGTAAAGAAAGAGGATAAAATAAATAAAGGAACATAATAAAAATAATTTGATTTTCATTCGTTTTTAATTTAATATTCATATTGATTCAAACGTAATTTCATTATAAACGTTTAATATTCAATTTATATATCATTTATTATATAACAAAAGTTGAAACCATAATAGTACTTTCAGTGTTCATAGTTAGCTACTTCCTGTTATAAAGCTTTCCATTATGTGTAAATAATTTTTTCAAGTTCAAAGTTATAATTAATTTATATCAAAGGCTGAAAGATTGTACGTTGATAGTTCAATTTAACAAAAAATAAATATGAATATTATGACTTTTCTTAATCGAAAGTTCCTTCATTTGAAAATCTGTATTTAAAATCTGTTTTAAGCTATTAATTTTTTTCACGTAATTTTAAGGCTTTAACATTATTCTACGCACAAAATTTAATAATTATACGTAGTCTCCATTTTTCTCTGGAACTAAAGCTCCAGTAATTAATATTCTTTCACAATTTTCACTCATGATTATTTTTTCCTTCTCAAAATAATCTTATTACGCACAAATATTTTTATTTTGAATTTTTTTTTCAATTCAAGTAGTTTAGTAACTACATAATAAAGAGAAAAAAATGTATTTCACCTTCTTACTCCCAAAATATGATATTTGAATGAAGGAATAATTAGTTATGGCGAAAAACGCTTCAGTTTCTTATGTATTATAAACCAATGAAAGTAAGCTGCTGACGTTTGCACAATTAATGTAATCTTTGTTGACCAAGTATACTGTTTTTTACATGATCTTCATTAAGGCATTTTTTCATATATTCTAAAGATGTTCTGTTTTATATTAACACAAAAAGATTTTGATTGAAGTATAATTTTAAATTTTTATAAATTATTTTTCTTTTATATAGCTAATCTTAAAAATAAAAATAACCTTGAACATTGCAATATATGAAATTCACATTATTAAAATGCTTTATAATAAAATTATTGAAATAAATATTGAACCACTCTAAAATTTTTGCTCTTGAATGCTAAATGTTTTGATCTAAAACGCTGTCTATTAAGTGTACCGCGATGCGTACTAGAGGGCTGTGGAATTGAAATACAATACCATTCCAAACCATGATGCGGGTGCAGGACAAGTGTGGCGATGCATAACGCAACAGTTCAGCAGCCTTTTTCCACGGTGTCTCCAAACTCGAATCAGACCGTCGTGATGTTGCAGGCAGAAGTAGGATTCGTCAGTAAACAAAATATCGGTTCCGTTGTCCATGTCCACTGTTCATCGCTCCATTTGCGGCGCAGAAGCCTGTGGTTTCAAGTAAAGTGTAAAAAAAAGAAATTGACACTTTGCTGGTATTCCACTCCGCGGCAACGGCATTGAATGGTACGAACATACACAGAATGATGAGTAACATACTGAATCTGTTGTGCTATGATTCGTGACATGGCTGTGCAATCCATCACGGTCATGCCCACATTCTACAGTCATCACGGGCAGTGGTGTAATGAGGTGGGTGCTATCGCTCCTTAAAACAGTGGGCAACTTTCTCGATCTGGCGCACGGAAACCCAAAATGAAATTGCGCGAAAAAAAAAAACAGCCCACAATTTATGGTCCTCTTGAGTTCCTATCCAAGTGGTAAGCAGTTTTCGACAATACGCAAATGGAAATCTTCAACAATCTTCGGCTTAGATCAGGTTTCCTCTTACTACAAGAAACACTTGCGAGCTTCATTTTCCAGTTGAAAGTTCTATCGTTTCGACTGAAAAAAATTTTGCAAATTTTAGCTGTTTTTTTTTTGTTTTTAAAAATACATACCATGGGCAAGTAATTTCTTGATTTGACTTTCAAATCAGTTTCAAGTTTGATTAAAAAATTGTAAAAACATAACATTTAGCACAGCATGCAACTCCTACTAACGTATGTCGGTTTTTTGTGTTTAATGGAAGTCTAGAACTTTTGGGATTGACACGGATTGATCACAGTATCAGTTGATTCACATAGAGTAGATATATACCTCTAATTTAATACCAGATTTAGCTACTACTTCCTGTAATCCGCAAAGTTTTTATTTTTTTTCCAGCGTTGACCGATGGTATTACTCGGTGTGCCTTGTTCAATGTGTGGAAGAAATAGCATGATTCCAAGAGCAAAACTAATGCTTTTTTGAGTATAGTTAGGACTACTATAGACTTTGATAAATATGAGGGCCAGCAGTAATTAAAATTTAGAAAAATTGTTAAATACTTTTGCTTGTTTGTAGAGGGAAAATGGATGTAGTGCCATAGAAATGAAAAATTCTTCTCCAAGTCCAATGATACGTGGTTGTCGGGAATAAGATATATATATATTATACTTTATTTCTTTAGGAAAATATATAGATAATATTTTAGTGTGGTATTTTATGTTTATTTAAGCTTATAATAATTGTTTTTTTCAGAATTATAAACTTTAAAATGGTTTTCCTTAGTTTGTGTTTTTTTTTTTGCATTCAAAATACTACTTCTTCCACAATTATTTACCAATCACTTCCATTTTTTCCCTGTGTCTTATATGTAATGCATGTAACTAAACTAAGGATCCATTCTGCTGTAAATTAAATATTTTTTTTTAAAATTGAAATGTGGGAGATATTAGGCTTTTGGTTGGATTGCATCATATATATTAACATTTTATTACCTTTTTCTCCAAAACTAATTAAGTTATTGTAAAATAGATCTCTCTAAATGTGTTTAAAAGATCATTAGAAATATTTCAAAAATTTCAAGTCAAATAATTAATTAACAAAAAAGAGTAAAATTAAAAAAAATTCCAATTATTTAAAAAAAAATTAAATTTCTAAAATTTTGTGAATAATATGTGTAAAGTTTTATCTCATATCATTTACTTAAATAGAAGCATTATATGAAATGCTAAAATATAATTTTTAAATGCATAAATAGAAAAATGCTCAAAGGGTGCCAAGTCATTTTAAACATTACCTATTATTTTCTATTGTTTATGTGCAATGTTATTTTTGATTGCATTTGTTTAATCAGTTAAAATTTAATTTTTTTTTAACTTGCCACATTTTTTCTTGTATATATTCTCCTACGTGTCAATTTACTGCTGCTGTTAATAAATACCCTTAGATCCCTGTTGAAAAACTAGTTCCATTTAGTAATAATTTATCTTTGATCAAATTCTAACTTGACCTAAATTAGTTAAGACCGTATTAACCTTATTTCCTGGTAAAAAAAAACAGCAGAAACACTCAATTTACGTTAATTGCTATGCTTTTTGATCATTAGATATAATTATGAAGACTTTAAAGCCATAAAATAATTCCCGCGCTCCAAATCGGGGAAACTGCCCACTGTGCGTCGTCCGTCATTGCTTCCTACATCTAGCGAAAAATCCACATACTAATTTCTTGGTTTCATTCAAAACATTAACTGATTTCTGTGAAGGATAATCCGTAATCCCTATAGGCTGCTATTCTTCCTCGGTCGAATTCAGAAACATAGTCCAAAGCCGCTCACTGTCTTCCACGCGGCATAGGTAAACAGCGTACGCGGGAAAAAAAAAACTCTCGAAAAAACTAT